>WAAD01037793.1:57947-103897 GCA_013389945.1 Fregata magnificens
TCAGCCACTCCTCCCAGTTTGGTATCGTCAGCAAACTTGCTGAGGGTACGCTCTATCCCTTTGTCCAGGTCATTGATGAATATATTGAACAGGACCGGACCCAGTACAGACCCCTGGGGTACGCCGCTAGTTATGGGCCTCCAACCAGACTCTGCGCCGTTGATCACAACCCTCTGAGCTCTGCCATTCAGCCAGTTCTGAATCCACCTCACTGTCCTCTCATCTAACCCGCACTTCCTAAGCTTGTCTATGGGGATGTTATGGGAGACAGTGTTGAAGCCCTTGCTGAAGTCAAGGTAAACAACATCCACTGCTCTCCCTTCATCCACCCAGCCAGTCACACCATCATAGAAGGCTATCAGGTTGGTCAAGCATGATCTCCCCTTGGTGAATCCATGTTGACTACTTCTGATAACCTTCTTTGCCTCTGCATGCCTGGAGATGATCTCCAGGATGAACCAGCACGTAACCTCCAGCAGAGAGGGAATAACAATGGGGCATGCATTGAATGAATAACACTGCGGTTCTTGTTAAACAATTTCTTTTATTTTCTTCTTCTTCTTTCCCTCTCCTTCTCCATTTTTTAGCTTGGAACACCGAAAGGTATAGGAACAGGGGCTCCCTGATGTTGTCACATTGCAGAGGGTCAGATAAGATGATCTCACAAGGTCCCCTGAACTCCTTTATCCTCCAATTCTGTGATATGATTCAATTTCCTGGGGATTAATGACCAGGTGGCGTTAATGGTGCTCAGCTGTAAAGTAAGCCATCAGCTCCTCCCAGAAGGTCAGTGTTTATCCCTGCATGTCAGTCATGAGTGCTGCCCTCTGGGTCTAAGAACCCTGAAAAAGCCATCATGTTTTTCCATAGCCATCTAAGCACACATCCTCCCCCAGAAAAGGTCAGAAGTAATCACCCAGCTTTGGGGGACAAGCACTCCTGCATACGGTGCCTTTAAGTTTTGCCCTGCTGAGCAAGCTGTTAATCAAAAGCCGAAGTGTTCTAGTCATGGGCACCTTGCAAATAATTTCCTGTTGATTAGAGGGGTCTTCAGACACTGCTTATTCCTGGGACACACTGAGGCAGCAGGTATCAAGCGGTCCTTTGTCAGCACAGAGAACTCTACCCAGCTTCTCACAATCTGCTGATGGCAGGGCTTGGCTTTCTCTGCCTGCATGACAGCTGCTGTGACCTTCCCATCAGCACAGCCTGGTGCCAGGGTGCCAGCGGAGGAGTTCTGAAACGCCTGTGCCTGCAGCTCGGTCACTGGATGGGGACGCGGGGGGTTGTTCTGGCAGAACTGGGACGCTGGGATGGGGCACGTGGACAAAATGCCCAGGAATCAGTGAGGATCCCATGACACGGGGAAGACAACACACCCCAGCGATCCTCATCAGTCCAACCTGGAGGAAAACTTCACTAGATCCAGCATCAGCCTGGCCTGGAGCAAAACAGAAGGTTTCTGTGCCCAGCCCCATTATTTACCAGGGTCCAGGGTGCTGTCCACACCCTGGGCAGCTGTGTGCCTACACTGTCCATGCCCAACTTCAGCCCTGCAAAGTGCACCTGCCAGTGCTGAAAGATTTTCCAGCATCCCACGCACCTCCTGCTCTGGGAGCTGCTCCCAGTAGGAGAGAGGAGCTGAGCTGGGAAGGGGTTTTCTTGCAGTAATAGCAGGGCAGGGAAACCAAAGCAAAGCCCATGCCAGCCCCCACAGGCACAATTTCTGATCTTCATGAAATCATCAACCCTCTGTCCTGGGAATACAGACTCAGAAAAACTGCCCAGAGGACCTGTTGTGCAAACAGCGGGGAGGGGGAAATTTCTTCCCCTTAGCGGGCAAATTATGTACTTAATAAGAAAGATTATTTACCTAAAGGGCTTTAGCCAGTTCAGACCTTGAGATCTGGAGCATCTGGGCCATGGAGCCCCATCGCCCTGCGTCCAGGCAGGGGGCATGGGCAGAGACACCCCCCCACCAGCTACCATGGCTCCTGCAAGGCAGGACAGCTGTAAATAAATGTGCAACTCATAAAACTGAAGGGGCTCTGCAAGTTATTAGGCAATTAAGCTAAGTGAGGGCTCGGAGTGCCCGGCTGCTGCTTCCAGCCCATGGCTGTGCTCTCTTTAGAGTCTGATTGGAGAAAAGATTTTTATTAACTTCATATTTTTGCTTCTAATTTTCCTCTCTTTGCCTTTCATATTGCAGGCCCTGAGCTCCTCTGGTCTTGTGGTGATGTTTATTGGCACTGGCAGGTTGCAACACCCCTGCAGGCTTCCCACAGACAAACCCCAGAGTGCAGACCACGAACTGAAGCAACTTCATACGCTGCCTTTGCTGTGAAATTGCTCAGGCACTTCCCTCCTGGTTTTCCTCTCGCCCTCCCCACCTTCCCAGCTGGAGCCTCCTCCCCCCTGCTGCGCCTCTCCTTTTCCAGCAGAAGAGGCAGCAGGCCCAGAAAAGCAGCTGGTTTGCAGGGCATCGCCAAATTCATCTTTTCGCTGTTCGTTGAGGCTGTGGTTCGAGGTAGGAAACAAGCCCCAGTGGGCTGCAGCAGCCGCCACTTCTGCGTAGTGCAGGACAGACTCCAGACAAGGGGAGGGATGGAGGGAGGGTGGCTTTGAAGCGGCAGCAAAAGGCTTGGGCATCTACTTTTGGCTCCACCATAGACCCGCTTCATCTTCAAGGTCATGTAAGTCAACCCCAACCAACCTGGACATCTAGGAACTTGCGCTTTGACCCTTAAATACACTCCTATTATCTTCAGAGTGGGTGCATAAGAGCTTAAAAATGCAAGGGTATATTGTTGGTGCCATAGTGCCAGTGTTTGGGCACCGACTATCTGCTCCAGAGAGCTCCCCATACTTTCTTTGTGGCAATGAGCACAGGGGAGTCCCAGGCACCTTTCTGGAAGCTTTCCTCAGCTTGCAGAAGTTGTGTCCTGGGATTTATTTAACCTCCTGCAGTTGCTTGTTGTGCCCCATCAAACAATGGACTCTGGTTTGCGAGCAGGCTGGATCAGCTAAATAGGCTTATTCTTTGCGATGCTCACAGGCACATCTGTTAGCAACAGCTGGCTGCGAGCCCAGCCTCCCTTTTTTTAATATCGCTTTGGGGTTTTACTGGTAGTGTCTCTGGACAGTAGGAGGCAAAGAAAGAAGCGGCAAACCCCCAGAGTGCCACCAGTGAATCCAAATAAAAGGCGAACGGGAAAGCGCCTGTTTGACTAGCAGCGGTGCCCTTTTTTGGTGGCCCTCCAGCTGCTTGTTATAATAGCAGGGGAGTGGCTGGGTCACTTGATGATTCATTTCAGCCCCTTGTCCTGGTTGGAAGAAAGCATAAAAGATGCTTTGTTTCCACGAACAGGAGACGGGGAACGCTCCAGCCTCCAAATCTCCCGCTTGCCAACGGAGCTTGATGCACTCCCCCATGTGGGATCCATTTGAGTCTGAAAACTTGACAAGAAATGTCATAGCAACACCAGGATGTTCCCCCATCCAGCACAGCAGCGGCAGCTTATTTGTTCAGTGCTCAGCTGCTGTGCACAATCAATACAACATGTAGCGTGCAACAGGGTTTAAAGACGTATGGGTAATCTCTGGCTGTGTCGAAAAGATGGTCTGTCCACAGGGAGTGCTTTTTGAGCCGCACTCAGCATTCTTTAAGCTTCTAGGCATCTTGCCTGGATCTTACAAGCCCTCGTCCCTCCCAAGCACTTGTAAAACTTTTGAGCTGAGCCATTTCCACCCTTTTGAGGCTGCTGCGGTATTCAGTGTGAATGCCCCAACCCAGACTCAGCACCCTTTGTAGGTTCCTGCCTTCTTAACACACTGGATTTAGGACCCAAAAGGTGATGTTGGATTTGGTTCAACACGTCTATGATTATCTGATGATTATGATTTTTTTTTTTAAAGTCCCTACTCTTTATGGCTGTAAATAAAAGTTGAGGAGCACAGAGAGACACAACCAATGCCTTTGCCGGTTTGTGAGCAACCTGGAGTAGTAGTTCAGAGGAGCAGCAGCTGCTGCCTTCACCGAAATCTTCTGTTGCCCCAAGGGGAAGCAGACAGGTTCATCTTTGGAGGAGGGCCTTTTCAGATGTGCAGGGGCAGCTGTGCTGTGGCACTGGCAATTCTCAGAGCAGTCATGTGGTGGGTAAGCCTAGGTAGTTATCATAAACTTAGTTAAAAGGAGTTTGTCCCTATGTAGGGCATGTGCCAGGAGAAATCTAAAGTGTTCAGGGGTCTGTTAGAGGACCTGCACTGGTAGCAGTCTCTTTTATTTTAAATAAATGAGTCTAAATAATTTAAATAATTTTAAAGGCACCATCTTTAATGGAAACAGCAGAGATCTGTGTATCAGGATGTGTCTGACTTGGGTTCTGCTTCCAGTGTCACTGCTATGGTCTGAAAAGACACAGGGTGTGGTGTGAGATGACTCTGAAATCTGAGATTACCCCAAGGAGGTAATACATCATTATTTAAAATAATTTCTACACAGTCCTTTGCAATCTCTGAAAAATGATACTGTTCTGTCTGATCTGCAAATTACTTCATGGGGGCATTTTCTGCAATTACTGAGGCTACCTGGCATTATTACCTATACTTTACAAATGGAAAAGCCCAGACAGGTCAAAAGGCCTGCCCAAGTCATGTAGATGAAGAGTTCAGAGTTGAGTTTCAGTTTCTGGACTTAGGTGGAAACCAGAAAATAAATAAATATATATTGAAAGACTCAGGGATGTGATTAGCTGCATTTCTTTTCCCCTGTCCATTCATCCACTTGTCTCTGCTATACTGAGAGCCACTGCAATGAGATGTTTCTCTTATCTGCTGGAAGAAGCTTTTCTCCTGGCAAAAGAGAAAAGGTCTGTTTGTGTCACATGGCAGCCCCTGAGGTAATAGTCAAGAGAATAGTTTGGCGAGCAAAAATCTCTGCTCAGAAATTACTCAGTCCATGCTGGTTAAGCTGACACTGAGCTTCAGAGACTGAACTTTGCCATGTAATGCTCATTTCTCTTGGGATGTCATTTATCAGGCTGGCCTGAGCCCAGAGACATCCGAATCTTTCCTCCGTCCTCAGCTGCACGGCAGCACTACACACTGATGGGAAGGACGACCCAAAAGGATCTCAGCCTTTCAGGATTTTGCTTTCTAGTTGGAAAGGAGCAGCTGTATTTCCATAGTTTCAGGATCACCAGCCATCATAGATGGTCCCAGCACTTCTGGTGTCTCAAAGGGGCAACACTCCTCAGCGTGACTTTCTGAGTTGCCGTTCGTTTCTTCTCTGCTGACCTCCTTCTCGGTCACAGCCTCTGCCACTGTCACTGAGGCTCTTTACCCAAGCAGTGATTTTTCTTGCCCAGACTATAGCCAAATCCTTGTTGGTTTTGGCACTCATTACACCTGGAGGGGGCCAAGCCCAAGCTCCAACTGACCTCACCATGCCCATCTAGGTCAACCTGCAGCTCCCTTCCCTGTGGATATTTCTACCTCTGAGAAACTGCTTACTACCATCTGACTAGTAGTGACTCAAGTGAGCTTTAATGACAAAGAAAAAAACCTCAACTTTTAAAACCCCTTTTTATTTTTGCTGTTTCCTTTAGTGTTTGTGTGTTCTTAAACTACCAGCTCTTGCAGGCCAAGGATGCTGTGTGGCTGCCTGGAAAGTGCTTAGCTCTCTAGAATCGCTGCCATTAACAACTAATAAATGTCATGATAAACTCCATAATCACTGATTGTTGCATCCAGACCTGAAAGCTCCCTGGATTGCTTTACCTTTAAGCAAAATCACCACCTCACTGGATTGACACATTTTTGGGGGCCAGAAGGCACGATTAGATTTTGTAACTCAACCTCAAGGGACAGATTGCAGGCAGAGAGCATCTAATATCCACAACAAACTTGCTGGAAAGTGGCTAAGTGCAGGGCTCGAGCGCGGGTACAACAGTCCCAATGTGTTACTGTGAGCTGCCCATGTTCAGCCATGAGCTGATCACCGTCATAAGGTGACCTTGTAATCCTGGTCACCTGCTGGTCCAATTAAATTATGGACATCTGCAAAATATAAACCAAGAGACTCCCCGTGTCCTTGCGGCACACAAGTTGTATTTTATAATGATTCCAAAACAGTTCTCAGTGAAAATAAGCCACCCTGAGCAAGAGCTAATGCAGGCAGGGTGCAGAGCTGGAAAAGAACTGGAAAAAATTAACTTCTGGTATATATTTCCTATGGTTCCTTTCAGTTAACTCACTGCAATGCTTAAAATACTTCCTTGCCATATGAATCTGCTGTGGTATATTTAACACATTACCAGTATAAAATGATTCAAGTGTGAGCTTCTTTTATCAGTGAAGTCCAAACTACTTTCCTCCCTCTAAACCAGTGATGGAGCTAACCAAAACCACAGATCTGATCACTCCCTGAACACTTGGGCAAGTTTAGATCTTCAACCTAGCATCATGTACAGTCCTAATTTGTTAATAGGCCCACACCTAAGTCCCAAATCCAAATGTTGTTGGATTTGGAGATTGTTCTTTATAACAAAAGTGATCCAAATCTCTATTTCTAGGAGACTCAGGCTTTGAGGAGGTTTGGTTCTGACAAAAAGCAACCACTCATGACCTGTCTCTAAACAAAACAGAAAGGAGAAACTAGAATTTTACCCCTTTTGTGTTTGGACAGAAGATTTCATTTTGTTCCAAAATTCTCCCTGGCAAACACCACGGTTCAGGGTAAAACAGTGAAATTTTACAGGGTGAAGGAATTATATATGTCTTTGAGGATTTGTCCTAAAGGGATTTGGGATTTTTTTTTTTTTTTGGTTAAGGAAATTGTACCAGGTCTTTTTTTCTGGCATTTCTCTACTAGTTTTTATATCAGGATAGTGAGAAACAATGGATAGAGATGAGCAGTCGCAGGACAGTTTGCTCTTTGCCTCTGTCTCCTTAAGCTCCAAGTTCCTTGGACAGACCTCACTGATGGCATCTGCTGTCACGTTGCCAGAGTGGTCCTCGCCAGGCTGCCAGGTCTCTCCCAGGCTGCTCCCAGGGATGGTGCAGGAACAGACACAGTCCTGGGACCGCTTCCAATAGATGGCTGGATGTGGTCACCCTCTTTTAGACGCTAACAGAGTTTAATAGCGTGAGTGTAACCAGACTATTAGTCTCCAAGCCAAAGAATGACTCCTGGCAATGTTTGTTTTATTAATACAGATGTAGCCATTGAGGTCAATGAGGCAAACTGGAGAGACAGACACATTTAAGTACTCTGAGAGATGAAGGCTGAAATAAGATAAGAGTCTGGTCTATAAATCCCCACTTTTTCACTAGATGGGAATAACACAGGCAGCAGCACTTAATACTATATCACTAACCCAAAGTCGCAGTTCTGAGCAAGAGGTCGAGCTCTCCCTCTGAGACCATCTTCAGCCTGCCCGACCCAGTCATCAGCTCTTTTTGCCAGTGCTGTCAATAAGACTCATCTGATGCTCTGGAAACCCCTAAACTCTGAATTGGACCAAGTCAAACACATGCCATAGAGTCTGCCAAAAAGACACAGATCCTTTCCGTGTCTACCATGCCCTGTCACAGTGATCATTGGCAATAATTTAAAGATCCCGTGTTCTGGCTTGTTGTCCCCTGTCATGAATGTTTTCCCAGCAGAAAGATCAAAGAGGAAACCATAAGACCACCCTGTCCTTTAAGTGCTCTTCAGAGGATGACATGGTCTGAATGACCCCAAGCCCCAGACGCTCTTGATCTTCCAGCGTGTGTTGCGCAGGGCAGTATCACAGAGACAGCATCACTGCATGTTGAAATCACATTTCTGAGCCTCTTCACAGCGTCCTGGTTTGACCTTCTACACCACGGATTAATGCCATGCCAGACTCTCACCACTCAAGGGACCACTGTCAAAGTCAGATTGCTTCACCATCAAACAGGAGAGCCCATGTATGCCACTTGTGGGCTTGTCTCCTTATCTCTTCTCAACCCCCTTGCTCTGCCTGTTCCCACACAGCCAGGTGGACTTGTTTGGGGAAGTTTTGCTTGGGTGCTTTCACACTCTATCACCCCGATTCTCCTGTACCCCAGCAGGGGAGACAGGGGGAACCTACTCAGCCTGGAGTATTAGCTTAAATTGCTAATGAAGGTCAGTTTACACTAACTCACCCAACTCTGAGCTGCCTGAGGAGGAGGACAGGCAGCTGAGAGGGCAATATTTTAAACCTCCTTGCACAACTCCCCAGAATAGCCTTGTAAGAAACCCAAGCCTTTGAGTTTAAGCTCAGAGAAACTATTTCACATCAGAAGACCTTCTGCATGTGGTTGCTGTGCTCTGAACTACTGTGGGTTTCCAAGAGGTTCCACAGAAGCTCTAAAAAGCAGCATTTTTCCATGGCAGTTTATTTTTATGCATCTATTTGGCAGAAAGGACACACTACTACAAGCAACCTAACTTGTGCTTGGAAATCATGATTTTGTAGACCTTCTGGCTCCAAGCCTATGGGAGATATGTGCACCTATAGCCCATTGGGAGAGGCTGCTCAGCTGCTTGGTGGTGGATCAGGCTGTCTTTGGATGCTCTGGGCTGAAGCCAGACCTCAGATGGGTACCCTGACTGAGTTTCAGAGCTCCTTCTTGTCTGCTCCATCTCACATCTGCATTACTCAGGAGGAAGAGGCACTAACAGGGAGGAGACTTTAAAAACAATCCTGAATAAGACAGCACATCTGTGTTTCAGGTTCCTCAGTGCGCTCCTTCGTGACAAATTCCTCTGTGTGTACAACATGCCACCAGCCTCCCCAGGGCCCATACAAACAGAGGCATCTCAATACATGAAGGTCACCAAGGCATTGCTGCCAATATTTTTTGTTGGGTTTTTTTGTTGTTCCTTTTTTTTCACTCCAAGTTTCCCTCTTGTTTTAGACCGCTTTCATCTCCTTCTGTCTCTTGAGCACTGTCTCCTTGTGCATCTGTTTTCCCTTTGCATGTTCTCCCTTCCCCCTGTGTTTACTTTTGTAAGCAGACTTGTTTTTATTCAGTTCCCCTTGGTTTTCTTTGGGTTTTTCAGTTCTTCTAATCTTCTCTGCAGCTCTCCCATTCTCTCCACTTACCTTCCATCCCAGAGTGCCTCTGGGGCCCTGTTTCCAATTATGTCTGTTTTGTCTTGTTTACTGGACTTTTCCTCTCCCCAGTGCTGCACAGCAGCCACCTTTTTTTTTCTTTTTCTTTTTTTTTTTCCCCCTCGCTGGTCAGAAGCCAGGAAGCTACTTCTTCTTCACTGCTGTTGGTTTTATTCATTTACATTTTTTCTTTCCCCAAGAAATAGAGTAGATGGCTGTTTAAAAATATTTACACTCTAATTGTAGCAACTGCTTTGGAAATTACTTTCATGCATATTAAATAGTCATAAAAAAGTCCATCTTAATATCCTCTCATTTTCTTTTTTACCTCAAAGCACCTCATCAAATATAGACCAAATCCTACTTGCTACCAAATTTCCTTACGGAAAGACCCACAGACCCTGGTCACTGAGCACCCAGGTCCTCCTCAAGCATTCTTAAAGACTGCCAGTGAGAAGAACTCAGAAGCACCCTTCTGAGCCAACAGAAAATACACAAATTTCCAGTGCAACCTCTTTCTTAGGTCTCCTGCAAGATTTACCAAAACCAAACCACCTCCAAGAAGCATTCAGATAGTAGCAAACCTGCCTTTCCTAGCAAGAAAATGATCTGAGGGGAGAATTTCTCACCGGATCTGGTTCATATTCAGTGTTACCTTGTCCTGGGTAGTACAGCAGGGAAAAGTTACCGTCAGAAGGGAAGGCAAATTTTATTAACGAGAAAAAAATCTTAGAGAGCAACATGGGTTTCATCTGCTCATTTCTTTTTTTTTTTTTTTAGAAAAAGGCAACACAATAAAAGTTAGCTTCTGCACTTGGCAGTCTTCTGTCCCCTCAAAGCTTAAGGGCTCTTTTCAACCTCTGGGGGAAAACATGGGGCTGACCAAGATGTGTATGGGTAGCAGAATCAGATTCTACAGTAATAAAATTTGTGGGGAAAATTATCCACCAGCTTTGAGAATTCCAGCAGTGCTCAAAGCCGTAAATGTTTGGCACCACGAGGCATTCAAGAAATCTGAACGGGAGATGTTGGGTTTGGTTCTTTGAAAGCTTTCCTTCTCACTCCCCTTTGTTATGTTTTTTTCATACTTGATTCTTATGAGCAGAAGTGGTTAACTCAGGAGTTTATGAAACAAGAAACTTGGCTTCCATTCCTGGCTCTTGCATTCACTTTCTGCCTACTCTTGGAAAAGTTCCTTAAAACTAGATCTATAAGCAGACTCAGGTTGTTCCAGGTATCAAGCACTCAGGATCTCTGTAAGCAGGTTAGATGAGTGAATAGGATTGCCCAAAGCCAGAAAGCAGAGCTTAAAAATACCTGGTGCAACCTGTAGAAAACAGGAAGATGGGCCCTCTGGACTATCTAGATACCTGGTCCTGGATGAAGGAAGACATGGCTATCTTGGAGTCTCTAGCTGGGATTTTCAGGTATGAATCTTTTTCTAGATTAGGTACCTAAGTCACATTAGCCCAATTTTATGAAAACCTGCAGGAAGATGTGTTGTTCTTTGACAATAAAAGAGGAAAGCGGGGAATTATCTTCTGAGATATCCCCTACACTTGTTTGAGGCAGGAGCTTTAACGCACATCTTGACTTTTGGGGTAGTTTTTTAGGCATCTCCTTAGCAGGGTAGGCAAACTAGCAAGAAACCAGCCAAGTTCAGTCACTGGGTGGTGGGATACGATGGGACACACATGGCAACATCAGAAAGTTTTATTACCACCTCTGCTTGGTGCAAAGCCAAGTATAATAACCGTGCTCAAAGAACAACATGCCCTGAAGCAGGTCCTAGAGGAAGGACCATGGAGCAAACAGGCAGTCTGAGCTCTGCTTTGCCCCTGACGTGACACAGGGGTCTGAGCGGAGTGACAGTTTCAAGGCTGGTGTAATTTCTCTGGTGGAGACTTAAGGCCCATGGGACTTTGCCAGCAGTAATGTGAATGTGCATAGCCCTCAGCCACAGGAATTTGAAGGATCCCTGTAAAATACCATGTTGGAAGTAGCACTTAGGTCCATTTGTAGCTTTAGCTCAGAAGCCTGATTCTGTGATCTGTCTGCACCCATGAGTGCTGGATTTCCTTATGAAAGATGTGACTATTCATACAATCCGGTTGTGTTGAGGAGGTGAGCTGGAGTCAGCCAATTGTGCAGCATGTGTGTGTTTAAATACTTCATTAGATGTATGTTTTGGAAAGCCAAAAAAGAACAGTATGATTTTAATAAATAATCCTATCAAATGTTTATGATGCCAAAGCCATAATATAAATCAATATATTTAGATTTTAGTATGATAAATATACCTTAAAACAAATGATTTGAAAATAATTTCCTTATTCCTTTACCTGCCAATTTTTCTGTACAAAGGCTTTTGTTTCTCCAGCTACTCCTGATAACATCACAGCCACCTGAAAGAGCTCTTGGAGCAAACCTCAAAAGCAATCCAAATCTCATTAATCATGTAGACGTGCATGCACAATGAGAATGGGACCTTCTAAAAACACTGACTAGTAAAAATCAGTATTGTTTATAATAAGTTAGGGAACAGGGACATGCATGTAGTCCACAGATTGGGTGACGAGCACAAATCTTGGCAACAAGCAGTGCACAAGTCTGTTTATTCTGATTGATCCCCTACAATGTGCCGAGGATAGAAAGAATGGAAGAAGCAAGTGTTTTCCAGTGATCAGTAAAACAATTAAAGGCTTCGATCAAAATAAAAAGGTGCTTTACCTCAACAGTAAGGACTAGGCATGGGCCTTGGTGTTTGCTTTACCGCTTTTTTAGATGCTTCACTTTTGTTTCTGGGTACAGAATCATGCCTACTTGGCATCCACAGCCAAAACTGCCCCCAAGGTCAACCCTGGCTGCGCTTGTAGCTACCTGGGGCCCTCTGGGCAGCAGTGGGGATCCAGGAGAACACACCAACTGCAGACTTCCATTTTGCAAGGAAACCTTCTCTAATTGCATTTTTGGAGTCCACACCCCAATCCTGTCACATAATGTCAATGACAGGGTTTCTTCCAGTCATTCTTATCATATGGTCTTTGATCACTTGGACCAGAGAGCTGTTCCTTCTTGTCTGAAAGCAACCATCCCACTGCTAGACTAGAACGACTCCTACTTTCCCAGGATGAGAAGCAGATGAGGTCTATGTCCTAAAGCTATGATGGCTTTTTTTTTTGTTTTAAAAACATCCAAAAGGCAGATATTTTGCTCACTGTATATTTTAGCTACTGGCAAATGTTTCTAGCCATGCTAGAGAGCTGATTATATCCCTCCCAAGCTTCCACTTTGGATGAAAAAAGTCTTAGTAACAGTTGCTAGCAAAAACATTCTGGAATGGATTTGTTGATAGAAGATGACTGCTGTGCTTTCAGAAGGAAAATTAAACTGAAGAACAAGTATATTTAAGCATAATTGCTTTAAAAACAGAACACATGCTATATTATAATCTGTAGTTCACTGGAAAATGGAATAATCCAGAAGGCTGAATTCAGTACAGTGTACTAGAAGAGTTATGTTAATTTGCAATGAGTCCTGCTTGCAGCTTTCTATCAGACTATGTGTAAAATGCCTCAGTGCCACTGGAGAACAACTCAGCTTGGATTCTGGTAGGACAGAGCAGTAAGCTTCAGATGCAGTTTTCAGGAAGGTCATTTTGCAGATCAAGATAAACTTACCGAAAACTATTTTTTAAGCAGGATCCAATTCCTGTTTGGCGGCTGGGTAACCCCAATGGGACCGAGCCATGGGGTGCATCTGTGCTCCAGACTCACTGTGTAATGACCTTGTCTCTGGTGTTATGTAGCATCTTCTCATTGGGCTCTGTTAACCATGACACACTATTAGCGTGTTGTAATAAATGCTGATAGTAATTCTTCCCTGTGAAGTTTTTAGTTTCCATCTGATACAAGATCACCTTTGAGTCACCACCAATTCTCTTAAATTCTGAAACTCAGGAGGTGATACCTGCACCTGATTTTCATTTGGGAAAACTGGCTCTTCCCCAGTTTGTACACGAAATAGAGGCAGACTCAGACAAAGCAATTTGTCCAGCGGGCCTGAATCCTGAAGCTCTGAATAATGGCTCAGACATCCGTGAGCCTAAATATTATTTCAAACCTCCAAATCATTGATTGCATAGCTCAGAAATTATTTATTTTGGTGAACAAATAAATAAACCATGTCAAACCTCTCAACAGTTTTTTGCTTGCCTTTTCTACTTACTTTTTAAAAAACTTTCCTCTTACTTTGCATTCTGCATCCTATGCTTCTTGTGGAGAATGAGGCCACCTCACAGGAATGGACGTTATAGCAACTCTTCTAATCAGTGCTGTTGTAGGTCAAAATGAGAGCTTTTTAGACAGAAAAACCAGATGTAAGGCATGACAGCAACAGCAAATCCCATTATAGACCAGAGTGCTGGAGACGCCAGCAGGTAAGTGGGCCTGTGTTGGTCAGACTTTGCCACACTGCAGTTTTACTGTGTTAGAAAGTAAGCTTTTTCAATGAAATGTCAAAAGATACCAAATCATGAGCAACACCAGCCTTCTTGTAGCTCTGAAGGAAATAATCCATCTCAAGATACATTGAGCCTGTTCCTGTATAATAATCTATGTCAAGTTTCTTTGGAGCTTGTAAACCAAGCAAGAATAATAAACAAGTGAAAGCTGAAAGGGGTTGGAAGGAGCCTGGTGTATATAACAGGAATTCAGCTTTGCTGCCACCAGGATTTCAGCAGGCCTTTCTGTGACAGCCTTACATTAGTCTCTTCTCAGTTCAGCAAGGTTTAATCAATTTTCCAAAATTCTTAAGAAGTTTCGACACAACTTAGCACACACCCCTCTGATCCCACAAAGAACTGCGTAAGTATTTCTTTAAATTATTTTTCATTTTTTTCCCGTCCATGAAAGCTTTCTGCACAAATCAGGATGCTCCATCAAATCAGTGCACCAGTTCTCTCAGGCACATCTCTCACTAAAGTTGAGACTGCTCGCTGGAGAATGGGGGGGCCCAAGTTCTGCTTAGGGACAATGTTGCTGAGTTGGCATTAAATGAGCTATGCTCCTTTGGGAGCACAGTGGCTGGGGGAGAGCGCAGAGCCATACCCTATGGACATTTGCTTCACAGCTTTCCCCAGCGTTAGATGTAGACGTGAGCCATGTATTCATATTGGCTGAAATTCCACCAGCATTTCATACAGACCCAGGGATGATTTATCCAAGAGCCTAAGATGTTCATTATGATTAGTAGATACGTTCTGATTATCTGCTATATGGTGTTTAGGACATCAAGGAAATATAGGAGCTGAAATGCTTAGACATGCATTAACACATTAATTAAACCCTTTCAATATGAACCTGGGAAGCTGTATTGGCTGTATGTATTAGCATCATATTAGAGTGATGGGTAAACTGAGGCACAGAACAGTGACTTGGCTTGCTGGTGCTATTCAAGAAGTTGGAGCTGCACCACAATCTCCTTTGCAGTCGATCATTGCTGCCTGGCCCTACAGGCTATAGCAGGGAAGATACATATTGCCAGCAGTAAATATCTCAAGAGTGATGAGATTATTAGTGTCAGACATCTCTTACGCTCCCTGTGTATAGAACCACTGTACAGTATGACCAAGGATTATTTTGATAAGCAGTTGGTCTCCGCCAATATTAGTCTGTGGGAAAGTTTCTTGGATGTAGTGAGTCTTCTCTACAAGGCTCATTAAATTGCATTTTGCTACATTTACAGCACGTGGGCTGTTTCCTTCATATGGATTGACTGTTTATGCTCATTTCTCAGCTGTGTTTATTGGTAAAGTTTCATAGCCTTAATCACAAATGCATAACAGCCCTAACCAATATAGAGCATCCACCATTTCTAATAACATATGGTCTGACCGCTTGATAGTTTAGATGCCATGGTTCATTAATTCTCCACAGGAGTAATAGGCATTTGTTATTGTCTTATCTTCTAAGCCAGTTTATTGTTCCAAAGGGATAAAAAAATGACCTGCTATAATCTGAGTTTAAACAGTCCCTTGCTTAGTTTTTCCAGAGCTGTGCTGCTGTGTGACAACAAAATCAAAGCCACAGGACTTTTGTCTTGGTTAAATAAATGTCACTCCCAATTGATTGAAAGCCTTCAGAGGCAACCCTCTAGTTCAAATTCATCTCTAAGGTCATTTTGATGTGCTTCTTTCCCTCACCCTGTTTTGGAGAATACCCATCCTTAGCATAAGGACATGAGAAAGAAAGAATGGTAAATTTAACAACAAGTAAATTTAGAACAAATTAGTTGCTGCACCACACCAAGAGCCTGGGAAACTCCCACTGTAGGAAATCAGAAACTCAGAAAGGTTCAGAACCTGAACTCGTCAGCCTCACCAGACTCCTAGGGATATGGAAGGAAGGTTTCTAATGAAGAGGAGCACAGCATTTTTTGTCTCATTTCTTTACGGTGTTAATGCCTGGATAATTTTATGGCTAATACCATAGTATATTGGCGTTCTGATCAGGCTCCATCAAGGAATCAGTGGATTTTGGTAAGTTTGAGGAGGTATTACATGGCACAGCAATTAATGCATAGCCAACAAGGTGTAAGAGGGAGGATTATATCTTCCCCTGAAACTTGAACCACCACCTGAGAAACTGAATAGCCAACCTGATCAACTGGCAGTGGGATCGTTGCAGTCATCAGCCAGGTTGTTCGGTACTTTGGGCCATTTGACTGGTTCATTGTTGACTTTCTGCAGTTGCTTCTCATCCTCTCAGGACACCTCCCACCATAAACCCAGCAGCATAGTCTCCTTTGGAAATGCTTTCATGTGGGGAAGTTGATTCAGTCACAGATCAAGAGGATGAGATGTTATGTGGGCTGTGGACCGTGCTTTCAGGTCAGCCCACAAGATATGCAGGACTGCAGCCAACTTATCCTTAAAGAGAGAATACTCTTGTTTGGGTTTTCTAAATTAATTCCTGAAATGTAAGGTACCAATAGAAGTGTGGTGATGGAGAATGACATCTAGTGGCTCCAGCCCACTAGAGTCTTTAATTCACTGCAGTTTGTAGTGTTTCTGTGCTAGGTTTTGTTTGTTAAAATACCTACTTGTACTACCACTGGTGGTAGCAGTGGTGAGAGCTCTAGTATTCAAAGAAGTTACTCATAACCACCAGAATTTTTAGACCTGTTGAGGGTAAGGTTAGCTAGGAAGGGATCTACAGGGTGGTAGTAGGTTCATAATGATGCTCAGACCTTTGTTGTCCCCAAAGTAACTTGAATATTTCAAGTCATTTGTAGCAATTGTTAGGGACAGGCAATGGCCAGGGCTGTTGACCGTAGATCTCCCTGTTATGGAGGTATGTGATCTTTTCCTTTACCAGTTTTCCATTTTTTTTTCTTAACTTGTGACGAAAGAGCTAGTAAAATTGAAGCCTCTTTGCTCTTCAGCCTTCTACTGGCATTACTGACCAGAATGAAAATCACCCAAATGACAGCAGGTCAGAACTGAAAAGAATAAAAGGCAAGGAAAGTAAATTTTTACTTCAAAACCTGTTGTCCAGGCCTAATTGATATTTCTGAATAAGTAATTTCTCTATCTTGACAACTGTTAACAGCTCTTGGCTGAAAGTCAACTTTGTTCACTTAATTTCTCTAAAGTTCTGTTCCATCTGGCCAGAAAAAGAGCTATTTTCTTCCCTTGAGAGGTGTGAATCAGATGAGATGTTTGTGACTGTGTCTACACTGCAGGATTTGAGTGAGTGCCCTAGCCCCATCTGAACCCTTTATCTGCACAAGATCCCTCATCAGAGCAAGACCCCGAATCCTCTCATTTCTCCTCTCATGTTGAGGTTGCACTAGAGAGGGAACCTGGGCACATGGCCAAAGGGCATGAGACACTGCATCCAAGCCCTGAGCCTACTGTGCCCATTTCTCCTACTAAATGAGGTGGATGGGAATACCCCCTAGACATGAAGGCCAACAGGTATGGCGTGACCTGCATATAACATGATCTCTCGGTCTTCAGAACAGGATGGCTGGGTACAACCTGCCTGTTGGGCATGGTGTCTGCAAGGTCCGAATTCCCAAGCCATGCAGAGACACTATTTGGACAGCGCCAGTTGTCCTCAACCAAGGCCATGGCAGGGTGAGTTCCAGCAGTGCAACAGCAGAGATGATTGAAATGGATTGGTTTTGGCCTCCATAAACTGAAACACGCAAGATCACCCATGAAAACTCTAGCTACAGACGGCAGATAACAAGGCAGGCCCCTGAACTTTCGGCAGTTTTCAAATACAAAATGAGTGGCTGGCCTAGTGATAACACAATTGCAGGGTAATGTGTAACAGGCAAAGGAGGTATTCCACACAGAAAGGAGGAAAAAAAGAGGGGAAAACTATTATTCTTTTGTAACAAAACACTAAGGCAAGGGAGAAAAGTTAAGGTTAAAGCTCTGAGAAAATAGTTTGATACTACAAATTCTTACACACATTGGCGTCACTGTATGGTAGTATCACTGTATCACCGTAGAACTTGTTGATCCCGGAAGTGTGTGTTTCCAGATATTAATGTACTTTGATTTGCCGTATGGTTCTCTTTTTAACTGGTGCGTAGTGAACCATAGTGTGGAAATGGTTACCTTTCTACCCTAAATCACTGATTTATGTCCATAGTTTTTACACGGTGGGCATATATTTTGAATCCCTGTAATATTTGTCCCATCTTCTTGGCCAGTGAGAAAAAGCACATAATGTGTGTTGCTTGTTCACATAAACATTCAAGCCTTTAAAAATATCTCTCTGACCTTCTTCAACTCTGCCTCAATGATTTCCTGTGGCAGGGAATTCCTTAGGGTGATTATATGCTTTAAACAGAAGAATTTCCTTGCATCCATTTAAACTTTGTTGCCTGTGAAATCGACCCAGCAACCCCCTTTGGTTCTTGTTTTACGTGGTTGGATACAGAGAAACTTCCGGATGGCTTTTCTACAAACCAGTCATTATTTTGTATTCCAGCATTATTTATATATAAATATATATACACAAAAAAGAAACACACAACAACAACCGACTTACGTAAACAGGAAAAATCTCAAAGTTTTTCCAGAATCTTTAGTCACTTACATGCAAGAAAGAAAGAAAACTCAAGAAAATGACCTTGAAAAGTTAGCTGCACCCAGTATACACAGTAAATGGAAAAACCAAGATGACCTTTCCCTCTTTTTCTTTCCTTCAGACTGAAAATAGATTTGTATGGGCACCCATCTCTTACACTAAGAGAACTGGCCCTCACGTCCCTCTTGCCCACTGCGGGTCTCTGCCAGACCCTGCCACCCTCAGCAGTAAAAAGTTGCTGTTGGAGTAACAGACTCAGGGACCAGCTATAGCCTCCCAGCTCTACGTGGTGCCCTCCATCCCTGCGGTGGGGACACACATGCCAGGAGGAAGGGTGGTTTATCAGGGCCATCTCCAGGGTGGGGACAATGGCTGGAGCTGGAGGACACCAAGACCTACAGCTTCTTGAAGATTCTGGGTAGCTTTTCCATCCCAGCAGTATTCCTGCTTCCATTTACTCCCACCACTTACTGCTGGTTGAAAATGATAGACTCCAGGCCATGCTATTTTCAGGTCAAGATGCACAAACGGGATAATCAATCTGCTCAAGGTTACTGCAATCTCAGTAGCGGAGTCACAAGCAGAGCTGAAGACCTCCACCTCTCAGGCTGCTTTTTAACCCTGGTTACTAATCGCCTGCATGATAAATTTTACTTCTGCAGGTACTGCAGAAGTCAGTAGAAGGGTGGAAGAGGGTAGGATGGGTGGAGGATGGGTCAGGAGATGGGTGGGAGAGGACCTGTGCAAAATAAGTCCTGCTTTAGCTTTACTAAAGGTTTTAGCTTTTGTCTAGACCATAGGGTCTCCTTGAAGGAAATACGGGAATCCACTGAGAAAATAGAAATTATGAAGCAGGAACATCTGACTTCCTCATCAAGGAACACAAAATCACATCCCTCCGTGGGTCCACTCTGGAAGATCCATGAAGTTACTCTGGAGAGGACTGGCCCATTGTGCCAAACACAAACAGTAAACACCCTTTTGTATAATTAGAATGAGCTTTTTTGTTGCCTGTTTTTTAGTAAAGGACTTCTATCTCCCAAGTCACCTTTTTTGAAGGGAAACATCTATCGTCCCAAATCAGGGATCTCAAAAAGCTTAGTGACTGCGAAGTCTTTCTTGACAGTCTCTTCCAAGCTAGTCCTAAAGGTTTTGTGTTTGAAAAACAGAGCCTTTGCAGAAAAAATAGTATTTTTAACCTCATTCAGTAGCTCAGTCGAACAAGAACCCATCAGTTCTCTGAAGACCTCAGAGCTTCAGGAACAGCCTAGTGTCAACCCTTAGGATGCGGAAACTTCCCAAAGGCCACCATACCATACTTGCCATCAGCGTATATGTGTTTAATCAGGTTCTTGACAGGTAAAGACTGTGAAAAGAGGACAGTTTGTTCTCCCAAGCTGTTCGGTCTCTAAGCCCCCTGTTTATTTTGGAAGTGAATGAATAACATTGTGCTGGGAAAGGAAATTAAAAAAGCAGGGTTATAATTTACAGTAGAGAAAAGAACAGATTTAGGGGCCTTTTTTTTTTTACCCTCCTTCTCCCTCCTCCTTTCCCCTTCTTTTCACTGCTTTGGTTCCAAACATCCAAACGTGCTACAGCTGAAAAAGAGGACCTCAAGCCTTCCTTACTGCTGGCAACAAGAAGTGAGTTACAATTGCCAGTCTCTGTATTCTTGCCAAGAGAACAAACTGCTTCAAGGCAAAAGAAAAAAAAAAAGGAGGTTTATCAAAACCAAATGCCACTGGAAATCCTAACGTTGCAGAGCCCAATTCAAGATGTACGTTGAAACCTATCCCCAGCCATTTAAGGAAAAAGAAGAAAATGGATTTTTAATAGAATATTTAAAATATAACAATTGCTTTGGAGTGAGGAATTCTACTCTCTCTGGTTCTTATAAAAGCTCTAATTTTTTTTTTCTTCATCTCTAAGTAAACTCCCAGCAGTTTTCTTTGAAAGTGGATCCTAGGCAGGCACCTCTTTTCCAAAGCGCTCAGCATTGTTCTAATGAGATGTGATAGGTGGTTTGGAGTAGGAGCTGGTCCAAGCAGCGGAGGTATCACTTTATTGTGTGTTTGTTTTTCTTTTAAAATTCAGCGATCTGGCTACCCTTCATTTTCACTTTAATGCTTCTTATTATTTTGTTTCTAACCTGTCCCCTGGATCCAAATCAGATCCAGTCTCCTTCCCCCTTCCAAGCATTTACTGCAGAATGGAAAAGGGGGAAATTCAAGGCTCATATTTTTAGAGTAGTCACAGATTTGAAAGCCAGAGGGAATGAACTATTTGGACCATCTAGTTTGACTGCTGGACACCACAGACCATAGAATTTCATGCAATGGTTTGTGCATTTTGTGCAGGAGCTGGACAACACTTTCTGGGAAACCACCCAAGCATCAAGTCCTGCAGGAGCCATCACAACCTTGGGCGTATAGACCTGATGGGTAAGTCTCTTCCCTACAAGCTGTGTCATGTTTTTGCCTAGAATACTTGCAAGTCCCAGTTCAAGACATTCAAGCCTGCAATAACTTTAGAAGATACTCTATCATGTGCTGTCTTTGTCCTGAGCTATACCTGCAGGCCATGGTTAGGGCTGTAGCTCCTAAGTTTCATCTAAGCAAATATGCTGGCCTGCTAACTTAAGCATCCACAGTCAAATGTCATCTGAGAGGCAAGTGGCATTGACTCACGGTGATGTAGCAACCATCAGCAAATGCTACCTTTGAGCTGAGACCAGAGTCTGCAGCCAAACCAACTGACAGAAATATCCCAAAATAGTGGGCGGAGGGAGAAACTGCACAGTCAGGCTCTAATTTCATCTGAGAGATGGGGAAGTTCCTGGTGCCTGTCTACATGAAAGCCTTTCCCACCTTACTCCTGCGCACAGGAAGGAGTATGTAATCGCAATCCAGCCTCAGCCAACAGACAGTGCTATTAACCATGAGGCCAAAGCCCTGACCAGATGTTGCTCATCATCACAGCCAAGAAGAGGCAATTAAAAGAGGCAAAGCAGTTGAGAGTAAATTCCCAAGCTGGTTGTGAACTGAGAAGCCATCACCCATGTTGCGTACCAGAGCTCAGGGCAGCAGGCTGAACCATCTCTGCTGCGTGAGTCTCAGAGGGCTTCCCAACTGCAGCTACAAGTGTAGAGGTTTAACAGAGTACACGGCAAGCAACGTATGGCAAAGGATCCGGGTGAGAGCAGGCCAGCTCCACCATGCAGATCCAGTTTAAATCACTCCCTAGTTGCCCCATGGACAAACTAAGCAGCTTCGCTATCAGGTGTGTTTTCCAAATCCTGAATCACTTCTTTAAATCTTTTCTCAATGTTTCCCATTTACCCCATATCTTCCTTGAAGTTCACCAGATGTGCAATGCAGCAACAGTCTCACTAATGCAAATGCAGATGCAAGGCCATCTCCTACACATTATTTTCCTGCTTATTGCTGGCAAACAACCCTGATAGATGCAAACATACTGTTTTGCTGTGTTTGTTGATTGCACCAGGGGAAGAATCACCATTTCACTGCTTCAAATTATGTCCGCTATCCATGTGACCTCTTCAATGTGTGACTGTACTTGCTCTTCTGTTATCCTGTTGAGGTTAACTGAATATCAAATCACCTGTTTTAAAACCTCTTTGATTGATGTTTAAGTCTGATTTACCCCAACCCTTCAGCGTACAAGTGTGCCTCTCCAGAGATACCTCTATATATGTTTGCCTCTCCAAACTGCAACACAACAAAACTATTGCAATGTTTTCCTCCACCACCCAACCACATGGCTGTGATGAAGAGAACGTAGTTTAGACCTGGAGAGGAGAGTGCCAGAGGAAATAAGAGGTTCTGGATGCAATCTTGGGGCCTTGTAGGTTGACGTGAGCTCCAAGTTTTGTTTCCTCCAGTAAAGTGCCTCTGTAATTGTTACCCTGATATTTATATTTTCACTTATTAAATCTGTGTCACGTAATAAAATGTGCCATAAATTAAAGGCAGAGTAGGAGCTTTTTCATCTGTTCTCTGCCCTGTGTCAGCTTCAGGATGTTGCATTATGGAGCCTTTCCTGGTTCACCAAGCCTCCTGCTCCATTATGTCAAAAGAGAAACCGGTGAAATATTCCCTTGTTATTAACTGTTAATGTCTGAGGGTTGGGTTTTTTTTTTTTTTTTTTACACACAATGCTCTGAAATTGAAATCGGAGCTGCAGCACATTAGCAGCTGTTAACACATCTCTGTTAGCTTGTCCACCAGCCATGGAGCACAGATCCCTTCTGCTCCACAGCTGAGCCGCCAAGCTCTGTTTCAAATGAAAGCACAGCTCAGCTTCAAAGCCTGCATCCAGAGGAAGGCTTCCTCAGCATCAAAGGTGTGGACAGGCCCTTACCACGATGCACATCACTCTTGACATCCAGATCCCAGTGAGGCTTTCCTAGGAGCTAATCAGGATTTGCAAGAAAGCAAGAAATCAAGCAGAAGGCTTGCCAGGATTTAGATGCTGGATTTGAACTCCACATTAGCTGTCGACTCAGCACAGATTTCCACCCACAGGTCCACAGGTCCAGACTGGTTTTCCCCAGATTTATGGAGATAAGTGACCAGCACAAACATTGCCGGTGTCTGTGGGTGCCCCGCTCTGCTTCTTTGCTTGCACCTGAAGAGCGAGACATGGGTCATGTGGAGGTGTTGTAGAAGGGTGGCTGGCTTGGGTGGCACCTTGGGATGGTGGCTCTCTCCTCAGCTTTTCACAGCTGCAATGGCACTGTGTGCTTTCAGGAACTGGCACAGGGAAGGGAATAATTGCTCCTGTATCACCACTAAAATCTCTACAGTGTTTAAACAGGGTGGCAACAGCAGAATTCCCAGAAATTTCTCTAAAAGTTGAATAAAGAAAGTTGTCGGTTACCTGTAGGGAACTCAGGGGACTATAGAAATACATATTAGGATATCCTTGGTGATACCTCAATGAAGATTTTTTTTATATGCTCAAACCATATGCCTAGCCTGGATCCAAATTCAGATCTGAGCTCTAATCAGACTGTGAAAGTTCTAAGTCCATGCTGCAATAGCTCCCTACCCAGGCTGTGAAACCCCTGAGCCCTTGGGCCAAAGCTCAGCAGGGTAAGTTGACTTGCTTCTTGTTTTCGGTTTAAAGAGGAGGTGCAATACAGCTGAGAGGGACTTGGGAAGCTGCTGGCCCTCCGCTGATACCAAGGTCCTGGAATGATGGGGAGAGAAAAGGAGGGGGTCTTGCCTCCACTTTGACCTGTTCCCAGGGTCCAGCTTTAGGTGATAGTGACACCAAGACCTAGAAATACAGGGAAGGAGGATGAGGACTTCTCTCTTACCGTTCCTCATCTCTCATGTCTCTGAGGTATGTTCCAGCAGCACGGTTGATACCAGAAGCCAGGACTGTGGGAAGGTACCCACCATAAGGTATGGGTCAGAGCTGGGCAGCTGGATCCTGTGCCTCACTGCAGAGGAAAGATCAGTAAATTCATCGATAGCTTAGTAGCTTCATAGTGATGTTTAATGTATGAAGAAGCTATGTCCATTCTGCATTGCCTCTGAAGAGGCAGTGATCCATACCTGATAAGCGGCAGCTTTTTTCATTGTTGTAATTGCTTAGCAAGTGAATATCTGAACCGATCCTCAGAACAAGTACAGATGTCTGAAGGACAGTGTAGTTCTTCAGTTGTCATTTGGCAATTTATATAAGGGGCCCATGATCATCTTCTCCTCCTTTCGTATATTCAGAGACCTAACAGGACAATTTAGTCTGCAAAGGTATGGAAAAGAGTCCAAGCTGTGAATCCAAGTGAGTCATTGGATCTGTGAATTTCACCCAGGGACCAAGCACCGAAAATGTGAGAAGTTTTTCAATGCAAAACTGACAAAGTCTTTTCATAAAGAGACTCTTATGTATGTCATCTTTCATCTTTACTCTGAGAATAATAACACCTATATATCTCAGAAAGGGCAAAACCACATCACCTGAGATGTCTTGGTTGCCATCATAAGGTAAGACTGGGAGGTATTAAGCAATGACGTAAGAGGGAATGGGGGAAGAAGCATCAATATCAGCAGGTGCTGTGCACAGCCTAAGTCCAGGTGACCTGCTAGTCCTTCTTGCTGCCCTGCCATCTCATGATGCAGAGGTCAGATACTGCACTAAAACAGGGCAAAGGAGTCCCTAAGGTAGAGAGAATATAGTGGTGATCAGCCAGAGGGAGGAAACGTGTTTCAGCAGTACCACTTAATGAGACCTAGCAGAGACACAAACGTTGCTGGTGGTTCTGATTATCTTGGAGAAAGAAAGATTTTTCTGTGGCAAAGACAATAAATATGTGAAAGCAAGGTTCCAACAAAGAAGGATTTGCACTCAGTGAAGGAATCCCCTTCACCAAGGTCCTGTGATAAGGCTACAGCATTATAAACCGTTGATGATAGAAGTGATACATGGGTGAAAATCAGGGTTTCAGTGATACCACTAACAGTGGGACGTTTGATTCTGATCTGAAAAGCCACACAGTACCAATAGGGTCACAGGACCGTGTGTTCATTTAGTTGCAATCTCCTATCAAATTTACACATACTATGCAGGATGACTTTTCTTTTCCATCCCTGCGAATGTAGCCTTGGATCTGAGACGCAAGGGGTTGTCTCATTTCCAGTAATGTTACTTTCAATGGGGATCCTATAGAATAAATGATACTCTTATTTTCTGTGTACCTTACAACCACTGAATTCAGGGATATGCGTCCAACTCGCTAAACTCCAGTGGGTTTGATTAGAAACAACTGAAGGAAAAACAACTAATTTTATTGACTGCACAGGGAGTGAGAGGCAGCTGGCTTGGTCTTAACCACGCTTGTTCTGCAAGCCTAGGAAGACTGAAAGCCAGTGGCTCTGAATGCATACAGAGGCAGGCGTGCAGGCTAAGAAAATGTCATTTCCTATTAGCTTTTCAGTGTAAGAATCACAGAATGGAACAAAAATAGCTGCCTCTGAATCAGCAGAAAGAATGCAATTGTAGCTTCAAATGAATCTGAGCGAGGGGGTGCTGTGAATCCAGGATGCAGGGTATGGAGGAAGAACAAGTTATACAAGAATTTATGTTAAAGCCAGTTAAATGGACACTACCACAGCATCAGAGCTCTGCATCTTCCAGTGCTCTGATTCCAGCCAGTAATCAGGAATGCGTGGTTTTAAATTTGTGAAAGAAAGTTCAGCAGGTACTCTGTAGTCAGTGTCTGATTTTAAGCATCACTATATTCATGCACAGCAGAAGTATGGTGTTTCCAGGTAAGGCTTAATAATATCTACAAGAACATGAGACAAAGCTGACCAAAGTGAGGCAATTAGAGACACTAGCAAAGAAGCAGGGAAGTTAAAGGTTTTTTTTTTCTTTTGGTGCATTATTCTTCAACCATAAAAAATAATAGGGAAATTCCTGCTCTCAGGGAATTTTTATGGAGAAATCTGAATGTGGTCTTGAAAGAAACTCCAAGTTTAAAACAAAAAAAAATTATGGAGAAACCTGAGAAGTTCAAGTGCAGTAAATCAACAGGAGTTGATGATCTTCACCCAAGGGTATGGAAGGAAATGAAGTGTGAAATAGCAGAGATCTGAGTTTATGCAATCAGGGACCATTCCAAGAGCCACTGAAATCAATGGAAAGACTCTCCATAATTCTCTGAAAACTGGATCAGACCTTCCCAAATTAATTCAGAAAAAACAATGACTACTCACAGGAAGGTGTTCATCACCCTTTCAGGTCAGATGTGGGAAGCACAATGGCGTGAGGAGGGCTGTATCAGTAGGATCAGCCAGATCAGGAGCAACCCAGACCGTACGGAAAGCTCTCTGTAATTACAGAGCTCCATCTCAGCCAGTGTAATGCAGCTCTGCAGGAGTTGGCCCCGTAATATTGGGAATGACATGTGACACTATGAGCATCAAGCCAAATCCTACCACCCACACGGTGTGGTAAATGCTCTCAGGATCTGGCCCATCTCAGTGGCACCACTGTGTTTGCATGACTACAAGCTCTTCTTGCAGCTCGGCTTAGCTCCCTGGCTTGCTAGATGTAGTACATCTGAAAGCTGCTCTTTCTTCCCCGAAATCACTGCTGGCAATCATTTGTCACAGCTAAGGACAACATCTCCCGCTGCTTGGCGATAGGGCTTCTGCACAGACGATGCCTTATGGACAACTTCAAGTTTCCAAAACAGCATGAGTACAGAGCACAGGCCAGGCTTTCCTCTTCAGACACCGAGAAGCAAACAGTCCCAGCTGCCAAGGATTTTACTTTATTGTCATTTAAGTTGGCTCCTTCTGCACAAGTCGCTGGCGGTCTCACAGTAGCAGGAGTTGAGTAATAATAGTATTTCCAGTATGCTCACCTCCAAGCAATGCTTTAGAGGAGAGACTGCTGGGAGAACAGGATGAGGATAGTTTGTATTGGCTGTTCCTTCTCTCTTTCTCATCAAACTGTGATTCAAACTAGCATCAAACTACAAACTCCATCACTCATGTCCCCCCTGCAGATTTTCCATGTTGGCTCCTCAGCAAGTGGGACTAGACTACCATTCATCAGTCCTCGGAGGTGCTGAGAGGGTCCTCTCATCTTGGAAATTCTGAAACAAAGTCATCCACCAGCTTTTCAACAGTGCCATGGCTTTGCTACACAGGGGCTGGGGATCGATATATTTTTCCCTGAGAAGATTTCTCCAGGAAGTTTGCAAAACTTAGACTCACCAGGCTTCACTCAGCTAAATACAGGACACTCCCTCTTCCTGAAACTTTCCTCATACTCAGAGAAATGCAAAACAAATCAAGGAAAGTGTCTGGAAGCAGGGTAATGTCACAGAGCTCCAAAATCACCCCCAAAGTCATCAATGTACCATCTAAAAAAACCTCTAAATGCAATGTTAATATAGTCCCTGACTGCAGAGATCCAGTGCTCTTCTCCATTTGCTGCTCTGAGAATGCAAGGACATCCTCCCCCACCCCCATCCTCTTCCTCAACATTGGTCTCCACATTTCCGAAATACTCCTTTTTCTAACTTAGAGGCGAAGTCACGCTGTTGTGGAGCAGGAACACCTCTGCTTTGTCGGTCATCTGAGACAGCAGAGGTTGGAGAATGGGATGTTTAACAGAGTCCTTCGAAAGCAGATCCCCACCCGTTGTGCTCACCTGGCCTTGTTTACTTAGATTCAAAGGAGCACCATGGTTTCTTGCCCGTCCTGTGATCAGTCCTGGCAAAAAGATGGACCAACCAGCTCCATCTGCAATGCAATGCAATGCAACAGAACAAGAAAGGAGCAGCCAAGTAAATGCATGCAAGAAATAAAGCCACAGGGAAAGGGGAGCAAGGCCAGGAGGTGACTGTGTTAATATATGGCTCACTGAAGGAAATAAAGACTAATGATACTGTCCCACCTGGAAGTAACGGGTGTTGTGTGGATTACCATGGGACATCTAAGAGAGACCATGATTTGTGAAGGGCTGATCTCAGCTATTTAAAGCTGTAATGCTGCATTCAGTGATGCAATCTGAGAGCTGATAGTGATTTAGTGATTCCATTTTCTGACTTTCCTGGGAGCTGGGAGACTCTACTTGGAATTAAGGCAAGTTGTCTTGCATTTAATTGCCAAGACTATTCTAAAAAGTAAAAAGAAAAGGAGGTATTTCTTATGCTAAATAATACTTCAGTCAATACCTAGATAGCCCTGACTAGGCTTTGACATTCACAACTTGTTGAAGGGTATTGGGAGAGAAGGAAGGACTTCTCATCACTACTGGCCCAATTTTTTCTTTTGTGGCTAAAAATAGTTTTATGTGACAGTGGAATGAAAGATCAGCTATTGCCTTGTTAGTTTGGTGATGGTTTTCTACCTCATAACAAAAAAGGTCAATGAAAGTTTACACCTCTAGACACAGCCTTACAGTTTCCAGGATTTTTTGGACAAAATTGGTGGGCCTGTGTGATGAGAGAGAACCAGAGACTTCATGAAGTCCATTGGGAATTAGGATGACTTATCTGTTTTCGACACAAAAACCCGATCTGAGGTCCACTGTTCCCAGCAGTGCCACCGCCACACTTCTTGGGAACCAGGTCCTGGGATGGGACTTCACAAAACAGAGTTAGGTGCTTACATGCCTTTATGGGAAGCAGACAATCAACCAGGCAGGAATAGGAAGCATGTAGCTGAGTTGTGGAGGGCACCCTACCAGTCAGTACAAAATGCTGAAAGATGGCACGGTGTGAAATTACGTCTCCAAAGACTGGGCACTCAACAGACCCCAGAGTTAAGAACCTCTGTGAAGCTGAGGCTGAATTCTCCAGTTGCCTCCCTGCCTGTACTTGAGGAGACCTCATCCCAGATATGTCCTGGTTTTCTGCCCAGCAGCTCTGTCTGGGAGGATGGAGGATTGTGTACATCTTTGCAGTGTGTTTCTGAATCTGTAGCAATATGGCACCTGCCTTAATCCCTGGATCATAACAGAGAGTGGGGTGCAGTATGCAGTTGGTAGTTTGATGCTTCCCACCTGGGAAGTGGGATACCTGGATTCATCTACCACCTCAGTCTTTACAGCTTCAAACCCACCCATCTCACCTCCCATAACAAAGCTCCGACCAACAGGCTATCATCTAAACCATGCAACAGAGATGGACCAGAGACAGAGCAAGAGGGGGAGACCTGTCCTCTGTGCTCCCCTACGAGAGACAGCCCAAGATTTCATGCACTAGCTCTTCTTGCACTAAAGAGCTATTCAAATTCATAGAGAGCTTTCCAGGTGGGACAACCCCCAGATAGAGCCACCAAGATCAAATACGTATAGACATCTTTCCAGGCAGGGCAGCCCCTGGATAGACCTACCAAGACGATTTCCCCAAAGCCAAGGTCTTCAGGATTACAGGGTCTGTAGCTGTAGGGCAGGGAGTGATGCCAAAACTTCCAGACAGTCTCTCCTGGAGCCAAGAGCCTGGAAGAGTAGATATAATCTGGGCTCAGCTCCCAGGTCCACAGCAGGGAGCCTGGAAGCTCGAAGAAGCCCGGCTAGAGCCAGAGTGCTCCGAGCATGATGGTTCCCTGCTGCAGGGCTGTGACTCAGAGCCTGGGCAAGGGGGACAGTCTCTAAGGGTGGGGAAACCAAGCCCAAATGCAAGCTGTCCTCTTCTGGACCTAGCTGGACCAGTGCATGAATTAGGGAGCCGTATGCCAGCAAGATGATGACTGTAGTAGCAGGGCTTCAAGTGGTCTCTTCTCCCAGCACTTGCTGGAACAAGGAAAATCTCTGTGTCAGAAGAGTCCGTTTCTTTTCAGAGCCATCATGTTTTGGGAGTCCTGCAAGCTGAAATTTATTAGAAATTCAAAATACTTTTTGGTTTATGTCCAGCATAGACGGAAGTAAAATTTAAAAGATAAATAAATAAAAGACAGAATTGGAAAATAGGAAAAAAATCCCTAAAATCTTGAGACATTACCTTTTGCCAGAACAGTATCTGCTCTAGGCATGGATGGAAGGAATTGACTAATTTGAACAAAACACTTTTTTTCCTGTATGTTTCTAAATGAACTGATATAGTACTCCAAAGACAGAAATGTGGGCTAGGTTCCTTAGTGGTGCGTGTGAGTGCAGCTCCACTGACTTCTGGCAGGATTTCCCCAAAGCAAGTTATTCAAGAACGAGCGCAAAACCCATCAGTTAAATTATTCACAACTACAGTCCCTGCTTTATTAGACTGTTTTAAAAAAAATAAAGAATAATTTATTTTAACTAATCACAAATTCAAATCACTTCTCTGGAAAATGATACGCAAACAGCTCTAGTCAGCCTTAATAAGGTTTGGGAGGAAAGCCAGGCATTGATTTGGCCTCTTGGAGCTCTGATATCATGCTGGCCACTGTGCAATGGTTACAGGAGTCAGAGATGCAGCATGCTGTTTTTTTCAGAAGTTTCTGCCAGCAGAGGAGACAGATGCCTTTTGGACTAACACCCACTGAACTCTAACACATACACACACACACACTCACAGAGGAGTGTTTATTCACTTGTCCACGGCTCTGTTGCTAAGTGGATGTGTTCACACTCTCCCCTCTTGTTTTATTAAGTCTGACATATTGTTGTGCAGACGCAGTGCCTGGCATGCTGCAAAAAGTGGCTTTCAGATAAGATGAGTCCTTCCTGCTGAGCTCTATGTGAATTTGGTAACTCTTCCATTCACTCAGCAAGGAGGGATTAATAACAGTGACTAAGGCAAGATGCAGCCAGGTGGGCAGTGCAGGCTTCCCTTCGTGTTTTTCTGTTCAGAAGTTTTTCCTTCCCATCCTTTGACAGGTCTCAGCCGCAATGAAAAATTACATCTTTAATTGAAACGCAGGCTCCACTAGCAGAAAAGAAAGGAGATCTTGTGGGACAAACACAATACTAGGAGGCGGGAGATGTTAGTTCAGGTTCTGGCTCTCCTACCGCCTTGCCTGTATGATCCCTAACAATTCATCTGATACCTCTGTGCTTCTGTTCTCCTAGTAAATGAGAAAAACAAATTGCAGACTTCCTTCCTGTCTTGAATTTGTTTGGCCTGCAAGACTCTTTGGAGCAGCCGGTGTCTCCTATTACATGTAGATACAAGGCCTTCCCCAACAGGTTGCAAACTCAAAGATTCCTAAGTGCTACTGTAATAATGAGTCATTTATCCCCAAACTCCCTTAACAGGTTATTGTAGGTAATAAATAAGGGCAAGACTGACCTTTACTGAAAGCTGAAAACTTTTTGAAGATTTAAAAATCAGAGCATGCCAGGACAAGAATGTCAATTCAGCTCCCTACAGAAAGACAGACAATTATCTCCACTTTAGAGATCGAAAACTGAACAGGAAGAATAAGTGATAGTTTCCCAGTTCCCAGTTCCCTGTGGAGTTTCTGGGAATTAAACATAAATCTCTGTTACAGAGCTCTTACTAACTGGTTTCTTCTTTGTATTTCAAAACAAAAAAAGCCAAACATTTCCCCCAGGTTCCCAGCAAAGTCAGAATGAGAGAATGAAGTGTTTTTTCCAGTCCTTCAATTATTTTTTGTTGAGAAATATTTATAAATTCTAAATTCAGCCAATCCCAGGTCATTTTTGGTTAAGAAAATGCTTATGTATCAACCACAGGGCTACTCTTCTCCTATTACTAAATGAGATGATTGCAATTAAAAGAAATTAGGTTTAAAATCTCTTACCTCATCATAGAATATGGATATATTTCAATGCATGTGTATACATATACTGATATATATATTCTCTAACTTTGAACTGCAATTATTTATCAGGCACACTAAATATTGTAAATGAGTACAGCTCTAGTGCTCTTTCCAAAGACATGAATAACCCTTACAGAATAATATACATGAATCTTGCCTGTATGTTTTGACTTCTCCTGTATATTAATTTCCTGAATAGGGCATCATCTCTGTCAGAGTCACAAAGCATCTTTTACACTGCTAGGTTCCACCGTGCGCATTACTATAATGTGGTCAGGAACTATGAATTTTTTAGGTACCATTCAGGGGGCATTTTATATGCATATTTCATGAGAGGAGGGGGTGGGAATAATATTTTTGGCAGACACTTGCCAGGATATGGATGGGATTCAGGAGAAGATGGCTTTTCATATAAGTAGTCAACTCCACTCAATTTAAACCATGGCTCTTGGGAAGCATTTAAAACACAGAGCTTAAATGGAGCTGCACTGTAAGCAGTACAGAGCAAACTGTCCAGAGTGTGTGTGTATGTATATATATATTTATATATAGCCAGATGCTCAAGGTCAAACACACAGAGCTAGCCATTTGGGGACTAAAACTATGAAGCAGTTTGCTGAGACAACTCACTGTTCAGAGCTGCTTACCCCTGAGAGGCTGCTCAATGCTAGAAGTTGTCCTTGGGGTGAACTATGGGATCTAAGTCACTGCAATAGTGCCAGTGACAAGGCAAATCTGAGGACCTCAGGTGGCAGATGTAGTGAAAATAATAGTGCAAGTTGCTTGGGGATTAATGTGTAAAGAGAGTTATCCTTGTACAGCTGCTCAGGACCCATCACACTGAGACATCTTCCTTCCCAATGAGCTACAAAGTTCTGATCCTTACAAATGGTGCACACACAGCTACGTGCTCAGGCACAAGTGCAATAATCCATCTGTGTCTAGAGTCAGCAGCTCATGAGCAAAATTGTGGGGAAAAAACTTCATGAAATAGGCTCTATGCTCAGCATTAGCATTTAGGAGCACCTGGTGCATGGGATCAGGTAGTCAGGGCTTGGGGATGGCATGGAGTGCACCCAACCAGAAAGCAAACCTGTCTTCTTAAGATAGTCAGTGGAGGTCAGATAGGTGGAGAGGCACACACATTACTCAGAAACAGTCACAAAAATAGAGGGAATGACTCCTCAGGACACTGCAAGGCTACAGGAATCCTCATAATCAGATCCACCTGAGCTCCATCAGGGTCCTGTCCAGACAACTTTCTATCCTGCCCTAGGTACTTGGCTTTTGGCCTGGCCCTCAGCAGACTCATCCTTGCTTTTTAGACCACTTACTACGCAGTCAAAAGATGGAAAGAAATGAAAAAGCTTGGCAGTCTGAATCCATTACTAACAGATTTTGGAAATAAGTAATCTGAATATGGTTCCAAAGCTCGTATTCATTCTGCCTAACTTTAGGCACACAGCGGAGCCACAAAAATTAGTAGCATAATTGCCTTCAGCTCCTCTATAATCAGAGTAAAGACACAAGCACTTACACAGTCAATATGTCTCTTAACTGGACTGGATTTTTTCTCTCTCTCCATTAAGGGTAGTGGAGCATTTCTCTCTTTCTGTGATCATTACTGATTTCAGCCTTCTTGAACTTCCCCAGTCCTGCCAGAAAGTCCATCTTGGATGCTCTGGGCTATTTCTCTTGAGATTTTTCTCTCTCAAACACTTGGATTTATTTTCACCTTTTCTCCAGTCATCACCTTTACTTCATTAATGGTCTGGATCCAAACCAACCCTTTCCTAACTCCATTTGGCCAAATCCAGTTTAACCCCTGTTATCAAATTCAACTGTAATTTCTGCGTGGGACAGCGATGGTTTAGCAAATCTACTTTATCTAGTTAATTTCCCAGAAAGAACTGGGAATTTAAAACTCTCTCTTACTATAAGGCCAAATAAACTGCAGGTCAGCCACATATTCTTACTTTGTGGGGCAGTTTTTCACAAATTCACTTTCTAAAGATGGTGAAAGCAAGTTCATGAGCAGAGAACAGATAAGCATACCATTAAAACGGGCTGCTAAGATTAGTCCTGTAGCCCTTCAGCTTGCTGGCAAACCCTCCCAACACCCCCCTCCAGGAGCAGTCAGAAACCAGAAAGCATCTGCCTTGGGACCAGTCAGTCATGCCTGCATCCGATCCTGGCGCCTGTCCTGCTGAGAAAGGGGGCTTGTCTTCACTAATTTCATGATGTCACCATTAGAAGAGTGGGAAGCAATATTTCCATGAATAATAATATACCATGAAGGGCAATCAGTGCTCAAGAACTACGGCCTTGATCATCGGCCAACCAAGCAACCTAAAGAGCTCTCCTCCTCATTGCATAGAGAAACGAGTTATTGATTTGCACTTTGTTACAGAGGGCAGTTCTTAATCATAATTAGGCCACTGTGAAAAGGCAAAGCATTCAAATCATGTGAGGGCTTTCACCATTGCAATCTGGCATCCATATGTTCAATGGCAACTCAAGCAGACTGCTTTAATTTTTCCATAGCTTTTTTCTCTGAAGACTCAATATCATTTACCCCTTTAAATATGTCAGTTCTGTGTTTTTGGATATGCAGCCCCATATTGTCTTTCAGAAGGCTAAGTTAAAACACAGCACTCTATTTTGATGCACTATGCAATAAGAAATCCTCTCTTTAAGAAAAATAAGACATGATAATCACCATTGTGTTGTGAGATATTCCCACAAACTTGCATGATTCAATCTGAATATAGGTTGCTTCAGAACCTGACCAAGTTTCTTAAGTAAATTCTGAATAAAAGTAAGAGTAGCCAAAAATACTTTCAGCTGATTGCTAATCTAAGGCACTGAATACATCCTTCAGATATTTCTAGACATCACTCAAATATTTCTAGCTGAAAGGTTTAGTGTTCATGTTCATCTTGGGTTCGGTTAAGAAAATTTGAAAAAAACTCTCTAACTAAAGTCTCCTCCTGAAAAGAGTCTGACAGCAGTTGGCTTTCAGCAGTGGAGATCAGTGCTTATTCCCTCTCATCAAGGAAAAGGAGCTATATGAATGAAAGAGTGATGGGGGCTCAAGCGCAAATGGGCTTCTGTTGGCCTGGAGTATATTTACTCTAAAAATTAGATGTAGTTTTCAAATTTTCAGATGGCTGAGGTCTGAAACCATCTTACAGTGAGAATGGTAGCAAAATACCTTGGTGGTTTTAAGGGGAAGGATAATCATTTTATGAAAGGGTTGAGACTCTTCCTGACAGAAAGGACAGGATTCCTTAAACCCTGCAACGCAGGTGGTGGCTGCCTCCCTTTGTAGGCCATGGGAATGGAGGGGCTCCTGCAAGGCACTGGTCCTCTCAGCCTAAGGTAATGTCTAAAATAGGCTTCAGAAATCACTTCCTAGGCATACCAGTTTCTTTCCACTGTCTATAAAGTGAGCCTAGTGTGACTAGGTTAGATGGACAGAGCTACATCACAGGCGTTAGATGATATGAATCCCATCAATGGGGCAATAACTAATTTCTTTCTATCAGACATATAGACTTTTTATCCAAATCTAAAGTTTGAAAAAAACCCCACGTTTTGTCTGAGATCTGGAGTACAAAGTAGAACTGAACATGATATCATGTATTACAGGAGAAGATGTATCGTAGCTGGTCTGAAAATCACTGGAATACATCAAATTCATCAGTTCTGCTTTGGGCCTTTCTGCCCTGAGTTCCTTCAGCTTCCAAATACCTCCCCAGGTGTCCTGCAGTGCACATACCCCAGGTCCCTTGCTTGTAATGCTAGCCAGCTTTTCCTCAGCAGCACATCACTCAGTGAATCCAGTAGGAAGCAGGAAAACACATGTCATTTTTTGCATACACCTTTGAATCACATCCCAATGAGGATCTTCTGTTGCCTCTATGAGCTACATGAGCAAGGCTGAGATAAGGTCATCGAAAGGATAAGAAAACAGAGATTATTAATTTATGCCAGCCTAAAAGCCCCAGCAATTTTATTATGTAAAAATGCTAAAATGGGATGAGATCAGGGACGTATACTTTCAATGCAAGACATACTTTTAGTGATCCAAAGCCTTAATTAACAATAAAGGGTAGAGCCTTAAAGCATTTTGAATGGGCGAAATATTAAAAACTTGTCACGTTCACCATCAGTTCCTTAGAAACTAAGAGTGGGCAGTTTCAGCCGTGTGAGAGCTTAGGGCCACTGAAGGATTGAAGAGCCCTGAACTAGTCTAAAAATTCAGTTCCTCTGGTAGGACTCCTGGCAGAGTCTGTTTAGAGAGTTATGCTACATGACGTCTTACTAGTACGTCTCCAACTCTTCATGTTGATGAACTTCATGACATGACAACCCTCTCTCCCTGACCCTGAAAAAAAGATAGTACTTAACATAACCATACAAATTTTTATATTTGTGGTGATGCCAGCTTGGCTTAGATGATATCTTCATGGCTTTTCAGCAGCTGACAGATCATGTGTTTTACCGCAAGAGGCCCTTTACAGCAGTGCATTGGCATGATAGGATTTTTTTAATACAAATTGGAAGTGCCACCTCTTTCATAAGGCCAAAGTCACATTCTAAAAAAGAAGATACAATGGTGCTATGGGCTGCCAACCAGCGTCCTGGAATATGAAAAGAGCTTTGAAGACAAGGTCTTGCAAATACTGAAAAGGCAAAGATGAAAATGCCTTGTTCTCCTGAAATCTCTAAGCATATAACATTATGCTCTACTCCAGCATGGATAACCAAATTGCATTCCTGTTTTCCTCATGTGAAGCCCAAGCAACCCATGGAAATAGAAGAATCTGCTCCTGTGTTATTATAAGGAATTAGATTTGTTAAGCCTGCTTTAGCAAATTAATTGATTTAATATGATTTAGAAAGACAAAATTTTCCACTTTCTTTTCGCGTTTTACCTCAATGCTGCCACATCCAAAAGATCCACAGAGAGCAGAGGAGTTAAAATGAGGGAGAGCGGAACTTGCTTCTCCTCTGGCTTCCCATCCCCTGCAAAACCAAGAACCATTCTGCATGGCAGCGTCCCCTCTCCTACCCCCAGCCCGAAATACTATGAATAAGGACCACAGTTCTCCGTTCACTAAGGAATGCCAGATATGAAACCACAATCAAGCTTCGATCTCTTCAGCACAGCATGCTCCACATGCCAATCTACATGTTTGTTGAAAAAAATGATTCTGCTGGAATAAGTTTCTATTATAAGCTCTCACTGTATACATTTTTTGGAGTTAGTATATAATTCCTGCACCAGAACCCAATATCTTTTCTGTTTTACAACTGCACATAAATACAACTGCCTTCCATCTAAAAAAAATAAATATTCACAATGTCTGTTCAGTTTGCCTTCTCGCAGCATCTCTCTCCCTCTGCCCAAATATAATCACACTTTCTAACCCCAATCACTCATGGGGGGGAGAGCCAAACAAATCTCACATTCATAAACTCAGATGACAGCCACCCTGAGCCATAGGAATAGAACTGAATTTATTGGAGCCGTTAGCACAGTACAAAGCAACTGGAGTAAACAGCGACTTCCAAAAGAGGCAAAGTTATTTGGACCAGCTCCAGCATGCAAATGGCAGAGACATTGATCGCTGTAGCGATTATTATTTCCTTTCCCCACACCCTTTTCCTTTTTGCAGTTTGGCCAAACAAATTTCTCTGCAGAGGCTGGAGGCACTGGAATCTGCTGAAAATGATGGTGATTTCTACGGCCACCCTCAAGTTTTCAGTACAAGAATGAAAAAATTTCTAGCTTATCCATCACCACGAATTCACAGTGGGAATAGTGTTTGGCCCAATAATATGTTCACTGGGTCTTGGTTTCTTCTTGGAACTGGTGAAGCAGGTTGTCTGACCAAATGATTTGTGAGCTAACCGTTGTCTGTGTGTAAGCAAGTAGGAAAAGGGCCAATTTGTCTGGAATTAATTTTTTTAAAATAACTGAGCTCCCACAAATACGAGCTGAGCCCAGAAAGATGTCTTCAAGGTTAAAGCGCAAAATTGGAAAATAGGATAATTATTACTATTGGTAGTATTGTTACTGCTCTTAGCAGCCTCACACCCAAACCAGAAAGCTGTTATGACAGGAGTTGTGCAAACACTGAGCAGAAAAATAGTCCTTGCCCCAAATAACCCACAATCTTATGCAAGAGACAGAGAGACTAGTACAGGGACACAGTGAGCAGTTGATAGCCTGAATGAGATTAAATGAGAGGGACCCTGGAATCACCTTCTTTTTCCATCTGTCTGTTTTCTTTACACTAACAGACCTTTGGGTCAGGGTGTCTTTCTTCCTATGCATTTATACAGCTCCAAGCATTGTCTCTGGTCTGACGGAAAATTTGGGGAAGCTTTCAGCAAGTTTCTAAGTGAAAGGTATGCAAATGGATAAGGCAGTCAGCCTGGCCTTGTTTGTGATCTTTATTCTTGTGTTAAATTCAAATGTACATGGGATTGTGCCACATGTTTCCATTCAACCGTCGGACATGGGATTTTATACGGGCAGGGAAGACATCATGCTAAGAGTAGCAAGAGGTTTCAACAACAAAGGATGCTACAGCTGATGTTTTTGGCTTAACTGCTGAAATTGTTAGGTTTCTTTTGTGCTACCAAGAAGAGGAAAGCTGGCCTAGTGTGACAAGCTGAAACATTTTTGGTTTGATGTTTCGGACACAAATCTGAGTGTGAACCAGTAGGCTGAGCACTGAACCAAGACATGCCTGATACCATTTAAGTTTCTAGCTCTCCCTGATATCTTTGAGGAGATTTGGCAATATACATGTACATTCCCATGGTGTTTTGCCCTACCTGGTACTTCTGCCTATCATTGCACTTTGTGGGCTTGTTGCAACCCAGACAGCACTAACCTAAGATCTGTTGCACAGTTAGACCCTTTCAAAGATTTCTGGGCCAGAGGCAATTGTTTCATGGATCAAAGAAATAACATGCATTTATTATCCCCTTTGTAACCCATTATTAATTGACATCCTAGAAGTCATCCATAGCACCTCAAAATGTTGCACACAATGGCAGCATAAACATCTCATTCCTAAAACCATCACAGAAGGTATATGACACTACACAATCCTATAACACAGTAGCTTAATGTGATGTTAACTCACAGAGTACCTTAATGGAGCACACTGTGGACATAATTAGCAACACCATAGCATGCTTCAGTACCAGCTGTGATCTTGTGTCAAAGAGATATAAAGACTAGCCTGTTAAGTTGTTCCAGGATAAAGGCCAACGTTGTGTAATCCAGTACCTAGAGGGGTGATGCAGTTGCTGGAGGCAGAACAGAAGATTCCTACATCAAAAGGGTCGTCAGCACCTGGGCAAGTGTCATCCACTCACCTTGGTTTATACTTTTACCAGATTCAAATTTTATATGGGTTATCTGTCAGCAGGAAGCATTTCAATGGCAAAATCAAACTGATCTGTCCTGAAGAGGTGAACTCAGAATCCAGTTCAGCTCACCATCACCCAGTGGGTTTATTCTCATTTCAAAACTCGTTTTAAAAATATTATGGCAGGATTTGTGACTTTGAGGATTTTCTTTCAACGTAGGAAGATGCTGTCTGTAATTCTCAAAACTTTATCAGCTAGATACAAGCCGGAAATTTGACCATGTAGTAGCATCTGGAGATGTTGCCATCAGCATGTTGACAGTCTTCCAGCACGATCCTCATGGGCTGCAGCAACAGCTGATAGTGAGTCCCACAAAAGATCACCACCTAACAAGGAGAAAGACTTATGGTGGCTGATGACTAGCATCAGATGAGATATGCCTTTCAATCACCTATTTTATCTCCCAGGGTGTGCTGGTTTTGGCTGGGATAGAGTTAATTTTCTTTACAGTAAGTAGTATGAGGCTATGTTTTGGATTTGTGCTGAAAACAGTGTTGATAACACAGGGATGTTTTAGTTATTGCTGAGCCGTGCTTACACAGAGTCAAGGCCTTTTCTGCTTCTCACCCCACCCCACCAGCGAGTAGGCTGGGGGTGCACAGGAAGCTGGGAGGGGACACAGCCAGGACAGCTGACTCCAACTGACCAAAGGGTTATTCCACACCATTCCATACCAGTGATGGCGTTTGTCTTCCCAAGTAACCATTACACGTGATGGAGCCCTGCTTTTCTGGAGATGGCTGAGCACCTGCCTGCCGATGGGAAGGAGTGGATGAATTCCTTGTTTTGCTTTGCTTGCATGCGTGGCTTTTGCTTTTCCTGTTAAACTGTCTTTATCTCAGCCCACAAGTTTTCTCACTTTTATCCTTCCGATTCTTTCCCCATCCCGCTGCAGGGGGAGTGAGCGAGGGGCTGTGTGGGGCTTAGTTCCCAACTGGGGTTAAACCACGACACAGGGCTATAATGGGAACTTGGCTCAGATGCCGACATTTACATGGTGGAGCTATACGGTCAGATGAAATGAATTCCAGTCTCAGGGTCAGGCTGCCTTTCTTTTTGCTGTGAGTAACCCTGAGGGGCCTCCAAAGACTGAGAGTTATCATCCATGACAGTATAGGCTCATATGTGCAACCATGACATCCTCAGATGAATGCATGAGCCTCGACACCATAAGTGCACCCAGCAGACCCATATCTTCCACATCCAAGCCTGCTCTTTTCTCATCTTTGATTACTTGTCCCATATATCTCCTCTGGGCAGTCCCAGTCTCCACTCTCAATAATTTTTGTCACAATCTCAAGCCATTCCTGTCTCCCTCTCAAGGCTCTTGGTCCCAGTCTCCTGGCAGTCCTCACAGTTGTGTTCCCAGATGTCCTGTTTGTCATGACCCCTAAATCTTCTCAAGCAATGAGGCTCAGAATTTCCTCTCTCAGCTCCTTTACTTGTATGTCTTTTTTTTTTTTTCCCTCCTAATATGTCCATTCCTCCCCTGTCTTCACCCCAGCTCCCCACTGGATTGCACATTCAGTGTTTTTCCGTATCTAAGATTCTTGTACTAATCTGTTCTTCATCTTTTCATTCAGTCCCAGATTATGTTCCCTTTTCAGTTTAATATGGTAGCTTCTTTGCCAGGCCTGAATTTCACACACACAAAACAGCAATTCCCTGCTCTTCTTCCACCTCTTCTCCCTTCTCCAAACCGCTTTGCTCTCAGAAATACTAGAACTTTTTTTGCTAAAGCTTAAAAAAGAGATTGCAAAATCCCAGTTTCAAGAGGTGAAGTATGACAGTATTATAAGCACCAGAGGTCAAGGCCATAATGGTCAGTCAACTCAGAAGTAGCGGTATGTATCCTAACTAATGCATGCATAAGCATTGCAAGTACACACACATACACAGAGCCTGGCTTTGCTAAACAGACTTAGAAAAGGTGGCTGACAACAGCCTGACTGGCTCTAGACCTGCAGGTGTTCAGGCACTGTTTTAAAACCACCTTTTACATACTTGTAAGAGGAACGGTTTTAATCAAACCAATACTGCAAGAAATAAACACATCCTTTAACCACTAAAAGGTGCCTGTGCAGTTTGTAAAAGTCACCAGCACCTTGAAACCATTTGAAATTCTGCCCTTATTGTGTTTCCCCTTCAGCAAAGTAGTTGCTGAGTTAACGGGCAAGATTGCGGTCAGTCTGGGCTAGCGTGGTAGAAAATAAGAGAAGCTACTTGATCAACAGTAGGCAAGTCTTCAAACTCTCAGGTGAGATTTCCACTGAAAATTCCACTCTCCGTATTCATAATCCCCATGCGCTGTCACTCAATTCACAAGTATTGAATTCTTTGCTCATATTTAAAAAAATATATTACTGCCTTCACAAACAGCAACATTTTTAACATAACTATGCACTGGAGAGTACAGTTTTTATTGCCTAGTTCCTATCACTAACATCCATATGCCTTAGAAGCCATTAAGATCTGCAAAATATATCAATTCATCCCCACTTCAAGGGAAAACTATTGCGAGAAGTAGTAGAAAGGTTGAGCAGCATTTGTTTCCCAGTTCATCTATACACTGGACTGTTGTTAAGAAACTTTGCTCTGTTGACAACAGACTCTGTCATTCCCCCTTCCTTTCTCATTTCCAAAAGCCCATGACTCCCAATGGTAAATGACTCCCAACCACAAATGTTTGGGCTCAGTGCAGGAATAACCAAGCAAAGTCCTGAAGATCCCTTTATACCAGAAGATCATTTATATTGAGCTGTTCTTCAGGATTTCCACAGGGAAGAGATGATGTGGAACAACTATGGTCCCATCCCTCATCTTCAATGTATATTTAGAGCCAAACTCTCATAAAACAATAAATTCCTTATCCAAACATTCCTTCAGGCTGATTCCATGGAAAAAAATTAAAAAGAAAAACTTTACAAGATTTCAGGTTGCAGCAGCCTACTGTGCTGACCATTGTCACAGAGTTGTGTAGGTTGGAAGAGACCCTTGCTGGAAGGGTATGTCACTGACTCAAGTGCAACTTGTTGTCCAGCCTGTCAAGATACAACTGAATGGCATCCCTACCCTCCACTACACCAGTCACTTTCCCTAGTTTCATGTTATCCATGATCTTGCTGAGGTGCTCTCTGTCCCATCTTTAAAGTCATTAATGATGTTCAACAGTGTCAGCCCCACTATTGACCCCTGAAGAAAACTGCTAGCAACTGATCACCAACTGCACTTCCTTCTGATGACCTTTGTTCCATGAGCCCAGTGGTCCTGTCAGTTTTCCACATACCTTGCAGTCTGTCCATCCAGTCCACACCTCTCTGAATTTACAGTCATCTCACCATAGTGTCACTGCTTCCTTTCGTTCCCCATCTCTCTGTCCATCTGTCATCTCTTCTTCTGTCTTTAGATAAGCTTCCTGTGGAAGGCTCTGTCTTTCTGTTCCATGTTTGTACAGTGTGGAGCACAGTGATATACTAGCATGCAAGTACAGCCTCTGAGGAGTAGAACAAAAAAATAATCAACAAAATTGTTGAGTTTGGGCTTTTTTTGTATTGCTTTAGGAGAACTGGAAAAGAAAGCTTTGAGGTAATACAAACCAGAGCACCAACCGTTGGTTCAGCTCATATCCAGACTTCTGAAGCATTAGAAGCTATCACTCACCTTGCCTGTTGTAAAGATGCTTGGCATCCTAGGAAGTCAGGAGCTGGCTTTAAATGGCTTGAGATGTCTTTACTTCTAGAGTTTTCTGTTACGATTCCACATCTGTATCTGATAAACACTAGCACATATCTTCGTACCTGTCAATTGCAAGGCCTGACACTGAGTTGTGTCAGAAGAAAGGCTGTTCATGCAGTTTTTCCAGTCCAGTGATGGCAAATTCCTGAAAGGCTGAGTAGCTGCATGCTCAGTTACTGGCAGTCCGCAATGGGCAAGTGAGTACTCTGGGTAGCATTGAAGGAAGAAATCATCTCAGGAGTCCTTTGGCCAGATCAGATGATGCTCATCTGATGCTCCAGGTCCAACATGCAGTTTGGGACAACATCCTTTGCTTTTAGCCGAATCCAAAGGTCAAAGTGTATGACATTTCCCTATCATTCTGCAATAACAAAAGGCTGGATCCACTTTACCTCCTGCCAAAGTAGCAGCACTAAGGTAAGTGTATGTCTATATAACCTAAATACTGCCAGGGCACACTCTCTGATGCCGAGATTAACTGGCACACTCTGGTCATACCCATATTATTAAATTCCCTTACTTACAAAACGAGGTGATTGCATCATCTTGCCTATAGGAAATGGACCACAGATACCAATGTCACGAGTCCAGACAAGTAAAAAGGCATAAAGCCTACTTTTTTACATGGTATGTATGTATGTGTCTATTATATATGTATAAACCCACCAAAATCAAGAGTTAAGTCTTTGAATGCACTCAGCATTGCTGATAATGCAGCTGACTTCAGCTAGGGCCATTAACTTAATGCTGAGCACTTTTGCCTCAAATAAAACAGTTCAATACAACTATTTTGGGAGAAAATGGTAGGACTCAGGTACTTTGAAAGCCTATTCTAGGTTTCATCTCTTCCTGTGAGAAGGAGCAAGTCAGATCATTATTTGATGATACTACTTTTCTGCCTAGCAAGCACTATTAGGATAATAATCTACTAAAATATATAAAGAACATGAAAAGCAGAAAGCACCGCAATGTTATCTGTTGTTATTATTTTTTTGTTATACAGGTATTAATTTTGGATTTGGTCCCCAAGAAATGAAATTTAGAAGCACAGTTATAATAGGCAAGACAATTTTTCCAGTTCATTCTGGAAAGTTCAAGAGTAGCAGAGTGTGAGACAACAGCTATTAGGTATTATCTCCAACAACTCCTGAAACATAGGTGAGATTACAGACAACTAGGTCAAATTCAGTGCCTACCTTTGGAAAAAGGAGGAAGAAGACTTTGACACTTGTCTATCAGTTGGCTCAACATCAATTCTCAGGATAAATCTTGGAATCTTACAATTTTTTTTCTTCATTAAAATGAAGCCTAAAAAGATTTGTATCTCAATTTGTAAAATCACAGAAAGTTACAAAACATATGTGAGATAAATTTGCAAGAATAAATCAAGCCAAACAATTAAATATCCATTTATAATAGGCTAAAAATCTGTATGTCATATCTAGACTTTAATAAGGTTTTTGACATTGACTGATACGAGCTTCTCATTAATAACCTAAAGAAACTGATGTAGATAGGACTACAGTAAGCTGGGTATGCTCCTGTTCATATTCACAAAGCAGTTAGTAATGGTCACAGTCAAAGTGGAAAAATATATCTAGCAGTTCTCCTGAAGTATCTGATCTGGCTCTGCTCAATACACTCATTAATGACCTGAATCATTAAATAGGTTTGCAATTTCTAGAAAGTTTGTAGTTAATCCTGGTTTGAGTTTGGTGGTGGACAGATGACCAGCTTGCTAATCATCATTACTCATCTCTTTCCTTTACTTTATTGTAATTCAATCCAGATGATTATGGCAAGCAANATTTTAAATAGAATATGCACTGCTACCCAAACAGAGGGTTTTGGGCTTATACTGCAAAGTATTTGTACTGTCCCTTCATTATATCCTGAATAAACACAACTGGTTTTCTATGCTGCAATATTTTTCCCCAGAGATTTCCAAAGCACTCTTCAAACATAGCTAACCAATTTTGCAAACGCTTCATAGATTTTTGAAGCTGAAGGGAACCATTTTAATCATGTAGCTTTATCTCCAGCCTAATACATGAAATATATTAATACAGGAAAACAGGTTCAAGACATCCTAAATTTTTAAAAAAGAGCAGCAATTATCTGGGATTGATGTATTCATCTTCCTCTCAGGCCACCATCCTAGAATCTTCTTCTGCCATTTCCAATTTACTGAGCTGGGCATGGATTTAAGCCATTGCTGACCCTGGAAGAAAACCACAGCTACGCTACAGACTGGTTTAGATTTAGGCCAGGGAGTACAGGCTCCAACTTGAAATGCAGAGGTCAAACTTCAGTAACCAGAAACAATCTTCAGAGCTTTAAAATGGCAGGGTTCCAAAGATCCAGCTTTCTCCTTGGTTCGATAAATGCTGCCCAGAAGTAAATCCTAGAGGATTTGTGTGTTTTTCACATATCTGGAGGCATGCAACATCTTTGTCAGCTCTGCAAGGCAGAAATTTTCTAGCAAAAGCAAGTCCTCCCCAGCACTGAGGACCTGAGCTGCCAAGCTGGGGCATCTTTGAAGACATGGAGATGGGAGCTAGTGCAATGTAACTGTGATGGGCAGATTCAGGAGGTACTGGGGTCCCATTACTCTGTTTGATTGCCACATGAGATTGTAAGACAGGTATCATGCTATCAAGCTTTTCATGTGCTGGGAAGTGAGAGATCCAATGGCTTTCAGCTCTCACTTCTATTTATATTCTCATAATCACAACTGAGAATATAACACAGAAGCAGCAAGTGTGTTTTACGTTTAGGGCAGGTTTTGAGTATGAGGCTGGAGAGCAGTATTTTTGCGACATCTGTAAAAAGGAAAAAACTTTCCTGATGAATCCTGGTAAAGGGCAGACTACAGTAAGAGAAATCCCTGTTCCCCTCCATTCCTTGTTATCCCTACTGCCTTCCCCACAAATTTCTCCCTGGTTAAAGTGCTCACTGGAATCAGACAGGACCTCAGATTTACGTCTCATCTGAGCTGTGGCTCTTCTGAGCACGATAATGCTCGGTTAACACAATACCATAACACTAGATCAGGTATCATCTGAGGAGGAAAACGTGCCACCTCTGGAGTCACAAATATAACTTCCTCAGCACCTGGGTGTTCTTGGAGAGCTCTTACTTACTAATTTGGTTTTTAATATATACAACTATTCAACAATGGCAGAGGAGGGTCACTGGATGTTAGAAGAAAACAAGAAACCTTAGCTGAGCAGAGACATGGATCCGAAATGGATTCAAAATGGATATCAAGAGTAGCA
>WAAD01037793.1:104319-133671 GCA_013389945.1 Fregata magnificens
TCTCTCGAGTCCCCATGCTATGTGTCTGTATGAACTGCAGAGCAGCAAACTCACTGCAGTAACCCTAGAGCACATTCTGGGAAGATACTGATTTCTCCTACTAGCCCTTTCCCTTCCAGACTCAAACAAGGAAGTGAAAAACCAAGGAAAATATAAAAATCAGTGAGCCTTGCTGTGGATACACACTTGGGACTCCTATAGCCTTAAGTGAGATGTGTGTTTGTGCATATTTGAAGCCATAATAAGATCCTTCAGTTATTGTGAGATGAGCTTGTACTGCAGAGCTTTAATCCAGAGTCAAATTTGGATGCAAACTCTCAAATTATGCAAATCCGAGAGTTTTGTTTTGGCTTATTACACAACTAGAAGGCTGCTAGAAGATTTCCAAAATCTGGAGGTGTCTGAGGCAAGGAGCTGCTTACTTCAGTATTGGTGATGTTGGAGAAGGAAGGGGGAGCCTTGTTTTTGAATGTCTCTGTGCTTCCTATTTTACCTGTGACTGGAAGCAGAAATGCTGTGCCGTGCTGCAAAAACATTCTTCACATTCAATTCTGCCTCAGGATGGGATATAGCACCCCCTCAAAACACAAAGGAAAAGGCAACCAAACATTTTCAACCCCCTAAAGACTTCCAGGTTCAGTTCAAGGCTTTGACGAAGACTTTGGGTCGCTTCTGATTTTATCCAACTCTATTTGACCAGCCCTAATTGCAACAGCACATCTGGAAATGCTACAGCTAAGGCCCTGCCAATACTTTCATTATAAACCCTCCTGTTTTCAGGGTTTTGTAACTTTTCCTGAAAAAAAAAATGCAACAGCAGAAGGGCTGAAACTTGATATGAAAAGTACTCAGCTGGGGAGAAATTTTTGTGTGTGTTGCAATATTTCAAGGAAATCAAATCAAACCATTTTGAAAATGAGAAAAGAATTTGTAGAAAAGGGTGGGAAGGTAGAAGAGTGTTTTCTTAGGTTTGCTTTTTTCTTTATTTGAAACACACAAGGAAAAAATATTGCAGCTATAAACCATTTCTCAACTGTCCTGTGGCTTGACTTGGATTAAAGGCTTTGGATGACTCTTTCAAAGGACCGCAAGGATGGCAAAGAAAAAGAACATTTGCCCACAGCACCTGCTTGGATATGGCTCTGAGGGGTGAGAAACATCAGTATGTCCCTATCCTTTCGTGCAAGGCAATGAGACAATGGCTGGAAACTCTGGGAGCATCTGGGACCTCTACTGCTTAATAAAGGATGTGGGCTTGCTTGGAAGTACTACTTGACAGAGGAATCCCTAGAGTAAGCTCCCTCCATATATGCAGAGAAGAACAGAGGTCTCTTCCCAGACAATCCTTCCTGGGTTTTACTCCAAAGCCCCTGGCTGAATGTAGCTCTCAATCACTCACGTGAAAGCAGAGCAAGGCCTGCTTGCAATAAACACTGACTATACCCACAGGGTGAGAATAATGCTGATGTTAAGACAAATATAAACACCTATAAATAGAATCATAGAATCATTAAGGTTGGAAAAGACCTCTAAGATCATCAAGTCCAAGCTGTCAACCCAACACCACCATGCCTCCTAAACCATGTCCCAAAGTGCCACGTCTACACATTTTTTGAACACCTCCAGGGATGGTGACTCCACCACCTCTCTGGGCAGCCTGTTCCAATGCCTAACCACTCTTTCAGTAAAGAGATTTTTCCTAATATCCAATCCAAACCTCCCCTGACACAACTTGAGGCCATTTCTCTTGTCCTATCGCTGGGTAGTTGGGAGAAGAGACCAACACCCACCTCACTACACCCTCCTTTCAGGTAATTGTAGAGAGCGATAAGGTCTCCCCTCAGCCTCCTCCTCAAGTAGGTCTCTAAGATCACATTATAGGTAATGGAGATCTATTTCACAGTGTGAAATGCCTTGGCCAGCCAAGACAAACACACAAGGGCTGCTAAACAGGACATGGGTCCTGCTGGACCAGCAGCTGAGATACTTTAGGATGGCACTACTGAGATACTTTAGGATACCTCAGGTGGCACTAGGCAGCTGAATCACATAATATGTACATACTTACTATGAGCTGAAGCACTTACTGGACTCCATTGGTTACAGTGACCACATCTTTGTGTCCTCTAACTACAGTGGGAACCCAGGCATCTACACGTAGATACCTAGAAGTATCCAGAGTCTCCATCCAGCACACTGTATCAGTAACCACATAGTCAAAGAGCACTTTTCATCACTTGGTCTCAAAAATCAGTAGAAAGGAGTGCAGTATTTTGCCTGTAGCTGCTACCTAGACACAGCACGTGTTAAAAATACTTGAAAAAGTTATTACTGCGGCTGACCTTTGATCAATAGATCAGGTTCATCTCCACCAAAAACACATGAACATATATCTGAATTATTGCATTGTACCAAGTTATGGGGCAGATTCTAACCCAGGTTTCTGAAGATAAGTGGTATAAGATGTTATCTGCAAGTGACCCTCTCTCTCTATTGACTACCAAGACAGCACATCTGACTAGTAGACTAGGGTCCAGCTGAATACGTTGTCTATTCCATCTCTCCACGGCTGACCAGACGCACATTGACTTTAACAGAAGCTTGGGTACATATGAGCACTAAATTTGGGTGTCTCAGTCTGGAGCTTATTAGTTAGTCATTTTGTGGAGATAACTTCCAACCCTCATCCATAGCGCCCAACAGCTTATGCAGCATAGCTTCAACCACTTTCACTGTGAGCTAAACTGTGTTGCATTAGATCACATTTGCAGAAATACAGTCAACTATGGCAGCTCAGCTGGCACAGGGTAGCTTGCAAAAGCATGGTAACTTGTTTGTGTCCCTGGGCCATAACTCTTAAACCATTCAGATGCAAACATGCAATTTGCATTCTAGCCAAATCAAAGGCAAAGACACTTAAACCCTAATGTAGATTGATGAGAACTTGATGGAAGAGGACAGTTTTTATTGCAGTTTTTTAAGCCTGTCTCTCATCTATATAGAGCTGAAAGCACTGTGGAAACATACTGGGAATCATTTTCATTACACAAACCAGCCTGGATAAAATCAGAGTCTTTTTGACATGTCTTCACTCAATTGAATCAAATTGGAAACTGTAGGCTTGGTGACTACAATTGCACAGGTGCAAAACTATTCACTTCTGGAATAGTAGTCACAATTCAGGTCACCTGTGATCAAGAAAGATGAACTGGAAATAAGGATGATGCAGAGAAGAGCACTGGGATCATCTAAGGAATGTGGAACTTCATACGCAAGAGGAGAGGTTCATTTTAAGGATCAGAACAGAAGCTGAAAGATGATAAGACTGTTTAAACTACAGGATGATTTTGGCATAAGGACAAATGCATATTAACTGGCCATGAAAAAATTTCAGATGGACATTAGAAGATAGTTTCAAACTGTCAGAAAAGTGAGGTTTGGAAGCAGCCTTCCCATAGGAGTAGTTATGGCAAGAAACCTAACCACTTTTATGAAGGAGCACACTAAATTTATGAACAGATTATGTTACGTGGGAGGCTGAAGTAGCATGTGGCTGGATTTGATGATCCACAAGACTTCTTTCAGGCTATTTCAGACAAAATTTTAGAATTTAGTTTTCAAATGCCATTTATACTTTCTTTATGTAATTGTGAGGGTAGAAATATTCTCACCTTGCAGCTAAGTCTTCTTTTGTGTTATTTCCACCTTGAACAAATAAAGGAAGTAATTGGAAAACCACAGGAAAAGCTGATTTTGTGACATTACAGACACTAAAATGAACAGATAAGGTAAAAGAAATCAGTCTATGTGCCTCTATGGGCTGATTAACATCCTTTGCAAGATTTTAGTATTAGACCCTCAGGAATACCTAATTTCATTTTGTCTTACCAGAACCTGACCGATGTGTGTCAGACTTCCATGCTATATACAGAGAATGAGCGCAAGAATTAATGCACAATTCAAAGCATATCAGTGGTTTGCAAAGCAGCACAGAGAAGAAATATCTGGGAAATAATCAAATGGGCGAGTTCCAGAAATGAAGGTATTATAGCTGTATTAGGCCAGGGTTGAGTCCAGGACAGCTGGCTAGCTGAGAGGCAGAGCTAGTCATCCTGGAATGAAATCCCACGTTTGTAACAGACAGCAAACCAGTCCATATAATTTCCTGGACTGCTCATTATACAGGCCTATAAGTTCATTAAATGCACCTTTATTTCATCAGAAATTTTTCCGGACACTTAAATGTATCAGTCAAACTCTGCTGTGATCAAAGTTCTCGCCTTTCCTAAGCTTACACCACTTTGTCTCCACCTAAGTCTTCTAGAGAGGGCTTTAAAGTCAGAGGTAGTGAGGACAATGATGTGGCAGTATCCGCCTTCCTCCTAGGAGTCTAAAAGCTGTAGAAACTGGAAGATACTGTCTCCAGGGAAAGTGAACTCACATTTTCCACAATGTTTTGACCAGTACACCACAAACCATTTTTTTTCTGGTCAATTGTGGAGCAGGAGACAGACATTAAAAAAAAAAAAAAGACAAGAGTCTAGTGATTAGACAAGGAGCAGGGATGTCAGATCCTGCTCCTTGTAACATAATGTGACTGGTGTATTCCAGGACATGCAGTAGTTTAGGTTCATGGAGGAAAGGGAGACCGCACTATGCCTGGCTTTGACCTGGTCATTAGGGAACCCTTGTGGGCAACGGAGAGTCAAACATCCTCAGGGCCGTGTAGACCCCAGGACCCTGGTCCTGGGGAGACTGTCAGACATGATGTCATTATTATATAAAACCTGGGCACATGGTTCCTCTTCATTTGCATTCCTCGTGAGAACATGGTGGATGGACTGGATCCTACACAGTTGCCATCCCCTATAATTTACTTCTACTTCTTTGCATTCTCAGGAAGAGATATACAGCTAAGCAAAATGGGTTGTCCTCTGTAGGTCTTTAGAAGTAGTTCTTTCTCTCCATTAGCTAGACAGGAATTACAGACAGTTATTTTATGTATACCACTTGGAGGTAGGTACCTGAATTTTTCATCAGGCAATACACTGACTGAGCTGACTGTATTTTGGGCTCCATACCACCCAGGTCCTACAGGATCTAGATCTGAGCTATTGTCTCTACATAACTAAGCAGCTCTTTCTCCACAACTAAGCAGCTAGCTGCTGCCTGTCATGTAAACAGCCCCTATGAGTCACCATGAAAAAAACCAGCTTTCAGGCTACTTAGAGACCTCAACTCAAAGCAACAGACTGTCCCAGGCCTGAGCAACAAGAATATTTACACCTGTTACAAATATAAAGGAAAGGGCAACTAACTAATTCAAAAGCATGAATGTACAAAATAGAATGGAAAAGACCATTCAATCAGTGATTTGGCCTCTGATTATTGCTTCCCAGTTTTAGTCTATCAGCTTTGCTAACTGAGCATTATTCAGGAGCAAGATCCAAGAAGCAGCATAGTCAAACTAAGTTGTTCCATAAATAACTCTTTCTTTTTAATCTGTCACTTTTGCCATTTTGGTCTACTCTTGATCACCGTGTAAGACTTCTATTTGTTTAATGAAGATGTGCACTACCATTCAACACAGATAGTTACATCCACTGGCTGACAAAGTGCTAAGGACCTTCATGAAATGTCAGGCACTTACAACTCACCATGTCATTTCTCATCTGCCCTCTGTTTTGCCTCCAAAAATGCCACCAGGTTTGTCAGGCATGATTTTCTGTTCCAGAAACTAACCCAATTCCTTTATATCAGCTCGTATTTTTCCAGATGTTTTGTGATCTCATCCTCTACTAATGTCTCCAAGACCTTGCCTACTGTCAAAATCAAACTTTATTGCAAACCTGTAACTCCCTGATTTCACCTTAGTCCTCTTTGTATGGAATAGGTTTACATTTGCATTGTTCTTGTCCCTTAGTACTCCTTCCTGTTACAATAAGCTAGTCAGTATTCTTTAGTTGACCAGTATCCTCTTCCATCATCTCTTTCATGAGATTCAGGTGTGACCAGCTAAGCCCTACAGCTGTCTCCTCTTTCCAGTGATTTTTTTTTTAAGATTGATCCTCAAATTGCTTTGGCTTTCAGAATCTTTTTTTTTAATTTCTGGCACTGTATTTTGTTTCTTCCTGATGGTAGAGGACTAAGGCTGAAGTAATGATGATACATTAGCTAAGACAATCCACAGACTGACCATTGTTTATAGAGCTTTTTATGTCCAGACAAGACTGGTAGTGATAAAAGATAATGAACATCAGGTGTCTTCTTACTGCTTTACATGCCAGTGAAAAACTGTTCAATTTACTGAAATTTTTATCTGGAACTTCAGAATTTCAGTGGTCATGGTGTGATGGAGGAATATGTTCAAATGGATGAGATGATCACAGCTAAGGGATACAGTAGCTGCAGATCAGCTAGTTTGTCCACCATAAGTGTGTCCAGACCCACAAGGAAACAGCATAACAGATTTGCATTGAGACATTCCCTCTCTCATCCCAGAGATGAGAAGTCTTGGGCCAGTCCTGGGGCTAGAGGGGTGATTTGAGTCCAGGCATCTTGCAGTCCTCTAGCATCCCCAAAAGATGCCACTTACTTTGGAATCATCTTGCAGAATGTAATAACTAAACCTGTGGGGACTACATAATTGCTTCAAAACCCCGTAACATTCAATAAATTTTAAGGCCCATTTGTAATCCATCCTGTCAAATTTTGTGGATGTAATTCCATTTTAAGACTGTGTGTATATTAAGGTACATAGTTGTAGTTACACAAAACTTACACATGTTTTTTTCCATAGAGAAGAAATCTCATTTTAAAGCCAAAGGCTGATAGTCTAGTTATTGGGTGGGCTCATAATTCCTCAAACCAGGTAAGGACCCCTTTTCATCAAGCCAGTCAGAGGCTTCACACAGTGAAAATGGTTTGACTGGATGCAGGGATCCTTGCATAAACAGGGACCAGCCAGGCTGAGGTGCTGCACAAAGCTCTGCCCCTTTTCTTTGACTACGTGCAGGGTCTAGTTCTTCATGGTCTCAGCTTAGCATCTTTCACGTAGTTCCAAAGAGGAGTAAACTAAAGGTAGGGAAATTGCCTTACAGTGAGGAACCATGAAAATTTCTAATATTCAGGTGCTCAATTTACCTCACAAAACCTGAATTCCTCCCTCCAACCCCTTTGTGACACATGGGTGGTTATCACTGTCTTTGTCATTGCTTTGTTCTCTCAGGAGAAGAAGAGGTATCGGGGTCACATGGAGTCTGATAACGCATTTTCAATTCTACTTGGCCACAGACGTGAACAATTCACATGGACTGAGATCCTGCACCAGGGGATTTAGGGATGACAACTCTCAGAGATGTAGGACAATGCTTGATTCATTGCTTTTCTGTTTTGTAGGAAATTTCCACAAGGACATGCACAAGGGTTTTTTTTTTTGTTTGTTTATACTCTTCTTCTCCTCTCCACCCAGCCAGCATGAGGTTCCTAATATAGCTTTGAGGTTCCTAATATAGCTTCATATTCCACCTGAAAAATGGGGATAATAGCACTGTCCTCCTTTATAGGTGTGATTTAAAAAAAATGCACTGAGGGCAGTAAGCTACCACTTAAGATAATGGGGGATGATGGCAATTCGGTACCAATAGACTTAAATAACCAGCTAATGAGACCCCACAGACTTTAAGTTTTTAGTAAATTATTTGGACAGTTTACATTATTCTACCACTCAAATCAGTGACAAAGTTTCCTCGGTTGGCAGTAAGATTAGAATTGTGTTACAGATAAATGTCCTTGAATAAGAGCCCCATATATCTCCAAGCATTAGTCATTTTTAGCATGCGAGCTATACAGAGAGTTGAAACTAGTGATAACTTCCCTTCTTGCTGAGTTTGTGCAAACATTTCCTGAAGATTTCAATTTTACCACAATAGAAGCCTTTTAAAGCTTAAATAGGGATAACTTGAATTATTAGCATCGGTCCTCTAGCCCAACCACAAGCATGTCTGAAGCGGCTCTTTCTGATAACACACTGCAACAACTACATTTTCCTCACACATATCCACAAACTAAGCTGATACTCATGATTACCACGGAGTAGGAAATCACTAGGTTGCTGGGACTATTGCCCCCAAATAACCTTTCAGTTTCTTTCCTGCATTTTTTGGCTGACCATTTCAACATACAACTCAAACAATTTCTCAGTGAAAACACAGGTCAGACACTTTGTTAACAGATATTGATGGCACCCTACTGAAGCCAGTGGCTCTCTGCAATGACTAACAGCAGCAGGTTTGGTCCTTTGCAACTGAACTTCAGATGTGAGGGTTCCCTCACTTACATTCCTGGCATGCAACCCTGGAAGCCAACCCACTGGTTTCACCTTCACCTTCAGCACTGTACAGCCAAAGGGACTCCACAAGTACAGGAGCACAGATTATAAAACAAAGACCTTATTTCCTTCCATATGTGAGCAGAGCAGTACACCATTCCAGCTGAAGCCCAGCAGCATGTTTATAGCTCAGAGAACTTTGTATTTCCTTACCTGCTGCTGGCAACAGTTTCAAAATACATCTTTAGATCACATCTCCCCTCTTTGCTACAACAGAGAGGAGTTGTAGTTGACGGTCCTCAGTCACCCCATGAATGGCTAACAGTGTTGGTCTTCCTTCCTCCTTCTTTCTCCAATGGAAATTCTGCAGCTTCCAGCTGAGCCCATGTTAGCAGGTGCATTTTGTACTGCCACATATTTTCTGCTGATTTTTGTTCATATCTGCCTCCATACTAATTCTCCTCCAGTTTCTATCAGTGTCCAACTGTGGCATTCTCCTCCCATCTGTACACAGGCCATTAGGAAATGTTGACTAGTCCTTAAGGCACCTCACTGCTAAACCCCCTCCTAGCCCCATGGTTCCCTTTTTGGTACTCAGTTATCCCCCCTTCACTTGTCCTCTCCAAATTTCCATCTTCTCCACCTGAGCTTGCATCTGCTCACATGACATGATGTGAAAGATGTCAGTGAAGACTTGGCAGATTTCTTAGTCTAGGCTTAAGCCAAGCACAGATATCTGATTAAGGAGCCAGCCCTGGTTCCTTGAAAGCCACTGTAGATTTATATGCACCTCTATGCCCAGGCAGCTGAGGACATCAGAGCCATGTTGTAGCCACATACATCACCCATGATTAGTCATTCCTTTTGCACAGAAGTTTCTACATATCGTCCTAGATTTGCCACGAGCTGGACACCAACATCCTGCAATGCACAGCTCTGACCTTGTTAGTCCCACATTTTATCAGCCTCTTCCATTAACAGTATAGTCAACAAAGCAGCAGTCCTTCAACTTTCTCCCATCAGATCTCATTACAGGTTTTATATTTGCAACTGCCTGCCTCCAGTGGCTTTATAATGCATGGGTGAATGTGTGGTATGGGTGGCCTTTCCATGGTGAACGATGAGGAATGAGGCACTGAGCACCCACAGTGAAATGTCTGTGCTGTAGCTATATAAGCTCAAAGCTAAGAAGGTCCCAACTCTGTACTTAGTGTGTTAGCTGGCACTTTCCACTAAATATTTCTCCACTTTGCAAGCCTTTATTTTCTCTAGAGGTTACTTCTTTCGCGTGCTCTCTTTGCGTCACATAATTTCCTTTATATTTTGCTGCTATGTTGTGCCCATGCAGCTTTACATTTGAAGGGGGAAGACTTATAAACAATTTAGGCTCACATTTCCAGATCTTAGCAAGAAGTTTTCTATCCTGGAGACAAATGGAGCTGGTAAGTGTGATTCTTTAACACACTTTCCCAAGCTTAGTTCTTGCTGTGGCAATTAGGTCACCATGGTAAACCTTTTGCAGTTATATGCAGAAGGTAGCTAAAACACACAGTGGTAAACTAGCTCATTTCAGCCAGATCAAGCCACATTAAACAATTAATTGCTGCTCCTGGGGATTGTTAATTAGCCTCTTACATCTTCTTCTAGATCTTTGAAAGGGGCTGGGATTTTGATAAGCTACTGCATATTTCTAAAAAAGTCTTATGGAAGGCTGTGCTTTGTTGTTTCCAAACTACGTGACTGGTCCTAACATCCCAAGTTCCTTACGTGCTTCAGGAGAGCTAAGTGGCACTTACTTTTGGTGGGTTTAGGACATAATTCAAGTCTTGATAACTAGGTTTTCAAAGGTAAAGTAAATTATGCCATTGTAAAGTCTTTTCCTATTCATATACTAGGGAATGGGAAAGTTCTTTTTCATTTCAACAGAGAAAAATAAGAGAGGGTTTTACTTGAATATTTTGCCTTTTCTTTCTTCTCATCCTTCTCCAAAGAAAGAAATAAGGTGTATTTTTCAACTGACTAGTTTCTTCCAAAAAATATTTCCTCCTTTTTTTTTTTTTCCAACTAGACCCTCTAATAATAATTTCTATTATGAGCATTTCCTCTCTAACCTAAAGAATGATGGATAATGTTGCATTTAAAACATTTCTGGAGAATTGCTATGAAAACAGTGGGGCTAACAGGAAGGACTGAATAGGTTTGTTTAAGTCTCAGCAGGACACAGCATCCATGATGCAAAAAAGCAAGGAAAAACGTACCCACCACTGTAATATTTAACTTTAAGAAAGGAAACACTTGAAAATGAGGAGGTCAGGTTTTTTAAGAAATTCAAAGGCACAGCTAAAGGGATCGAATGATTGCAGTTGCTATGGAGACTTTTAAAGATGAGATACTATGAAGACTTATGACATTGATCAACTAAAATCCTCCCTAAAATTTCCCCTGATTTTATCCCCTTTTAAAAGATCAGAAGTTTTTTATAAAGGGAAGAACATACTATGTTAGGTTAAATATGAAACATTAATAAAGCAGGTCAAGAAATAATTTGAGGAACCTCATGCCAAAACCATTAAAAAATATCTTAATAAAAACTTTTCAAATACTTTTCTCTGAAAACCAGCCTGCCAGAGAGTTCAAAGCAGTAACGGTTGATTCAAAGAAAAGCCAGTTCTTAGGCAAGATAAGACCACAGCAGAAAAGCTTTTTTTTTTGAGAAGTGGTGAGAGGTTCTTGCAACAAAACTTTCCTCTGTGGTAGATTAAGCTCAAGAACTGTGTCAAGATGAAATGTTATTAGCAGAAATTTTAGAACAAGCCAATAAAATTTAACAGTAAGAAATGGCCAAGATCAGATGTCATTCACTCATGAGTTCTGAAGAAGTTCACTCACAAAGCAGCAAACCTATTAATTGTGGTACAGGACCTATCACTTTTACAGGACCCTGTACTAGATGAGAAGATGGCAATTATAAAGCCATCTTTTTCTTTAAAGCTCCAACCATCATCTTGGGAATGCCAGATAACATTCTACCTTCTCTTTAATGCAAATTGGTAGACATCGTATTAAATAGTAGAATTAGTAGACAGAGATAGGTCTGATATAAGGAAGACAGCATCACGTTTCTTGATAGTCAGAAGTCATAAATTTATTAGAAACCTTTGAAGGAGTAAAAGGGGATGTAGAGTATGGGAATCCAGTTGGACTACTTTGACTTTTCAAAAGCTGTCAACAAAATCCCACAGCAAAATATTTTTGAGAAATTAACCTTTCATGGTGTAAGAATGGTTGAAAAGTTGGAAAGAAGCTAAGGACTGAAATAAATGGCTGGCTTTAATAATGATACCCAACAGAGACTTGAGTTGAGACTTGTGCTGTTCAACTTATTTGCAGATGATCTAGGAAAGGATTGAGGTGACCAAGTAATGGTTTATCCAAGGTCATCAAAACTGAAATGTATTCATGAAAGAGAGTGACCTGATAATAAAGTGACAAAATAAGTGCAATGTCAATAAAAAAAGATTGGGTGCGTATAGAAAAAGATTATCTGAGCTGTATCCAATAATGGAGTATAAATTAACTTTTACCATGTAGGAATGACACCTGAGTCATCATGGTTAGTTGTCTGTAAACCACGTCTATGCTACATCACTTCAGATAAAATGGGTATTAGGAATTCTTAGGAAAAGAAATGACAAAAAAGCAGAAGGATGATTACACAATTGTATATATCTAAGCTTGGCAACATCTTGAAGGTAGATTTAGTTGCTTCATTTGCATTTTCTTTTTGATGGAAATGAGTGGTGATGAATTTGCGGCACAGGAGACTGATGTCTGACAGGCACAAAATAGCAATGCTGACCTTTTCTCTATAGACCCCTCTTACTTTGGCAAACCAGGAAATGCCAAGGGATGTACCAGCTTAGGGGGTGCTCCTTTACCATCCTGCCTGGATTCCTAGGTATGAAGGCCATTATTATTATTATTTTCTGGGGAAGGAATTTTGTTATGTGGTTAAAACAAGAAGCCGTCTGAATCTTGCTCCTTCTTTTGCCACTCCTTTAACATCAGAGTTTGCTTAAATTTCTCTGTGCCTTAGTTTCAGGGTACAAAATGGGGAGAACTTTTCTTCCCTTTTCTATGGGGCTCCTGGGATGCTTATCTAATTGCTCTTTGCAAAGCTGTTGGAAACCTGAATATTAAAAGTGCAAAGAATTAAACATCGTTAATATTAGCTAATGGTGCCCTTGCCTCACACAACAATTTAACTTTGGAAAGTCAAGTCTCCATAAAAGAGAAACCCTTCTTTGTACTTTGTGGGGATGGATTATGATCATTCTAGGACTCTAGCTATGTTTGTTGGCATAAACTTAGAGGAGTTTCAAACAGCCAAAGTAAAAATAAATCTTATTATTGTACATTTATACTAAGCAGGGTTCACAGTTTCCTCTTTATTTTTTTTAGATTGCTATTTTGATTTTTTTCCCCTGAAAAACAAATACTGGAATATAATGTTATTTTAACTTTGAAATTTATGGTCTTCCTGACAACAGGTAGTCACAGTTGCATTCTTGCAAAAGAAAACAAAATTAAAAATATAGACACAGGAAATAAAATTAATTTTAAAATATATGAAAACATTTATTCTGTGCATCAGCCCAAGTGAACAGACAAGTCTCTGACTGATACCCACCACAGACTGCAGTTTCTTGAATTGATTGATTAATAGGACCGAAATGAGGAGGTGTGAATTTATTTTGGACTTCAACAGGGTTGAAAAAGGTTTGGCACAGTTCAGCTGGGCTTAATCTGCATTTTAAAGTCTATGAACAGTGACCACCTACTGGCACCCTTCAATGTGTTAGGTCCCATAGAAAGGAAACATTTTGCACCAGACTTCATTTCAGCTAATGTTCCTGGATTCATAAAGGTACTAAAAAGGCAACAGCAATCCAATTTCAAACTAACAAAATACCCCTTTTCCCCTAGCGGGATCGAAACTCAACAGAAGAGTCAAGGAAGGAGGAGGAGGGTAGGTGGGATCGGAGAAACAATTTCTCATTGTTTGGAGGTAGATTGTTCATGAGGGCGATGTTACCCTTAAAATAAAATTAAATTCCTTTGGGGTGTTTTCACCATTAAGCGTCGAGATTTTCATTTAACTGCATGAAAGGTAGTAAAGAAGTAATAAATAACAGTTCAAATGGGAAAAAGCTGTGGAGGAGAAAAAAAAAGTGCTGAAATGCCGAGAATTTTATCTGAGCTAAAAAAAATGGAAGCAGAAAGATCTCACTGTATTCTGCAGCAAGGATAATTAAAAACAAAGCTGTCTTTTAAGACAGAGCAAACATTCCCCACCATCTCCTTTTTCTGGCAAAGCCAGGAAACACCCTCTGAAGTAAAATAACCATAACAAGAAAAGACATCTTCTTGAAGAAATTTTGACTCATAGTTTACTGCTGTATAAGCAGTTCAATAGAAAGATGTTCCACGCCAAGGCAATAAGTCAAGAATCCACATTTTTAATGCTAGTTTCTTCTTCTATGTGATTATTTTTACAACATCTGCAATTAAAGACAGATTTTTGAGCTCCCTGATTGTGACCGGATAGAAAAGGGTTTGATGTGCACACACACACACAGAGGGAAGGAAAACGCCACCTCTCCCTGTAATGGTCTTCATTAAAAACAGCTTTGCCCAGCTTCTGTTTTATTTCATTCTGATGATTGAAATTTTCCTCACCTAGTAGTAGGTGGTGTTTTTGAGTTCCTTACACTTCGCTGGTCCAAAGGAACAATGTGATAGTCCAAACTGCAGCATTTTCAGTCATTTAGTCAGAAAGGAGTTGTCATGTTTTCAGAGGAAGGATGGGGCTGGGATGGAAGGGAGAAAGGGAAAATGCAAAAAAATTCAGAAATCACTGTTCCAACCCCAGGTCATTAACACTCACACAGTTGTTGGGGGAGTTTAATGCAGCTCCCAGTAACACCACAGACTTGGGGTGGTAAAACCAGTCACCCCTTTGCACCTTATTACACCTGCTGGGGAGTAAATGGCTCAAGGCATGAGTTCGCCTTTCAGGCTCACTTAGCTGCCCACAAGCTTTTTTTACACTGATCTGCAAACTTTGTCCGTGTATTTTTCTTAGCTCTCCAGCATGATTTTAAAATAAAAGTAAGTCACTGACCATGAAACTGCCTACTGTGCCCTTCATTGCTTTGGCACTTGTGTTTCCAGGAGTTGCATCTGCCTTTGCAAACAAAAATTGCCCTTGTACAAGAAAAACCACAGAAAAAATCTAGGAATTATTTTGTCAATTCATTATAGCATTTTTATAGGCATTGACTCAGTTCCAGGTAAAATATGACCTTACAAAAAAATTATCATTACTATTAAACTACTCTCCAGGTCGAATTTTCTGTGAATCTATCTCTTTCAAGGGAGACTCTGGAGATAAATCTGTTTCCTTATGATCTAAAAGAGAGGGACCCATAAAAATCATATAGCATTGAAGGTAAATGTTCCTTCTTTCATTTCCCTTTCTGGACAAATCTGATTCTATTCAAGGGATGTGTTTATCCCAATGCTGAACTGGCGTGCACAGGAGCCTGGCTTCGATTCTGCTGGAAACATCTACGGCATTTCAAGGTGATTCAAGGTTGGCAAGTATATGGGGGGCATTTGGGGCTACCATCCCATACGCCCACTTGGATGGGAATACCCCAGAGGTTAGGCAGCGTGTCAGGTGGGAATGAGGATTTTGGGGCTGTGCTGGGTTAGGCAGGGTGGACACAAGCAGAAAACCTCCAGTTTCGGGCCCCGACATGCCCTGATGCCACCAAACAGGAGCTTATCAGCACATTGCATTTTTATCAGCTGGCTCAGGATCTCCCAGTGCCTTTAACTTGCTGGGGTGGCCCAAACCTCAGTGTTGAACAGTTTAGGGTTTTTTTTTTTTTTTTAAATAAACCCAAAACACCAGTTTTCGCCTTGTTCCTTTGATGCTGAAGCCTCGGAGCCGTGGGCAGCATGAAGCAGGAATGCCACGCTGCCCAAACCTTCTTCCTTGGGATGGGTTTGGTTTTATAACTTGCTAAACCATGTCCTAGCAGGGAGGTGGGAGGCTCCGCGCCGAAGCCATGCGCGTTTGTGTGTGTGTGTGCATGCACGTACGCTGGGAAGTGCTGGAGCTCGTAGGGCTCTCCAGGACTCTTCGGAGGGAAATACAGACCTGGAGACAAAAAAGAAGGTTGCATTCATGCCCAAGCACACAGTGGGGTAAACATATTTTGTAAATGGAAGTTTGTTATTCACATTGTACGACGGGAGTTGCTGTTTACCCACTGCCGGTCGGATGCCGACGTTGCCAGAGGCTGAACGATTCAACGGCAATCGCTTATAAATAGTGCTGACCAGAACCAGGAACAGTGAAGAGTTTTCATTAAAAAAAAAAAAAAGCTTTGAATATTTTTTCCTTTTATTTTAAGGGAAGAGTTAAAGCTTTACATGCTTTTATGATATTTCCTTTTTTTCTCTCTCCTCTCTACTTTCTTGTATCCCTCTTCTACTTTATTTTGTTATGTTTGGGGGTTTAATTTTTTTTTTTAATTTTTATATAATTTGATATTATTTGATTTTATTTCATGTTTTGTCTTACTTTGTTTCACCACTGCAAAAAGTAGCAAGGACAAGAGAGAACAGAAGAAAAAAAGAAATAATGAAACACAGGAAAATCCTAACATTTGGGCATATGGTGAAAACGCAAACTCCCATTTTTTAATTAATATAGGTTTTAAATGAAAACTCCCATTTTGTCAGAGACAAATTCTTGTTATTAAAAAAAATGCTTTGAGAATCCCTGATAATAATAATTTATCAGTGTTTAGGGCCCACTGGCAGATACAAAATCTAATGCCCCTTTGGGGAGATGGAGGAGCTCAGGAAAGCTAAAACTTACCAGAAAAAAGGTAGGATAATCCCTCCATGCTGTGAACCTTTTCTGAGCACCTCCCTCAAATTCCCCACTCTGCAGGTTAGCCCTGGATACTATTAAGAGAAAGAAAGAGGCAAATGTGTCAGGAGTATGGATTTTGCTCTTCGGCCAGTGTGCATGATACGGCAGCCGTGCCCAGTGATAACGGTTTGCATCCTCCTGCTGAACGCAGTCAAATCTCTCCGTCATGTAGTTCCAAGCTGAAACTAAATACTGCAAATTCCAGGTCAGGCACTCACTCTTTTTGAAAGCTAAAGTGATCGTTTCCCTGTGCCCAGTTTTGATTTCCTGAGCATAAATGTAATGTGTGTTCTCCAAAACGTTGGCCCACACAAGCTGGGCACGTACCCGCAGGTTTTGAAGGTTTCTTTTATGAATCTCACGGAGAAGTGTGGCTTCAGAAACCAGACAAAAGTCTGCCCTAAGTCAATGGGAGCTTTGCTTGTGCAAGGACTGCAGGACTAAAGTACATAAAAGTTAGGTGATCTTTCTTTTCGCTTTTTACACGACAATAATCCGTAGCATTTTACAAAAAAGATGGGTTTTACTTGCAAGGTAACAGCTGCATTACCAGTCTCTCAGAAGGAAAGGGGAAAAAAAAATACAACGGGTGCAGGGGATGGGAAATAAAAAGAAGGAAATTGAAGACGATACACTTAATTTTGAGAATGAGCAGTGGAGGAATGCACGCTCTAACTACGGCTCCTTCCCTGCACATCCTCAGCCCTTGGTGTTGCGAAAGGGCCCCCTCCCTCCCCACGCACAGACTTTTCTTTCTAATTTGGCATAAAGTACAAGGAGTGAAAGGTAGCAATTTCTTTTTTTCCTAAATGAACAGAGTTGATTCCTGTTCCACAAGGTGGCAACATCGCTTCAGAGCTCGCAGCATCCTGCAAGGCGCAGAGACAGTTAGAAACTTCGTATCTTTTAAGCTATTTCAAACACGCTCTCTTGAATGGTTTAAAATGAAGGGGGAAGAAAAGCCATTGTTCTCATTTTCAACGTTGTTATGTTTTCTAAACATGTGATTTAAAATTATATCTACCACCTTGTGTCCATTTTACTGTGCGTACTACCTGTGCGATCCCATTTGCTGCGGCTCTTTCTGTACAGCTCAGCACAGGGGAAGGCTGGTTTAATAGCCAACAGTTTTTCACTGAGTGGATGCTCACATCTGAAATCAGAGTGGCCAAAATAAGAAATGGAACCAAAGCCGAGCCTTGAGCTTCAGGGTTGATCAGAAACCAAATTTTTATTTAGCATTTTTAGCCAGAGCTTATCTTTACTTTTAAGTAACTTTTTAGAAGCCAAACTCTCTGCCTCCCACACTGTCCTTTCATACCTTTCTTCTCTATGTTCCTAACTCCTATTTCTTTCCCTAAACAATTATGCAGTCGTTCTGCTCTCTTAAACACCACCTCTGCTTTTCACTAATGGCTGCATGGCTATTTCTTCCGTGGAAGTTGAAAGGAAATGAAAGAACCCCACCTTCTTGAAAACCTTAACTCAGCCACTCTGCTTGGCCTGCATAGTAATAAGGACATCAAAGTATGACAGATATTAAAAATAAACAACTTCAGAAAAGAATACGGATGTTGTGAAGTTAATGGCAAGTGCAAGGCCCTTCGTTTCCCACTCCGGATCATGCAGGCTCTGATATGGTAAAGGGTGTGAATAATTTGGCATGTGTACCTAACATCCTATTAGCCCCCCTAGGTCAGAATGGAAATGCTTCGTGGCCATGCTGGGCAACATCAGTGGGCAAAGAGCAGGAGGATCCTACCAGCATGAAGGACTTCACCATGTTATATCTACTTGAGCTGTCAATCCAAGTGATGCTCCTATAACATCACAGCAACACGCACCACCTACTTCATCAGCAGCCTTGTCTTCTATGAGCTCTTTGATCTCATCAGGTATGTCTGCATTAGAGCAGCCCAAGGAACATCCAAAGGTCATGTTACCCTGCTGTGGATACTCCATCCCTTCAGGGCACCTTCACAGCCAGCTTTGGGATATCTGTAGAACCCAGCGAATGTGCAGCTTTGTGCAAGCTGCATTTCTCCCAGCTGCCCTTGCAATGATGGTATCAGGCAGACCTATGAAGAGTTTTTCCCCAAAATGACACAATATGTCCTCTGCTACAAGGACAAACGGGATCAATGTGCAACCAAAATTCAAATTGCCTTCAGGCTGCCCATGAAGGCAACATGGTGCGTGGTACTGGCTCTCCAGAGCAATGTGCCAAACGTATGCATAATGCATTCGGACATGAGGTTTATTATGGATACAAGCATCATGTCTGGGAATAACCCTTCCAAAGTACACAGCCAGGCATGTTTCAAAGGTCTGTTGGCAATATCAAGCCTGGTGTTGGTGGCATATTTCTGCCTCTATGTAGGTCAGTGCTGGCTGGAGCAGACTCACTGCCGATATACTCCCAAGATAAGAGCAGTGCAGACAGTGTCTTTCATTAACCCCTCTACAATCACCAAATCTCCTGCTGCTCAGAAATGAACCGGGAGTGGGGGCTTTCCATCGGCTTTGTCTCTGCCCAAGCCAAGATTTTCCAGTGCTCCATGGGTAACATCCATATGTTTGCTTTTAAATGGGCCGTGGGGCCCAGAGATGCCCTGATAATGGACACTCAGTTGACTTGTGTATAAACGAATAACTAGAGAGGGTGACTCAGTTCTTCTTTTTTACAACCTTAACTTCTCCGAGGAAACCTTGGGCATCGCTCTTGGTTAACAAGAGAGATTCGAGCTAGGAGTGGCGAATACAAAGCTGCTCCCGTGTTTGGAGCTGAGCAGGCTTTAACTTTTCCTTTCTTCCCCCCTCCTCCCCCCTATTTTCCATTGTAACTCAGAGTGCATTTTTGCAAGATATCCCTGAAATTACTATTACTACATCGCAATATTAGATCAATGCAGTGGTAACACACTCCAGATTGTTATGGCATTCGCATCTTGATGCCTTCCATACTGTCTTGTGGAATCTAGCCTAATACCACGATTAAAATGCCTTTTCCATTTCTCTAAAGCACACTGCCTGCTGCCATTACATAAACGTCTGCCTATCTAGGGTTTTATACTGGCACCCATCACTGGGGTATTTGAGAGTCTAATGAAAAGGACCTCCGCTCATTAAAGGGAGATGAAGGTTCTTGCCAAAGCCTGGGATTAAATTAGAGTCCGTTAGGTTTCTCTTCTCACTGACATCATTATGAATCAGGAAAAACACTCCATTCAAGCGAGTTGCATTACAGCAGTGTAAAACCAGCGTAAGTTCAGAATCAAGCCCTTTCATTTTAACACCAGCCTACCTCCGTTTTCTCTGGCAGCTTTTTCCCACTCTGCAACTCAACCGCTGAAAATAGCAGCCCTCAGTGTAATATATCTCCTTCTCATGGGCAAGCATTAAGCTTCAGAGGGAAGAACCTTTCAGAAGTCACCCTCAGGTGGGATGGGAGAGGGAAAAAAAAATACCAAAAGGAAGAAAAAAAGAAAACGAGACAGCTGAGCTCCCACAGACTCTATGTCACAGTCTTTGAAAGTGCCAGAAAGTACCTTGGTTGCTGCAGAAAAGACGACTGGGCTTCAGATATTCTGCGACCGTGGGGTGACTGCAGAACGAGAAGCAGCAGCCCATCTCTTGTTGGGAGCTGCAGCCTGAGTCCTGCCCTCCTTCACACCCCTCTGAGGGCTCAGAAAAGCAAGACAGATGCACAGGGGAGAGGTACCACCCACACCACCAGATTTTCCAAGCCTCCTCTCCAAAGGGCTGTACTCACAGTCAGCTGGGAATTGTCATCCTTGCCCCATCGTGAAGGCAGATGTGAGCAGCGAGCAGAGGAGCCTTGATTTCCCAGTGTCCCCAAGGCTAAGAATAATCTTGCCATGAGATTAAATGCCCAGTGGGAGCCGTGCCTCAGTAGTCCAGGTATGGCATGGACAGACCTGAAAGGGGAGTCTGACACTATCTTGTTGAAGAAGCTCAGTTCTTCCCACCATGTGGAGAACCAAGGATAAGAGAAGGAAACCCTTAATGACAGCCCAACAGGTCTTAAATCTATTTCCCACAAATGGGAAGCTACTGGCTTCAGTGGGATCCCACAACACAGTTGGCATTTAACTGTGATGTCTATGTTGGAGGTATAATCTCAAGGTTTCCTGCATCATCAGTGAAGAAAAATAAATACTTTCAAGGAGCAATTTGGGTCTTAGGTGGGAAAAATGGGCTGTTCCAGAGGGATGGCATGAATCTGGGCCAAGGAGAACAAGCCACTTGGGGAACCAAACTGAATTTAAAAGAGTTGTCCATTAAAATACATCTGAGTTTGTCCACAGATGTTGAAAAAACCCTTCCAAAGGGTCATACTATCATTACACAGAACAGCATAACGACGACCCTGTATCATTTTCACTTTAAAGCTGACAAAACCACCTGATTTTCAGGATTCCCTCTAGGATGTCTCCTATCTGCTCTTCTGACATTATTAAACCTAGTCAGATCTTTTCTCGACTAAGGGCAAATTTCTGGGGGAATTTTCAGTTTGAGGGATGTTCGTGCATCTGCTACTTATGGCAGCAGTGCCGGCTCGTGAAAACTTGAATTGCTGATTAAACTGTAGTGTGGTTTTCCAAGTGGTGGTTTGTGCTAGGGTATTTGGTAGTGTTCTCTGAGTGTAACAAAATGGAATGGGGCACTCCCCTGCTTTAAATGTCTGTGAACCCTGGCGTGGCACAGAATATGTTTAATTTGTTTTAGAGCAAACTGAAGCACTGGGGCTTACTTGTGCATCGATGTTACTCCCAGGCTGGGCACTGGTGATGAGTGTTAGCGTCCCTGTGATATGGATGTTACGACCAATCTCTCTTGTAGAGCCACAGGAAAAGCCATGAGATCCAATGTGAAAAACAGGGGAAAAAAAATCATTGCAATGATTATAATTATTCATTACTATTAGCTATAAAGGAAAATTAATACATCTGTATAAAATGAATGGATATCATGAAATAGATCTGTGAAGTCCATGTGCAAGCATTGCTATGTCTCTCTTTTTTGCAATAAACAGAATGGGGTTTTTAATTATCTAGGAGACTTTAAAAAGTGCTGTCATAACCACAGTAATAATAATATCAATGTTAGTAATAAGAATAATATCAATTTTATTAATAATATCTATTATTATTTTTGTTGTTATTATTATTATCATAATTCAATTGCACCTGACATTAAGAAAACCAGACAAATTGTCAGCAAACTCTTTTCACTGACAACCTGCGAGGAAAGCTGCTGGCTAAAGTGTTAGTGGAATTAAATCCTGGTGCTACCTTGAGTCACTATGGGATATCAACATCTTGTCCTTAGTAATTAAGCATGTAGAAGAGAGAAGCTACTCTTGGCATCACCCACAAGCTGCATGGAAGCACTTGGACACACCAGTAAGTCAAGGGCAGTGCAAGATGTAAATTCATTAGGCAGAGGAGGAAACTGAGGCAGAGATGACTTTTGCATCATAATCACACTGCAAATCCACAGCACTCAGACCTGCACGTTCTCCAGTACCAGCCCTTACAACACAAGCATCACTCCTCATGCACAAGCAGTATTTCCAAGTATAAGCGAGAGATCAAAAGCAAAAGACAGCCTTTCAGATATTCCATTTCATCTGTAAAGGCAAGCGTAGGAAGATTGAAATGATTACTTTTTTTTCTTCTTGCCCATTCGATTAACATATGTTTGTCTGTGTTTCAGTATTTTACCACATATTTATATGAAATCCCTCTGCCTGTTTTTTTCTTGGCCTCTCACAGGCTTTCACTCATGCTAGACAACTCTGAGAAACTTGCCCACAGTACACCATCCTCATCCACGCAACCCTGAACCAGTTCCTACACCTCAGTTGGGTAGCATCCAAGTGCATCTTGGTTGTCTCCAAAAGGAGCAGATGCTCCTACTTTAAACAACCCCCAGATAATCCCCAATCTGCTCAAAGAGTTCAGGAGTGTTAGAAAGCATGTACCACTCAGATCAAAAGTGAACCCAATTACAACCATGCCACTGCCTTTTATCCCCTTTGGGAAGGTGAAGTGAGTCACAGCAGATGATGCTCGGTTCTTTTGGTTAGCTCTCAGGATTGCGGTTTCCAGGGATAAATTCAGCCCCTGGGCAATTTACTGAGGAATTACATAGTGTGGTATAGGCGTCCTTACACCAGTATTCAAGCCCCAGGATCTGATGAGGTTCAGTGCAGAGCATTCAGATTTGGTTTCTTTTTAATAACACTTACTGAACGTGAACGGCTTTAATAATCCCCAGCAGTCATTAAAAGCTTTTCATCTTCAAAGTGCTCTACATATGCTAATTAATGCTCACAACCATCCTGTGATGGTATTATTATCCCCATGTGGCAGCAAGGGAAATGGAAGCAATGAGGTTAAGTAATTTGCCTGAGGTCAGAGGGAGCTGATGACGAAGCCGCAAGCAGAACACCTCATCCTCTGCTCCACCACGCATCTTCCTCCTGCAGCTCTGGTATCTGGTGCCGAAAGCCCCGGCTCTGTTTTGTCTTATGTGAGCATGGGACAGGTACCAAGAAAGGGGTGCAAAATCACATTTTGCCTTGCATCCCCATAAGCTCTGGCTATGCCACCAAGTCTATACGTGTGCCAGTCTACATGCCGCATTACCAACACACAAAAAACAGCCTAGGTTGATTTTTGGGATAAAATTCCTGCTGCAGCTCCATGCGCCAGCACAGCCTTCCCTTCATGTCCTCCAGATCTAGCAGCCACAACCTCAGGCATCCCACAGCTCAACCCACCAGCAAATAACACAAGGCTGCATCTTTCTAATCATTCTCAACCCACCAGCAAATAACGCAAGGCTGCATCTTTCTAATCACTCTATGGACATTTTGGCTACATTGGTTCTAATAACTAAACAGTGCTAGGGCACATTCCCCACCATTGAGACCAGCTAGGACAGTATGGCCATACCTTTGCTCCAAGTCTCAACTCCCTAAGTCTCCCAAACAGTGTGGCCATATCCAAAATGCCTATTGGGAGCAGTCCCTGGCCTGGGCTAACTCCCTGACCATGGCTGCAAATTGCTAACAGCACTTTTGGTCTGGGCCAAAAGTTTGCCAGGGACAATTGCAACAATTTAATGGCACAAATGGTGCAGTGCTCAGGCCAAGGCTTGACACCATTCAATTTTTCTAGTCCAGGTTTAGCCCCTGTGGCCAAATTACAGCTAGAGACAGCAATGTGGATACCTTGTCCTCAAGAATTTTCAAAGACAAGCATCACTGTCTCTCAGCTGACACCATACAGAAGAAAAAGAAGATTGAGATTCACCACTTACTCAGGATCATGCACTATGTCAATGCCACAAACATGAACATCACTTTCGTCCTCTGGCTCAAAAGTCAATACCTTATTATTTAGTCAGCTTTGCCTATCCAAAATGCAGATACCTGACCATTAACCCAAGCACACTGGCTTGTTTTGCAGCCAACCCCTTCATGTTGGGTTCAGCTGCTGAGGATTCGCTTTTAGCCCACATGATTAGGAGCTGATGAACTTCTTCTATTCTCTACCCATTCAAATAAACACTGAGCTGTGTTTTATTTTTAAAATAAACAAAGGCAGGCTGGACTGAAACCATGCTAGGAATGGCCCTAATTCTGTTCTTGGCTGATCTGCCACTCGTAGAAGGTTGTACTATGCTTATAGGGAGAAATGACTTATTACTATTAGAATAATAAACTCCTTCTTTTTATGCTTCAAATCAAACTGCAATCTGGCCTGTGCAGAACACATTTCCCACTCCTCCTCCTCATTCTCTTCTTCCTCTACCATGGGCTTCAAACACAGAATCCAGATGCAAGCTATTTTTCCCCCAGCTGAAGGATCTGAGTTTTTGGCAAGCTGTGCAAGCTGTTGTGTGGGTGGTTTAAAACTTCCCTCTGGGCCTGTCATGTGGTTAGGGCTGTCTGGGTTGCTCTGAACTTCTGGACACCATTTTCCTTTGACTCACCTTTTATTCCAGCGGAAGCTGGGACTAAGTGTGCCTAGCAAACAGGACTATACAGAATTGCACTTTGGAGCCAGGACTTTTGACGCTTTTTTTCATTCATGTTAAGTCCTTTGGCTGGATTCACTAGACAATGCTGTCAGAAGGCAATCCCTACAAATAGCTGTCTCCCTGACTTTGCTTTGAGCCACTTCCTACTCTTTTTCTGAGCAGCTATTCCATGAAAATTCATGCTCTGTCATGTGTTACTAGTTAAGTCAGCAGCAAAGTCTATTCTGAGTCTATCAGGAAGGCCTAGTCCCAGCCATCAGGGTTGCAGCATTGCTTTTCCTCTGCTACCAGGCTGCCTTTTTTTAGATGATGTGCAAGCAGTGTTTTGCTTCTGCATCTTGAAACATATGGAGATATGGCCCCAGTATCTCCAGAGCACCATGAGTCAGATAAGCGTGCCCTTTTCCTTTCTTTAAATGAGGATAGTGTTTTGCATCGTCTTGGTTAAGAGAAGATACAACTGTGGTAAAGCAGCCACATCTGCCTGAGTCTGCAAGCAGTGTGCTCCAAGTTGAGCAAACCACCCCATTCATCTCATCTGGACTCCATTTAACCTTGGCAAGCCAGAACACTGGGTAGGTCCCCATCAATGTAATTTCATCAAAGACCTCTGAGTGCATATTGTGTGTATGGATTCCTGAGCTATGTCTTCCCTATCACAGCCTTACAAAGACAGGCTCTACAAAACAATCTCTCTACGCTCAGGGGCATCTCCTCCTTAAGTCCAGCTGCTCCTGAAAGTGGAAGAGATTATTTCTGTGTGCATAACCTTTGCTATTTTCCCAAAGAAAAGCCACTGGATAACCCAGGAGAGCAATGATAGGATGAATGGCACCGCCCAGGGAGGGTGCCCTGCACCCTGCGACAGGGATGGGAATTGTGATCCAGTGCAGGGTTGCAAGTGCTGATATGGTTACTATATATAATGGATCACTGACTCAGCAGTGAGAGTATTACAGGCAGATGAAAGTAGGCACAGATTGTATTTCATTAAATACCTCTTCCCTACAATGTCCTGCCTCTAGACCCTCACAAACCTCTTCAGAAGTAAGCATAGGCTCTTTTGATGGCACTTCAAGCCCTCAATTGTTTTTGGGCCAAAATGATCAGAGCTGGTCCTTGTGGTGCTTCCTATGGGGAAAAGACTTGGTTTAAAACCTCAAAACCAGAACCACAAGTGTTATATACCACCGAGGGAGCAATATCTACCTGAGCCTGCAAGCAGCATGTTTGGATAGGGTGTCCAATCCGCACATTTGAAATTCATTAAGTACAATCTTGCCTGGCAGCCTCACAAAAGAGCTAAGACAGACATCATAAATATGACAATAGTAAAATGTTTAATTCCTTGAAATGGATTAGTCCCTTCATATGGAGACAGCTAATTTTCTGAGAGAGGCTGACAACATGCACTACAGAAATGAAAGAGTCTAATTTACCAGATCGCACTATCATTATAACATGAAGAAACACTGTAAATACTGGCAAACAGGCCATGACAAGTTAATCCTGCAACATGCAAGAGCAGGAAAAGTTGTTATGCTTTGGGGTATCTGAGAAATCAAGGAGGTCAACTCAGGACATGAAATGCAGAAAAGAGGAGCTTCGACTCAAATCATATTCAAGTGAAGTAGATAACTAACCTCAAATCTTTGCCCAGGGCTACTTAACCATGCCAAAACCATTTTTTAGAATTCTGAAAATGTTTTGATTAACTACCTCTGGTCTTCAGAAAATACACTGATGTCTACTCTGCCTATCCATGAGCTTTGGGCTTCCAGGAGGATGGTTCTACCCAGGGAATTTTTATGCAGTTCAGAAGCAAGGTGGGCTTCCAAGGGGATTTTTATTTCACTAAAGAGGCTTGCATGTTTTGGAGAACATTCAAACACACACCTCTATGTTAGGATTAAACCATTCGGTGTCCAGTGCTTTATTCCACTGACTGCATGACTTTCTTATAAGAGCCCAGGCCAAAGTTTTCAGAAATATGTTGCTCAACAGGGAGCCTGGGCTTGGAGAGCACTAAGCCCACAGCCATTCCCTTCATATCAGCATGACCCAGTAGATTGTGGATGCTTATTTCAATGCCTCGTTTTGGACTTAGAAGCTTAACTGGAGGCATTCAGGTTTGAAATCTGGCCTCAGCTCCCTCAGTACTTCCATTTCATCACCTATAAAATGGAGGATACCATTTCCCTACAGGTGTTTTATAAGGCTTAACTCATTCATGCGTGCAAAGTGTTGAGATACTTGAATGAGCAACACCGTACCAGAACAATGTCTTATTTTGTGAACGCAACCTCCAAAACTTTTCACACCCTCTTAGGCCTTCCAATACTTCCTGCTTCCCGCCAGGCCGGGACAACTCCTTTCAGGACACTTTTGTGCCCTATCCTGGCTGTGGAAACAGCAGGTGGTGAAAGGAACAAAAATGAATAGAGGTGGGAGGAAAAGTTATGCAAATATATTGGAACCTCAGAAAAAGTTTCAACCAGGGGTGGAGCAAGATTGCACAGGGTTTTTCTCTTTTTTTTCTCCCCTCAAAGCTGTTTACCAGTTCCCATTGACAGCAGTGGCATCCCATTCCCCATTGAAGCTGCCTCTTTACAACGTGCCTCAGAGCGAGGTGTGCTGCAGGAATAGTCATCGGGGACTGTCACCACATCTCAGAGCATGGGGAAAGAGGGGCTGCAGAGCTGTTGAGATGATTTTGTGCCTCTGCTCCCTCCCGGAGGCACTGGGGGGAAGAGGGAGGTAGCAGCTGAGGCCCTCCTGCCACAAGTCTCTCTGGCTGTTTTAAAGCTGAGTTAGCTGGTGGAGGGCTAAAGCAGCCAAAGGACAGATGGGGAATTTGAGAGGCACAAATATGGTTTCAATCTGGTTTGACCTTTCTGCTTGTCTTGCACCGAATGCTTCTGGGGCACAAAAGCAGCATCGCCCGAATGCCTGCCCTTGCCCAGGCAACGTCTGCTCCTTCTTCCCCCTCAAACAATGTACGAGCAAGTCCAGAGCAGGAGACAGTGAGTGAATATAAGTACTTTCCCTCACCCCCTTCCCAGCCCTGACATAATAACAAACAGCTCTCCAAAAAGTACTTAAATTTACGAACAGTTTATAAATTCACAGACGTTGATTTATAGATGTTGGCTTGACCCAATATTAGACACTTTGGTTTCTTTTCTGTTTTCAAAGTGCTGCTGTTATGGCTTGGGTTCTGAGTGCCGTCACACACCAAAAAACAGCCTCCAGGCCCTTCCCGTGGGCTTTGCTTCGCCCGCAAGGACAGGCTGGGGCTGGGGCTGGGCTCCCACTCTCTTTGAGGGGCTCTTCCCCTTGCTTGGCAGGACAGCTTCCAGCTGGTTAGCAAGCCGCGATGACAGGCTTTCTAGGCAGCTTCATTTCAACTTCCTTGTCTGCAGGAATGGTGCGTGAGGAGGAGCCCATGCCTGTGTGTGTGGTATTCCCTGCCTACAAGCCACCAGTAGGAGCACTGAATTAACCAGAAAAAAACCCCCCCCCCCCCCCCAAAAAAAAACCCACCAAAAAAAAACCCCAAGCCCTGCCTGGAGCCAGCGTTAATTAGCTAAAAGAAATACAAATGAGCAAACTTGAACTTGAGGAATGTTGAAATTCCACCCTGAAAAATCGTGGAGCTGATGTGTCCAGGCTTGTCATCCTATAGCCACGCAGCGTGAACAGAAAAGCCCACATGCAGACCATGCCAGCAGGTGAGACGAGGGTTAGGCATAACTGCTTTCCACTATGTGGAACTTCACGGTCATGTCTGACTTGGAAACCCAGAATTCATGGTAACATACGGAGCTGTGGGCTTTGACCGGAGCCATGAAAGCCTGGCTGGGGGATCACGACATGTTAAAGGGCAACTGTGACCAATTCCTCCCCACCCCCTCTATGTACACACACACACACACACACACACAAATAAAAGATACGTTATCTGCCAACCGCTTCCATTTGCTCTAATTTTTCTGCTTCTGAGCAAAGCACCCAAGTTTTTCCAGCTGTAAAAAAAGAAGTGATGATTCAGCTTACATCCTGATCTCAGAGCTACTGAACTAGCAGAGAGGATTGCCCTCTTCGGAGAGAAGGCACTGGGCTTGCAGGAAATCCTAATGGATAAACAGTCTGCCAGAGTCAAGCAAAGGAATAATGCGCTACCTTTGGTCCCTCATATAAGTAGACATTTGTTAAAACAATGTCCCAGTGATGACTGGGTGTACGAGACATCAGCCCTTTGTGCCTCACACTGCTGGTGAGTCTCTTTTCTAAAGCTGCACCAGCAGCCAGCAGAGGTTGTGCAGAGTAAGGGCACTAATAACTTTGTGGCCAGGCTTTGTAGGCTCTTGCTTGGGGTCTGCCATTTTACTCCGCTCCTTTCAGTACCTCCAACTGCTCACCTTGATAAGCATCCCCCTCATTCACCCACCAACAGACGCTTTGCCATCAAGAGGAACATCTGGTGGAGTGACTTGGAGAGGTAATGCTGTATCATTTCATAGAATCATAGAATCATTAAGGTTGGAAAAGACCTCTAAGATCATCAAGTCCAACCATCAACTAACACCACCATGACTCCTAAACTAGGCCCTGGAGTGCCACGTCTGCACCTTTTTTGAACGCCTCCAGGGTTGACGACTCCACCACCTCTCTGGGCAGCCTGTTCCAATGCCTAACCACTCTTTCAGTAAAGAAATTCTTCCTAATGTCCAATCTAAACCTCCCCTGATGCAACTTGAGGCCATTTCCTCTCGTCCTATCGCTAGTTTCTTGGGAGAAGAGTCCAAGACCCGCTTCCCTACAACCTCCTTTCAGGTAGTTGTAGAGAGCGAGAAGGTCTCCCCTCAGCCTCCCCTTCTCCAAACTAAACAACCCCAGTTCTCTCAGCCGCTCCTCATAAGACTTGTTTTCTAGACCC
>WAAD01037793.1:133688-259759 GCA_013389945.1 Fregata magnificens
GGCAGCTCTCCAGCCACTCTTCCCCAAGCCTGTAGCGTTGCATGGGGTTGTTGTGACCAAAGTGCAGGACCTGGCACTTGGCCTTGGTGAACCTCATACAGTTGGCCTCGGCCCATTGATCCAGCCTATCCAGATCCCTCTGCAGGGCCTTCCTTCCCTCAAGCAGATCGACACTCCTGCCCAGCTTGGTGTCATCTGCAAACTTGCTGAGGGTGCACTCAATCCCCTCATCCAGATCATTGATGAAGACATTGAACAAAACCGGCCCCAGAACCGAGCCCTGGGGAACACCGCTCGTGACCGGCCGCCAACTGGATTTCACTCCATTCACCACCACTCTCTGGGCTCGGCCATCCAGCCAGTTTCTTACCCAGCAAAGTGTACGCCCATCCAATCTGTGAGCTGCCAGCTTGTCCAGGAGAATGCCGTGGGAGACCGTGTCAAAGGCCTTACTTTCATAACTTTATCTTTGGGTATGGGCTCTATATTACTTTATTTTGATTTTTTTTCTCTTACGGATCCTCTACAAAAGACTTTCACTAATAATAATTATTCTAAATGTATAAAAGCCTGGGGTTTGCCATCAAAATAAAATTTTGCCATCAAAATAAAATTAAAATTAGGAAACCAGTATAGATTCTTCTTTGAGAAATGCACATATTTTTTAGAAATGGAAAAAATGTGATAACTCTTTTTTGGTTTGCTTTTAATGGAACAAAAGACCAGTTCTCAACAGGTCTTCTATATCTTAGGGACCTTTTTTCCCTTGAGAAAAAAACTGGTGGGGAAACTGAACATTTGAGAACACAAGTTGGTCCGGTACAGACATGAGTGGTTTGCAAGCAATTCTGCCTCTGCATAGCCCTTCTCCATTGCTAATCCAGCCCCAGCTTTGCTGTAAAGACAGTCTGCCATCATGCTGCAGTTTTGTAACTGTTGACAAACTAGCGAGTAGTCACTGGCCACCCAATGCATCTTAACTTGTGATTTAATACAGGATCTCAACTCCAGGCCACAGTTTCCTCAAGAGTCAACAGGCTTGAAACCTTCACGTTCATGGGCTTCGTTCATGGGCTTTGCCAACCAGAATTTAAATCTAATATCATCCAACCCACCTCAGGAACAGGATGATGGGTCTGTGGCCAAGACAACGGACTGGGATCCAAGACACCTGAAGGTTAAATCCAAATGCGTCGGCTCTTTCAGACTAAATTTTAGACCTGCTTGAGCCCTGAGGAAACCACCCATTGGGAAACCCAGTCCTGCCTTAACATTTATTCAGTGTGGGGAAGACGGTGGATTCACTAATGGAGCAGCACCCAATTCAACACTCTCTGGAGATCTAGTGGACCCACAGCAAAGAGACGCAGACACCATCAGGCGGGGGCAGAGGAGCTCACCCCAACGCTTATTCAGGTGGTGTGCACCCATGTGCCTTCCAGAAGGAAAAAAGAAATCCGTGTGAAAAAGTGTACATAAAATAAATTACAGCACCCCCTGTTCCTAATTGAAATAACTTAGCTCTTCTTTTCGTGTGTGCCTGTGTTTAAAGAGAAACCTGAAAGGCACAAGTTCACATTATGGACTAATAGTCTGGAAAATTTCAGTTTAAAAAACAAAGCTGGCTTTGAGTTACACAGGAGAGGCCTGAAAAAAGCATCTGAAACCACTAACTTCTATTTTTTCCTGCACTTTTTACAACATAATATGGCTGAACGGATTTTATTTTATTTTATTTTATTTTATTTTATTTTAAAAACTTGCTTTAAAAAAATAATCAACACAAAAATCCTCTCTCTGGCCTTCATGTGCCAAGTTTCAGCCCAGAGCAAATTTTTTACAGCTGAATTATACACCCTGAAAAATAAGAGGCTTATAATGACAACATTGAGAGTCCCCTAACTATAGTGGTATGAATGGGGAGGGAGGTATAATAAGAATGGTCCATAGTGTGTAGCAGCAGCAATAAGTGAAGGAGCCCTTACTCAGCATGAGGAATTCTATATATCTTGGAAGGCTTTCATGAACCTAAACATTATTGCTAAGAAAGGAATAAACAGTTTGAACTGCTGTTGCCATTCATCCAGCGCTCACACACTGAGGAATACACAGAGTTGTTCTCTCAAAGACGGAGTGAAATATTCCAGACATAACTCTTTCTTACTTCTGGCTGGAGAGGATTTGGAGCCACTGTTTGAAGGCAAGCTGGAGAAACACTCTTGCTCTGGAAGAATTATTTTTTTTTTATATAGCAATGATGATAATTGACTGCGTGCCTACAGCTCTCAGAGCTGAGCTCGCGCTCGCCGACATGAACGGCCTCGGCTGAGGACACAAAGGATGATTATTGGCTGAGGGTGGTAACTGTAGGTGAAGTGAAACCAAAATAAGAAGGTTGGCAAAATGACTGCTTGCTCAGGGTGATTCGGTCTTGAAGGTGGACCAAATCTGGCAGCCCAGAAAAGGTACGGAAAACAGTGCCATTTTTAAAACTGCTACTTCTAAAATCAGATCATCCAGCAGGTTGGAGGCAGAAGTGGGATTTAGGCAGATGTGGGAACCAGGGTGGCTATGCCATCAGAACCTGGGCACCTCCTCACAAACTGAGATCAAATGACAAAATTTCCACAGAGAGGAAATCCCTTCTCTGCACTGCCATTTTCCCTTCTCCCCTCCAAATACCTCCAGTCAATCAAAGCATTGGGCTTCTGTCATTCCATAAATCTTGGAGCACATCTGTGTATGAACAGGCACACATAATCACACTTATAAACAGCTGTACCTACACATATCTATATATTATGCATCTCTCCATTGTATTTTTATTTTCTATTACTTCACATTTGCTGTATGAAGAATCGTGCCAACATTAATAACAGAATTGTCATTTTCTGAAAGGAAAATTCAGCTGCAAAATTTTCAACCAGCTCAGTGACCCTGGTACTATTTGACCAAAGGACGTGATCTTAGCACATGATTCTCATCTGAAAGTGGACATCTAAAACAGGTTGAAGGAATCATGTCTTAAAAATGCACTTCCATTGCTACTGATTTCCCAAGAGCCTATGAATTACTAGCTCAGCTCTACATGTCTACTTTGTAGCCACCTAACATTAAATAAGAAACTTTCCACTCCAAAATGCCTTACTATGGTGCCCATACCCCAACGCTGCTGCTAGCTTTCCCTGATTAAAAGCCACAGTTATCAGTAGTTGTTGGATCAAAGGACTGATCTGGATTTCACAACATTTTCATACCAGTACAATACAATTTCAGAGTTGTCAAGACTGTAACATAGATTAAACTTGTGTCTGTTAGCACAGAAATTAAGATTACATAACTTTTCAACCTCTCTACCATACTTCTTTCTGTATTAGTTAACAAACCATTTCTTTTTTTAATTACTTCTGGTGTAAATCAAGCCCATGAGCATAAGTTGAACTTGCAAATAAGAATTTTCACAGAGAAAGTAGTTCATAGTCTTAAATTCACACTACTCAAGTAAACCCAGTCTTTAATCTCTGGAACCCATCTTGGACAAACGTTTCTAGAGTAAGTATCAAGTTTCTGGCAGTAAATTTGGAATAACAAACAAAAACCTCAGGTGAAGAAACTTTCTAAGTCCCAAAACTGCATGAGTTACAAAGTTAATGTTATTAAGAAGAATTCCCGAGCATGATATTTTTTCCATACCTGTGAAAGGACTGAAGTTTAATGAGTTTGCAAAAAGTTTGGACATGGAAATTAGGAAATATTACGCATGTGTATAATCCTAAAAGTTTGGACATGGAAATTAGTAAAAATGACATATGTGAATAATCCTAAAAGTAATTTCCTTGAAAGAGCAGTGAAAGAGTAGCCAAGTATTTCATTCTTAATTTTGAGATTTAACAAGACACTGGAAACCTAAAAAACAACACATCTCTCTTGAAAGTTTGGGGTTTTACTGTGTGTCTTGTATCTCCCCACAAGACTGTTACAAGAAAACAAGACTGTAAGGAGGAAAAAGGACTTTTTATGCACTATAAAAGTCTTTTCCTTTTTGTTTCATATAAGCAAGTACCTTCTTTTTTCATACAGCAACATGGACAGGTATACATCTGACATTATAGTCCACTGTAAAGTTATTTTGGTATAAATTATTTTGTATTTATATCTGTGCAGTATCCAGAATATACGTGGCTATGAAATTATGCTGTAACACTGAAAGCCTGATCTTGTAAAATTATGCTGTATCACTGATCTTTAAAATACTGGGAACGTTTAGTGGTAGAAATTTTGGGTTGAAATTTATGTTTTTTATCAAAAATATGGGGATTTCCCTTCTAAATGAAGTGGAGGGGGACATACCTGCTTTGACATGATGTTCCAGGTTATATATAAAACAAAAACATTTTCAAAGCCTTTTAGTGAGGCCAAAATATTTTGCCTGAATGTCTGAAAAATCTTAGGAAGATATTTTGGAGGGGAAGGAAACATTGTGAATGAAATCCTGAAAAATGCTTAGAAAGGTGTGGTGAACAGTACCCTTGTCCACGTAAAGTCAAATGTCTTTGTGGAAGCTCAAGTAGAGCTCTCTGCCAGCTGCAGGGACAGCTGGGCTGCAAAGAGGGTCCATGTCTGCAGGGCAAAAGCTGCCCAAAATCTCTCACAGCTTTCTCGAGATTACTTTGTATTGCAGTCTAACAAGTCCCTGCTGCAATAATTTCTTAAAGCCGGTGCCTAGGTCAAACTGTCCATCTTCCCCAGGCCTCCCTGAGTGACAGGTACCCTCTAACCAGACTCCAGAAAGACAGCCAGCAAATCGAAGTCAGCTTTCATTCATCCATAGCAATAGGATGGAAAAGGGAGGTTAAATATACATAACTGAGTGTGTCAACAATGAAATGTCGTTTTGCTAAAAGCCGTCCATCAGGCCTTTGTGTCGCAAACACTGTCATTTTGGTTGTCCACCTTGCCCTGCTTTTCACATGGTGCTGAACATCCAAACCCTAAAAATTAGGTCTCCTCCAAGGTTCCACAAGCTAAACACCCAAAGGCGCTGATCCTTTTTCACAGTTTGGCCTCATTTTGTAGCAGTGCATATCCACAGTAGCTCACAGGAGCTACTCAGTTTCATTCAGCTCCTTTTCTTTACATAGGGACTTTGACTAGTCTCCTTCCCCTCCTTCACAAGAAAAGTGATTTTCCTAACGACACAGGCTAGACAGATGACAGATTGTCAGGACACACAGCACATGTTTTCTTTAAGTGAGCTTTTTACTTGTTTTTATTTGTTATTTTAAGGTTATTTCCAGATCCCTGACACTTGTTCCAAAGACTCAGGTAACCAAACTCAGAAACTGAAGTTATTCTTAGACTAATCAGCCAGTGATCTAAAGCCACAACACTAATCTCATAATTTGGCATCACAAAGCTTAACCGGTCACATCTGGATAAGGTACTCCATGCTAACAGCCGTATTTAGCCACGCTGTTTTCAACCTGTTTACTCTGGGAAGTAAAACATTCAAGCTGTTTTATTTTGAGCTCACATTAGTGAGACCTACTTGGATGGAGAGAAGGAGAATAATGACACTCAACGAGATAGGGCTGAAGTCATAGCTGCCCTAAGAGCACACAGATCCATACTATTTTGTAGCTCCATACTATTTTGTAGGATTTTGCACACTTGAGCCTATGCTTGTCTCTTACAACCTCTTACACCCTGCAATGAGGTGTTAAAAGACACAACTAATATCCAACAACCTCTGTTGGATTCTCGGGTTCAGCAGAGCTGTGCATGATGGTGTCACCAATGGGGTCCCATGGCAGAAGAAAGGAAGCTCCTTCCTTTTGATTGCGCCCACGAAAGACCCTAAAAGAAACCCCTTTATAACACTCACTCTGTTCTTTCAACACATAATCTTGAGGGAAAACATTATTACTATTATTGTTGCCATTACAGTAGAGCAAGAAGGCTGTGCCGAGACCAGGTCCCAGTTGTGCTAAATGCTGTGCAAACAAACATGTGGTATGTTCATGCTCTAGGCAGCACGAGAGACAAAGGCAATATTATTAGCATGCCCATGAACTGAGGCACACTGAGATTATCCAACTTGCCCAAGGTCACGCAGGAAGTAAGTGGCAGAGCTGGAAATTGAACCCAGATTTCTTGAATTGCAGGCCAGGATTTTAACCACAAGGCCATCTTTCGTCTCTCTTTTTTTCCCCTCCGATCTTTCTATTTTAGCACACTTTTGAAAAAAATTACTCTTAAAAATCCATTCGGCAATACTTTAGGTATGCTGTGGCCTCCACAACCGTATTTAGCACAATTATAGGCTAAAAGGAACTCTTGCAAATTATGTGCAAATAGATATGTCTTTATGTAAATCCAAGTTCTTGGAACATAAATCTGCAGCCAGAAAAATACAAAAGTTTAAGCCAGGGAGGAATTAAGCTCCAAATTTTTTCCTCTTCGAAGGCTGGTAACTGAGGTACAACACTCCCCAGCTAAAGAAAGGAGAATACAGACTAGATGCCTGGGGAATAGTTATGCCAGCTCTAATAAACCTGTGATTTCACCTATAGAAATGTGAAGGCAACAGACACTTGGTCATTGTTTTAGAGGATTCTGTCCCATATATGACTGGTTTTATATTTATACATATTTTCTAAACCAGTTACTGTACCATAAGTGCAAGAATACTGAAAGCCAGGCAACTTTCTGACAGTGCACAGCCCCACAGCAGATAGGGGAGCCTGAGCATAGGAGGGCAATTCGGTGTTTGGCTAGGGATGTTGTACAAGTTTAACCATGTAGGGAGATTGTCCGTCTGCTGAAATAAATGTGCAAGCAGAGCAAGGATCCTCTCTCCCAGGTGTGCAAAATGCCTGGTTGCTTCCAGACCAAAATACGGCAGCTTCTTTGCTGCTGTAATCCCAGGCACAGACCAGGAGACAAGCTACCATGTTGCTCGGCACAAATGCAAGAAACGGAGCCAGATTAAGCTTATTCACCAGGCTACACAAAGGTGATCTCTGAATCCCATGACAAGGACGTGATAACTCACGTGAAACAAAAGAGAGCTGGGTTTCGCGCTCCTGCTGCCAAGGGGAGAGTGCTCACTCTGAGTGCCACAGTCAATGCACGGTTGTGCCTTGGCTGCAGTCCTGCCTTGGATCTGCAGCTCTGGGTACCACACCAGTATTCTGTAGGCAGATGTTTATAAGGTTAAATTTAGGCACAGGACCCTAATTTTTCTTAAGAAAGTCTCACAGATTTTGTCATGAACTTGAGCAAATAGATTTGGTTAAAATGGTGTAACATCTCTTCTCCTGCCCTCCTCCAGAATTCAAAAGGGAATGAACTTCTTTCTATGGATGTATTGTGCTATCCTACATGATATGGTAAGGGGAATATGAATCCATACAATTTTTCTGTAAGAATAAAAGCTAGGCAAACTGTTCTGGGATGTACACTCTTTCATTTATTATATAACTAGAGACCCAAACAGTAAATAGATCTGTTCTCTTGTTTGGAGTCTAACGGGCACTGCCTAGGCACATCCATACTATTCAGCTTTTTTAACCTCTTAAACAGAACAGCCACATCCAAACTACGTATCAGGAACAGTCTCTGGTTTGTGCAAACTTCAGGAGGTGTTAGGTATCACCTACAAGTGCCAGGGATTGCACCTGAGTCTCTGTGCCTGAACCTTTGTCTCGGCAGTGTTAGATTTACTAGCTAGAAAAGAAACTTCTCCAAGACTATATTTAAATTCAATGTCTTCTACTCAAAATCCTCAAGCTTTGAGTGGAAAGGCTGGGACCCTTAGTCCAAATGCTGACCCCCCTCAGCCTCCCAGAATGGTTTCATTCATTGTCTAAACAGAGCTGGGTATGGTTGGGGTGGCATCAAGGGCATTTGGGGAGGAGGAAAACCACAAGGTTAAATGGGGTATCTAGTAGGTAGAAGACAAAGATGGAGGGGTCAATAGCTCATCCCCTGCCCAGGACACTTTTAATGCTAGACCTGTCCTTGAATATACATATGTTTTTCTGGGGCATGTTGGAAACTAAATGAACAGAGGGTAAGTCTGGTTGGGAGCTGAGGGGCAATTTTATTTCAGGACCACTTGTTGGGGCCAACACTGGTGGGAGAGCAGGATCAGCGCCCGTATATGCTATGGGGTAGATACACAATTACCAGCTTTCCCAGTTACATAGCCAGTTCAACTGAGAGTCATGAACCACGCTGTCACTCTCTACATCTTGTAGCAAGATGCGTGTCGGTCTCTTTTCCCAAGTACCAAGTGATAGAACAAGAGAAAATGGCCTCAAGTTGCACCAGGGGAGGTTTAGATTGGATATTAGGAAAAATTTCTTCACTGAAAGGGTTGTCAGGCACTGGAACAGGCTGCCCATGGAAGTGGCCGAGTCCCCATCCCTGGGGGTATTTAAAAGATGTGTAGATGTGGCACTCAGGGACATGGTTTAGTGGTGGACTTGGCAGTGTCAGGTTTATGGTTGGGCTCGCTGATCTTAGGGGTCTTTTCCAACCTAAATGATTCTATGATTCTGTGTTTCTGAAGGGAGAAGCCCACGCTATTCTGTGCATGCTGCATGTGGCACCTGCAAAAGGGACCAAGTAAGAAATATCCAGTTCTCTTCATAATGAGCATCATTCAGGAATGGCACCAGTGGCTTTAGTAGAGCAATCCAACCCTGTAATACTTTAACCATTGGCAGTACCTGGCCTCTGTGTGAACACTGGCAAATGCTGCTGAGTTTCATTTCAGACTAAGCCAGCAGCAGGCAGGAGCACCAGCAGTGCTGGCTCAGCACTTCCACCAGGACTGGCACAACTCACTATAACTCATTCCTTCTGGGCTCTTTTTTAAAGTGCCATCTGGGACTGTGCTGCTAAGCTGTCCTCCGAACAACAAAACTGTTAATAATAATAACAATATTCAGGTCTTACATAGCATTTTTCACCTTTAGATCTCAAAGTGATTTACTATGGAAGGCTTTGGAGGGCTTTAAGAACAGATTATACAGACATCTGTCAGGAATAAACCAGATTTCCTGACCTTGCCACAAAGAAGGGGAATAGTTCGATGTTCTCTCTAGCCCAGAATTTCTATGATTACCCCCATTTTGTATAAAGAGGACTTTGACTCATGGAGTAGCAAGATGATCTCAGTGGATCACACACCTACTGCTCTGAAGCCACCCATGGCAGCCCAAGACATTATAAATTATAAAAGAAAAGAGTTGAAGCTCTCCCCATCCTAACACTGACCAGCAGTCGTGGGTGGTCTCTGTGGAAAGGCACCAGTATACCTCAGATTAAGTAATAATAAAAAGTGTTACATAGATATAATTTCCAATGGTAGGAAACCATATGTTGCATTGAAGCCTTGAAGAAGCCCATAAATCAATGGTAAAGATAAGATTCATCCTTCAAGATGGGAATGAGTAGCCCTCCATCTCCCTCCACTGACAAAGGGGAGCTGACAAAGGGAGACACTTGACTTTTTGATTGCTGATGTTAGATGAGAGACATTGCAGCCAGCCTGGCATCAGGGAGCAGGATATTCTCATGGTTTCTTTGCAGAAAGAGAGCTCCCATGAGCACCCACACATCTCAAAGGGCTCATTTCAAAGTCAGTCTTAAATGACTCTGAAACAACACTTTGTCTGCAGCCTCATAAACATCAGGACAAACTAAAACTGCTGTCACGTAAATTAATTAGCAAAAGAGTTTAAAAAATGCATCTTGGCAATGGCAGACTGGAGAGTGTGACAGCAGCCTATGCATTGCTTGTGACAATTTTGTCACAGTGACACCCTGGTGGTCTTCAGCTGCAACTGGAACAAGAGAACCAGATCTCGGTGCACTCTGGAAAACTACACCTTCCATGTGAGGGGCAGTTGGGCTGACCTTTAGCTGCTGAGAAAGGGCCGAAGGGATCCACTAAATGCATAACAGCGAAGACACCAGTGTCAGATTTAAAGGCTTATAATATTCTGTTGCAGTTTTGCTTCCTTTTTTTGTAACCAAGAACTTAACTCTTTTGCTTAACTACAACAAAACCTGACTCTAGTTTAAGTTTATCTGGTGTCTAAAGTGGTCTCAGGTACATGACACAGCCACTGAGCCTCCTCGGGAGCAAGAGATCCAAGCACATTGGAGGTGCAAACCCGCCCTGTGGAGCCTCTGCAATGCAATACATATTTAGTGGCCCTCAGGGACTGGAATTTCTTTGCAAACATCAGTCTAAGAAGCAAAATCAGCAAGTGCCAAGAAAAAGAGGAGCCACCCTCAAGCCAGGCACGACCTCGTGTTATTTTGCAAGGGACACGGAAAAGTGAAGAAAAATGAGAACATTCTGAACCGCAGGAATAAACTCCTCATTGTCACAGTTCACGGTTGGAGTTTAGTCATCAAAAATGCACTTTCATACTTGTATTCATAGAGCAGCACCTAACAGGCCCCTGGGACAGGCAAACAGCAGCACAGACCTTAGCTGAATGGCTGCCCCATGCAGATGCCACAATTTTAAGAATTGTTTTATGAAATGGGAATTAATATTTTAAATTATTTTTTCCTTATCAGTATGTTTATTAACTTTTAAATGTTCATTTGAATTTGCTATGCTTTTTTTTCTTGTTTTCTCATTACAGGAAATATCAAAACAAGAAATCTCAACTTATTCATTTCTGCAGACCCTTCTTCTAGTTTTGGAAAAAGTTTTTGATAAAAACTTTCAGTGCTCAGTAAATATTTGGTTTGGTGCACTTTTTTTTCATTTTTTTCCAGGGAAAATCTTCATTTGTGACAAAAGCCCACTTTTTGTGGAAAATCACATTTTGGTAGAAAATTTTGACCACCTGCGGAAATGAAAGCTGTGAACAGCATGTAATTCAGGAGTCGGATGAAGATAAATTCAACGGACTGATTTTTAGTTTCTCGTGTTTTGGAGTGAGGCAGGGATCCAGGTTCCACCATGCCAGCACGGCCGCAGGGTTGGACTCTTATCAAAGCGGTTGCCTTTGGGGCTCTCACGAGATCAGGCTTTTACTCAGTGAGAGCTCCAGATCTTCGGAGGGAGCAGCAACACCACAGGAACAGCCTCATTTCAGCACCCACCCCAAGGAAAACCAAGAATATGGAGGGACTTAAGAATTCTAAGAAATAGCAAACACGAAACTAGTCCTGATTTTCCCCACACATACAGGAAAAAGCTGTTCAGGCATAATTTAAAGTTTTATACCAGTTTAAAAAAAAAAATCCACGTGAACTTGTTCACTCATCACCCTGAATAAAAAAGGGCAAACTCTCCCCGTTCCATGAAGCTATTCTTGGCCACTGTGAGCTAAAAAGCAGGGAGGGCAGTTTAAAGGGGGCAAATACAATTAATGTTCCCGCTTTTGCCATATTTCTGGGCCCAGGGGACAAATCAGGAAACTTTATGTCAGCAGGAATGTGAACAATAAAGGCAAAGTAGGTTGCATGTTAGAAAACCGTTTCACTCCCTTTTTATATTTTTTTATTTTATTTTTTTGCCCAGCAGTATGATGTGTTAACAATTTTGTTGGTTTAACAGTTCACACTTCCAGCACATTTATCCATTGGCACATGGGGATTTTATGCATTTAACAGTTTTCTTCATTAAAGTGGGTTCCACTGTGTCTTAAAAATTGTTTTCCTTAGACTGTGTGTTTGTTATTTTATATGGTGTGACTGAAAAGCAGGCCAAAATTTTGGCCTTGGAAAATGCACACTACAGAGAGGAGCCCAGTGCAGGCAGCAGGATTAGCCTCCCTCAAAGCCCAGCACATATTCTTTTAAGAACTGCTGATTGCACTTTGAAGCTTACTCCCCTAATTGCTGGGAGATTCTTAATTTGTCCTGAGCTTGGGAAAACGAATTGCAGATGTACGTGCTGCAATCAAAACCCTCTCTGCGCAGGATTTTTGGACGCTGTTGTTGAGATGGCCTTCATCCCCTTCTGCAGCGCCCTCGAACCACCTGTTTTTTACAAAAACAGTGCCAGCATTTTAATTTTTTTTTTTTAATTTTGAAGGGAGAGCAGGGGCTGGGGGAAGGGAGAGGGTGGCTGTTATTTCTACAGAAGCAGGGCTGGTTCTTAGAGGCGTAAGAGACACCCAGGTGTTTTCACAGCGAGCCCTGTGCAGGGCCCTTTTGGAGCCGAACTCGATTCCTGTTTGCCAAACTACACTTTCAAGAGGTGTCAGATATCGAGAACCTGTTTCAAACGCCAAGCCAAGCAACAGAGGGGAAAAAAAAAACAAGGGGAGGGAGGAGGGGAGAAGGGGAACGTGGGGAAAAAGGAAAAGGGGAAAATGTTCCTCCTCGAAGAAAAAGGTAGTTGTTCCAACTTGGCTGTTTCTTTTTAAAATAATTAGTTAAGCAGTGCTTAAAAACAGGTAAGTCTGTTCTGCATTGCTCATAGCCTTGGCAGGCCCCGTCCTTCCCTGCATTAGAGGAATTTCTGTGAACCACCACTGCACAGGAGAAGGGAGGGGAATTGTATCGCTGTGACCTAAGGCAACCCAGCTTGTAAGGTTAACCATAATTTTTTAAACTAACATGACCTCTGTTAACCCCTCCATTCCAATCTTAAAAAAAAGAAAGAAAGGAAGAGAGAGAAACACGTTTACAAAACCACTAGAAGGAGAAAGGGGGCAAGATGCCGAGAGTCTTGTTCCTTCGCTCTGCCCTCCATCCATCCCTCACCTGTTCCTTTGTCCCCGTGTGTCCGCACCAGTAACTGGTGTTTACTGGGTCTTGATGCAGCACGTCTAGGGACTTTGCTTTTTCTAATGAGTCACAGAATCATAAAATTAAGCCATTCTGGGAAGCCAAAAAATTTGGTTCCATGTGTGCATTTGGGGCTTTGCAGGAATGTTCATGTCTGGATGTCTGAGTCACATGCTCTCACGGTAAACGTGATACATCCTATTTTTAATGACACCATTGGCTTGCTTTATTTATTTTATTTCCCTCTACTCATCCCTCTCTCCTTATTCTGCAGAAGAATGCAGGCCATTTCCTCCAAATGGGATGCCAGGCTAACCCACCTCAGGCACCCTTTGCCCTTCCCTCTTCTATAGCCCTCTTAAATCAAGTAACCAAAGCCAATGCCAGCACAGCCCTGGGCCAGCTGGAGGTGGCATGGGGCCATGGTATATGGTGTAGTCAGCTTTTGTGTCAACATTTGGATGCTGAGTTCATCTTAACCAGAATGTGCCAAGCTCAGAAGAATCTGAGTCTGCCTCAGAAAATACATACGCAATATGCAGCCCACACAAAGACACTGGCTCAGGGAGGAGGCTTACTTATTCCTGGTCTCAAAATTTTCCTTATGGCTTACTCCTACCTACATTCATTTCTGGTCACTCAGATACAGATGTGGCATGGGCAAAAAGGGTGTAGGTATGATACGTAGAGACCTGACCTCATCTCCCACTGGTGCGCAGGCTTCAAATACTGCCTAACTGCTCTTGAATACCCCCCTTCTCCATGCTCCACCAGCTCACATGGTAGACACAAACCTCTGATTTTATATGGAACTGCAGTGAGGCCATTCTTAAAATGTCTTTTCCTTGAAACAGTTCCTTTCCTGCTTAAACAAGCATAAACAAACACTCCTGCTTATATATGTATAATTATTAAGCGTGGAAAATCTACCAATTAAGTAAAGTTAATGTACAAAATAAGGAGCAAGAGGCCGGATTCTCAAGTGGTACGAGCTGGCAGAGGTTCAAGACTTCATTACTTTGTTGGAAAAACAGGCCTGAGCTACCATTCATCTAAGATGTAGTCCAGCTCTCCATCCTAGAATGAGCTCATGTACAATTAATTGTTTATATACGTATATATTTGCGGTCCTGTTTGGGTGCAGTGAGCATGGGAAATACCAGATCTACCACAGACTGCTCACTAGCAGATGTGCTGAGCTTGGCTTTCCCCAGACCCGCTGTTTGGGCAGTATTTATACAGTACAGTGTAAAATGGCTACTGTAGCTGTCCATTCAGGGTGGTTGTCCTTCCTAAACAGTCCCATTAGTCCATGAGAAGACACCCTACTTCCAAGGACGAAGCTGAGCATCCAGTTTCAGCACCCGCCCCGAATGGTGTTTTCTGAAAGTAACTCTGTCTCCACTAAATAACGAGGAGACCTGCATCCTTATGAAGGCACTTAATTAAACAATTTAAACATATTCCACTCATCTAGCAACTACTGCCAGTGATATAAGAGGGAAGTGCACACCTGCGAGCCTGCTTTTCAGCCAAGTGGAAATAGCCTGTAAGTTGTGCTAGAGGTAGCGATCATCTCAGAAGGACTGGGTTTTAGGTATGATCTCAATATCTCGAGCTAGGAAGACCCATGGCCTTCAAGGAAGGAAGGTGGATTGTAAAGGCCTTGTAAATACTATCACTATGCTTCTTCTGTATGTGCCGAGATGGACCCATACTGGATGGCTGAACAATCTGAAAGCAACTGTGGTTAGACATAGAGCAGCCATCTGGGAGAGGGTTTTGGCCTTTGTCAAGTCTTGAGCTGTGTCTTGGGAATTGTCTGGGTGAGTAGTAGTTGACCCAAGCCAACAGTGTGCCCAGGTGGCCAAGAAGGCCAACAGCATCCTGGCTTGTATCAGGAATAGTGTGACCAGCAGGAGTAGGGAAGTGATCGTGCCCCTGTACTCGGCACTGGTGAGGCCGCACCTGGAATACTGTGTTCAGTTTTGGGCCCCTCACTACAAGAAGGACACCGAGGTGCTGGAGCATGTCCAGAGAAGGGCAACGAAGCTGGTGAGGGGTCTAGAAAACAAGTCGTATGAGGAGTGGATGAGGGAACTGCGGTTGTTTAGTTTGGAGAAGAGGAGGCTGAGGGGAGACCTTCTCGCTCTCTACAACTACCTGAAAGGAGGTTGTAGTGAAGCAGGTGTTGGACTCTTCTCCCAAGAAACTAGCGATAGGACGAGAGGGAATGGCCTCAAGTTGCGTCAGGGGAGGTTTAGATTGGATATCAGGAAAAATTTCTTTACTGAAAGAGTGGTTAGGCATTGGAACAGGCTGCCCAGAGAGGGGGTGGAGTCACCATCCCTGGACGTGTTCAAAAAACATGTAAACATGGCACTTCGGGACATGGTTTAGGAGGCATGGTGGTGTTGGGTTGATGGTTGGACTTGATGATCTTGGAGGTATTTTCCAACCTTAATCGTTTTATGATTCTATGATTCTATATGCATTTGTGCAAGTTCTATTCTCAACCTTCCTCCAACCTGCTTTTTCCTATGCTAAAGCTATTTGGAAAATAAAGTAATTCTGATTGTTCACAAATATTTAGTATCTTGGAGTTTGAATGAATCTCTGCTGCTTTTACAAATTTGCTTTGAGTTGAAGAAACAAACAAATTAGTAACTTTTTCCTACCTCATTCCAAGAGTTGCCATCTAAGATTCACTTACAATGTTGATTTAAGGTGGTCTTCTGCAGTGGGGAGTTGACTTCAGCATCTTAAATGATGATGATCCACAAGGCATCTCTGAGGCATCTATGTTAACAGAGAAAAGAGTTCTTCAGGCCATCTATTATCCAAAAAAAAGCCAGAGGCTGGCTTCTGGTGCAGTTAATGGAAAGAATACTAAAGTTCAGCATCTATCTGAATATGGCTCCCCAGTCTCCTCAAAAATAAAAGTTCTAATGAAGTTTCACCCAGGTGTACCCAGATTTGCACTGGTTTTCAATGTTTATTTTTCAGTTATTCCCAAACACTATTCACATTCTTATCCTATAGTTTGTGGGCTCCATAAGAACTGGCAACTGAAGGAATGAAAGAGATGTGCACCAAGCAAGGGGCTGGGAGATCTGAGAACAGAACTAGGGGTCAGATTCCCATTTCTGGGCCACATCCTCTACCACACTGTCTTCTGCCTTCTAACTTTCTCCTGAAATTTCTACTTAATTCACATTCCCATTTCTTGACATCGTGTCTTGAGAAGGTTTTCTCAGCCAGAACAGGGAGCAGTGCATGTAAAAGATTCATTTGGTCTTAAAACTATCGCTGTAGTGAAAAAAAATCTTCTTTTCCACCCTGGCCTGGAACACCTTGAGATTACATCAGAGTCACAAGGGAAATGAGGAAGATCCGGGTCATCTTTCCTCATTCTCCCTTTTTCTACTTTTCTGGCTGATGAGTCGGAGGCCTGATGATTTAGGTGAAACATCCAACATGAACGAGAATATGTTGGGATTCTCATATTTATCCTCAGGCTCCAAATTGACAAGCAAAGAGTACTGTAATTTGTTCTAGGCCTTGATTTGGATCGGTACCACATGTGCACATCTTGCAATTCTTTTATCCACTAAAAGGACATAAAATAAGATTTAGGTAATTTTAAAAGTACCCAAAACATTAACTACTCAAAACCTTAAGAGATTTTCTGAAGCTGATGAAATGATTTTAAATTCCTAATATAATTTAAATTGGCCTCCTGCAATCCCTGCAAAAGCAGGCCACAGATACCAGTAACTGGTCATCTGAAATGGTGGTCTAATTTGAGGCAGGTTTTTCTTTGCCCCAGTTTCTTCCCTCTCTTCACAGGAACATTACAAAGACCTTAAAGTACTCTAATGTTAATGAAATATTTGGATACCAGTGTGATGGATGTCACAGAAGGGACTACAAGAGTGTGAAGTATTCACTCTCTGACCCTGAAATAAATAAAACTTGATGTCATACATCAGAGGAAACCAATCAGTCACAGCAGCTGAGGCACACAGAATAGTTCAGGGACAATTATATCCATCACAGAGCTTTGTTTTCCTCTGTAACACCAAGCGTAGAGCCTTCTACTGACCCCACCAGACTTCTTCACCCTGGTCACCCCCACCTTTTCTGGTTGCTACTCTTAACTCAAAGCCTGGAGCTCCATCCCACTGGACTCCATACAACTTTTCTACAAGGCCTGCAAGCCCTCCTTCCAGTCTCTTCCTTCATTATGTTGGCAGGATCCTCACCATCAGATTAAGGCAAATTACTGTGAGGCTGCTTCCTTCCCCTGTGCTCTGAATGATACTAGGATGGTGAGTATTTAAAGCATAGTAATTACAATCTTTCAGCTCTTCCACATGTCACTGAAATGGGCTCCATATGGGAGGTGGAACTGATGAGAAAATCATGGTCTTCCATTGTAGCTCTGGGCTGGATTATGGTGGTCAGTGCAGAGGCACTCTGGAAAAACCAAGCGCCTCAATCCTAATAAGTCTCTACTGAATAGCTGAGCAGCCCCCAAACCAGATTTTCAGACACGTTTGCCAAACTTGGATGGATTTTCAACAGAACTGCCAAAGCAGTTTCAGGGCATCCCAATCCTCCCGTTCCAAATCTTTGCTTCACAGACCGAGTCTAGTAGAGGTTCAGCAAAATAGCTGTTTAGATTTTTTTTTGTCAAGACAGCATAACAATGCCTTTTTCCTCTGACATTACTCTAGGAATATTTTTGGCTAAATTTTTGCAAAGCAGCTCTGCTTATGGAGAGAAACCACTGAGGGCAGGATATTGTGTTAGAGCATGTTAATCAAACTAAACTTCATTGGCCGATATTTCCATTTGAGTTTGGTTCAGTTCATACTTCATATTGCTGGATCATAATGCTTAATTTTAAATCTGAAATTTATCCACGGACACAAGAAAGGTTGAGGCCAGCTGTCACACCAAGACTTGGAAAACATCCGGCGGGAAGCTGTGCAGCAGACTTTCTGGGAGACATTGGGCATATCAGTCAATCCAGGTCTCTGTGTCCACCCGCATTAAGGAGGATATACTACTTTTCTCCTATTTTGTATCTGCCTTTTCTTTTGAAGTTCTAATTTCTGAAGCAGAAACTGTCTCTTTCAGTGTGTTGTCCTGTGAATACAGAGAATTTGCAATCCCATCTGAGGTCCCAAGATGCTGCTGTGAAAGAACTGGGAATAATAAAAATTCCCACTGAATTAAGCGGTGGCAGGATGAAGCAGCCCCTATGAAAAACTAATAAAAATTAAGCTCTGATTCATCAGAACGGAACTCCAATTTGTGAAAAATGCAAAGGAAGGACATTGATCCCCCTGCACAGGAAAGGCAATTGGCAAAACCAAACAATTTCAGCTCACATTCAGCAGAAGCAAAGAAATAAATCTGCATACCCGCTAATATGATTCCTCTGAATGAACTTGAGCCCAACAGTAGCATATAGGCAGAAGCCTACATCCAAAAATAGAAACCTCTTGGAATCCACAGCTCATCTGGACAGGATTAGGGAAACGCTCCCTGAACATTTAGTGAGTGACATGTCAGAAAAGAATTGAACCAATTTACAGCAGTCCTGGAACGTCGCAAACACAGTAGCTCTGAAAACAATGGGGTAAGAAAGAATTCATTGTCCACTGCAGCATAAAGCAACTATTTCAGGCAACAATATCAGTGACATTAATGACTGCAACACTATCTTTGGATAGCTCTGAAGGCTGTTAAAAACTGTGGTTGGCCCATGGGTACAATGCTGAAATTGTACCCAACTGAAATTTTTTTCACTGATTTCACAGTTTCAGGGGAGATTAGTCAGATCTGCCTCTGACTTGTTTTTTGGTCACCCTGGAGCAGAACAATGCATAACATGTTGACAGTGAGGTTTGCTGTGGGGAAATTAGGGTTTTCTTTCAATGGGGTAGCTGGAGCAGGGGAAGGAGAGAGAATTGTCAATACAGCTGAGTAGTTTGAGTCAAAAAGCTCCTGAAAAAGTCACTCAAATATATTGGGGCCAAGACTTAAACACCAAGATAGACCAAAGTAGCCAGTGCCTGTAAAGAATCACAGAATTTGCCTTCTTTCTAAGGCATAATGCAAGCTTGCCGCCCAGATCCTAGCTGACATGAGTCAGGGAAGGTGCTTGGAGGAGCAGGACTGCACAACCTGGTAGAGAAATGCTATTATATCAGCGTTATTCTTTCAGAAATTATCTTCTGTTTAAGTAGACCGTACACAAAAAAGGGACTTTTCTTGTAAGTATTATTTCAACAAGGTGTTATTTGACAGCTGTGTATCAACGTGAAATAACAAACTTCAACACCTCTGTTCTCCAACCTCTGTCTCCAGGAGAAAATCAAGCACCACAGACTTGCTTTTGAAGGAAACAAAACACACAGGGGCCATATTAGCAGCACTCAGGTCACTGGGAATGAATGTGGTATAAATGCTTAGAAAGGACAGATGAAAATATCTGGGATATATTTGATCCCAACGGGTAAAATAACCTTCCAGATCACATCAAGTGGCCAAGCTGGGGTCTTAAGCCTGCACCTTCACACCACTGGAGAGGTTACAACCACTCCGCCCCGATCCCAATTAAAATCTGTCCAGATTTATCTTGGTCCCTGATATTTTTAGGTTGTATGTTCTTACCAAGTCTTTCAAACAGACATTGAACAGAGTTACTCCTGGCTTATGTCAAATCAGGGAATATTCATCCCCTAAGAGATCCTTTTGCTCTTTTAAGCTTGTTTTGCTTAGGCTGTGGACAAGGAGCCAAATGCAGTGAGACCAAGAGTTTAGCATGATAAAGAGACTATCCAGAGTTTTCATAATGGGGATTAGGAGCAACCAGAGACTTTTTAAGGGGATAAAATTCATTTAATTAGTAGAAGGGGTGAGGGCTGCCACATAGAATCATAGAATGTCCTGAGTTGGAAGGGACCAGCAAGGATCATCGAGTCCAACTCCTGACCCTGTATAGGACAACCCCAAAATCCATACCATGTGTCTGAGGGCGTTGTACAAATGCTTCTTGAATATTGTCAGGCTTGGTGCCATGACTACCTCCCTGGGGAGCCTGTTCCAGTGCTCCACCACCCTCTGGGTGAAGAACTTTTTCCTAATATCCAGCCTAAACCTCCCCTGGCATATCTTCCTGCCATCCCCTCGGGTCCTGTCACTGGTCGCCAGGGAGAAGAGATCAGCGCCTGCCCCTCCTCCTCCCGATGATGTCTCCCCCCAGTCTCCTCTTCTCCAGGCTGAACAGACCAAGTGACTTCAGCCGCTCCTCATATGGCTTCCCCTCTAAACCCTTCATCATCTTCGTGGCTCTCCTCTGGACACTCTCTAGTAGCTTCACATCCTTTTTATACTGTGGCGCCCAAAACTGCACACAGTACTCAAGATGAGGCCACACCAGTGCAGAGTAGAGCGGGACAATCACTTCCCGTGACCGGCTAGCAATGCAGTGTTTGATGCACCCCAGGGCACAGTTCGCCCTCTTGGCTGCCAGGGCACACTCTTGGCTCATGTTCAACTTGCTGTCGACCAGAACCCCCAGATCCCTGTCTGCGGGGCTGCTCTCCAGCCTCTTGTTCCCCAGTCTGTACGTACATCCAGGGTTGCCATGTCCCAGATGCAAAATCCGGCCCTTGCCCTTGTTAAACTTCATATGGTTGGTGATTGCCCAGCTCTCTAATTTGTCCAGATCTCTCTGCAGGGCCTCTCTGCCCTCAAGAGTGTCCACAGCTCCTCCCAATTTTGTGTCATCGGCAAACTTTGATAGTAATCCTTTGAGTCCTGCATCCAAGTAATTTATGAAGATATTAAAGAGCAATGGCCCCAAGATGGATCCCTGCAGAACCCCGCTAGTGACTGGTCACCAGCCCAATGTAGCCCCATTTACTATAACCCTTTGAGCCTGAACCATCAGCCAATTGCTCATCCATTGCACCGTGAGTTTATCCAACTGTATGCTGGACATTTTGTCCAGGAGGATACTGTGAGAGACAGTATTGAGGGCTTTATTGAAATCCAAAAAGATTACATTGACATTTCAGATACCAAAAAGAAAACCAAAGTACAAGGCAGCACCATGTGTGAGCCTCCACCTCAACACTGAGGCTTGGATCCAGGTACTCACAATTGCAGTAACAACCTTCCAGACGTGGACCTACCAGGCTGCAAAATGTCATCACTAATGCCATGAGAGTTTTCCTCAGACAAAAACAATCCTTCCCTAGGGAAAGAGGCTCACTCAGACATACTGAGTCATTGCCTGTGTTTCCCTACCTGACAATCTGCACATTGAGTTTTTTTAACATTTAAACAAAACTTTACAGCAAGTTAGAGGTTTTAAATGTATTACATTCTTGTAATTTTTAAAAATAAAAATAGGTGGCTAAATGGAGAAGGAAAGGCCTCTTAATTCTCCCAAAGAAGAAAAGACTGCACTGTGAGCCTAGCTTTTATTAGATACCTGAGATCCCTTGTAGAGGATGGTAGATATAGATGCGCCAACTGTGCAAAGGCTTCAGCCAGCATTCCTGACTTAGAAGACGTCAGAAAACCTACATTCCACCTCACTGGTTTGTTGCAGTATGGATTCTCTGATGTTTAATGCAGGATTAGTTCACATGCATCCTCAGTGCAATCGAGTTTAAAAATCAATCAACATGAGATACAAACCCTTTGGAAACCAGGCTTAACTAGTGCAGGTACTTGTGGAGTGACTAGTCTTAATGCACATAATTGGACAAATAGCTGCAGGTTATTATTCCTAGAAGGTTATCAGAAATTCCAAAAAAGACCATCAAGTATAAAGCAGAAGGAATAACATCTTCAAACCAAGCAAGATGCTTTTCAGGAATAGTTATTTCTATTACTGAACTCAGCTACAGGGGTAAATGCCACAGGTGGTCTTATACCTATTGACCCAAATATCCTTAAAATATACAAATGTGGCTATAAAGTCAACATAATTCCACTGAATGACTGTGAGACTTTTAAGATACACATAAGTCTCTGATGAGCCAGATAAAGCAGCCACAGCAAACACAAAAGATCATTACGAACACGTTAGAGCTTTGAGTAATCGCTTCCTCCCTAGCATGAATAAGAGGTCACTACATATCCATACAAAAGGTGCAATGCATCATTTCTCCCATGGAAGAAAGGCAGCCACCTCAGGGCTCAATTATGCATAACACTATTTGACAAACAGTGGAAATATTTTGAAGTATAGTGTTTCTATGCAAAAATTTCAAGAGAGATGTTTTTATCTTCTTATTCTTTGTAGTCAGCTTAAAACTCAGAGTGGGAAAAATATAACCTTCAGCAGAGACTGCAGGTTTGATATAAATGACTAGTGCAATGGATTATTTGTTAGAGTTTTGCTTCATATCCCAAGATCTTCCATGACTAGTGGATAAACCCTCAGATGTACATTGTATAGGAAAGGTATCCATCTTGTTAAAAAAAAACCTACTCTGGTATTGATTTTGAGGGGGAGATATAGTTTCCCAATTACAAGTACATCCTTTAGTATCCCAGTCCCAACAGGTCTTCAGCTGATGAGGCCCTACAACGCTTAGCTTGCAAAATGTGATTTTTCCCCAAAAAACGGCACTCCGGAGATGGTCTCATCTTGGGACTTTCCATGTATCCTCTGCTCTAAGATTCACATGAGCAACTGTTTGTTTTAAGATGAATCATGTCATGTTTTTATGTTTTCTGACACTGAAAAATATTTTGTTTCCGCCTGGCGGTGAAGTCAGCCATTTACTATTATTAAATGTCGTGCTGTGTTATTCCCTCTTTTTGGGTGATGATCTCAGTGGAGCCCCTACCGAATCCAGCTTTACACTCTCAGATCTTACCTAGATGCTACTGGTATGTGTCCCGTTTGTAATATCCCTGGTTAACAGCTGCAGTTGAAAGTTTATGCTAATATGTTGGATTTACTTGTCCTCTCTAGCTGATTCCAGCCTTGTGGTTTATGGGTTGCCTTTGTGGTTTGCTAAAGGTCAAGCCCTGGATGGCTCTAAATTTTCGTAAGTGGAATTCAAACACCACAGATGAGTATGTGTTCAAAGTAGTTGTCTTGGGTGGTATGGATTTAGATTTGGTTACTTGTGCTCAGGATTGAAGCCTCTCCTCTTCTTTGGGGCAATGATCAGACATAGGTGTCCCTACCACTCAGTGCACTGTCCTCTACCATCTTTTGTTCAGATCTGAACTGTCTCTGAAATTTCAGGCTCATGCTAGACCCCGAGTTGCATTTCGAATTGCGGACCCCCCACTCCCGCCACTTCCCCAAGCTGATGCCAAGATGCTGATCCCCGCCTTTGGCTTGACTCAATAACTGTAATTCTCTCTCTCTTTTTGCTGGCTTGCAGGCAGAGACTGCATCAGCCATAATTCAAAATTGCGAACAGATGACTAGATTACTTACTTGAACTGTACTCAGTCATTACATCACCCTTGTACTGAAAATCACAGCACTGTCTCCCCATATGATTTTGCATCCACTTTAGGGTTTGGCTCCAGAGCTACTGGACTTACTCACTTGCTCCAGCTTACCTAAAAGAGCTGCTTGTGCCTTGTAGACATCCTCAGACTCTGAGATCAGTCGGTGCCGATTTATTGATCATTCCAACAGTCTGACTAAAAACTGCTGGTGTTGAAGCCTTGGCTCCTCCAAATGTATTTTGTGGAAATCCCTGCAAATTTCATCCAAGGAGGAGGAGGGAAAGGAGGGGGAAATAAATCTGTTAAACTGTCCAAACACAAAGAGAAAACATTTTCTTTAAGCTGACAACAGCTTGGCCTCAGCAAAGGGAGAGCTCAGATTTTTTTTTCTCTTTCTTTGCATTCAGAAATTTTCCTGACTCAGGCATTGCTGTGGCTGCTAGACAGGGTGCAGATAAGAGCAGCAAGGAGCCGCAGGACCACGGCGGGCAAGTCAGCGTGCCCAGCCATGGGGCATGATCCCCAGGATGCCTGGTGTGGCTCCTGCCTCCCCATGACAGCCAGCCTGGGGCTGGGATGCTCAGACCCTCTCAGCACCTCCGGCACAGCCAAGACTCAGTGCTGGGTAGTTTTTGCAGCGATTAAAACTCTGTCAGAGGTACTGACCTTTCCCCACAGCAGAACCAGTGCTGGCTGACTTCATTTGTCCCGCTGTCCGTCAGCAGCTCTTTCGCTGCTATTCACCCTGCGGTTGTCAGAGAGTTGGCCATGATCCCTGCCTGCCCTTCTCACCCTTGTGATGATGTTTGGAAGTGGAGCCTGAGCTACATTGAGCAACACGTTTCCTTTCTCTCGGCAAAAAGCAGCTCAGGACAAGCTCAAGGTCATGCAAACCATGAGTCAGGGAACCAGCGAAGGCTTTCCAGCACCGTCATCAATGCACAGCCGTCCTTGCTGCAATGACAGAGCACTGCTGCCCACTCGATACTGGGTGAAATTTTCCCGTGAAATGCTACGAGTTGGCGGCCTGGGTCTCATTTCAAAAGAAGAAATATCCACGTAATGAAAGCCAGCATTTATGACTAATTGGTGTCTTGCTAAGCAGGCTCACCAGCTGGGTCAAGGTCTGCATGTGCAGGCACGGAGAAAGGGACAATTTCTCTGTCCGCAAGTCAGGTCAGGTCAGTTCAGGCCAATGGGTCAGCATCTCATACGGTCATCTCCTACTGTCAGAGTCACATGCCATAGATCCTACAGCTTAAAGACCCCTAAGTTCAATAGAATAAAAAGAACTAAACTAAACTAAACTAAACTAAAATAAAATAAAATAAACAAACACAGAACAGATTGCTTTGATGGGCAGATCTGAAAACATTACCCAACCTTTTCTTTCCAGATTCCCACCCCAAAAGAGGTGTCTTTCAGCTTTGTAGTTGCAGTCAAGATTTTCTCTTTAGAAAAGATTACAAAAAGTACTTCCGTACACCATCAAATTCAGGAAAGGACACTGACATGCTGAAGAAGAAAGGCCTCACTGACTGTTTGTAGCTATTCAGGCCAACCAAACCCAGAGATTTCCTCTTGCAGTTGAGTGGTGCTATCCTTTATCCCTAATATATTAGGTGTAGAAAGAGGACCCAAGCATACCTCCCGAGGTGGAAACAGCTTCAAAGGGAAAAAACATTGCAGCCACTTCTCCCACACAAATGCCCACCTACCATTGTTCCTGATTCTCGTCAGCAACATATGGCTGACAGCCACGGGACATATACCCATACATCAGAGACCTGAGGGGGAGAGACCTCTGGCAGCAGTTCACAGGCAGGGGACGGTGGTGGCTTCCTAGCCATCCTCTCACCACCCCCTAGGGACAAGGCTCTGCTCAGTCCTCGGTGGGGTCAGCAGCAGCAGCTTCATCAGCCCACTCTTTGCCTTGCTTTTTCCCAGGTGTGTTTTTGGGGTTTGCCAGCATGCTACGCCAGCATGGTACAGCTTTGGCACAAGCTGCATGTGTCTCTGGACCTGCAGGTTGTCCACCCCATTATTAGCTCTTCTCTCTTCTAAACACTGCCACATGTATTTTTGTATTCTCCCTTGAAGCTTTTATATTCACAGCACGGCTACAGTGAAGCCTCAGGAATGGCTTCATAAGCTCAAGATGACACACAATAAATGCCAAATGTTATTATCAAATGCAACTCATAGACACATGCCGGATTGGCAGAGGTGCCTAACTTTAGGGAGGGCCCCCAAACACGCTCTAGACATGTTTGGCTACAAGGTTCCAACGCTACTTCACACAATCCTGGCAAAAAACTGCAATACTGTCTCAGCTCATCCAGGGAAAGGCAGGTTTCGAGTTAACTTCTTGGGGCTTGCTGTGAGCGTTCATGTGATCCCCAGCCCATCCAGATGTAGCTCTGTTCAGTTCTACTATACAGATGGCCAGAGCAATCCACTCCCTGTCGTGTAATGAAGGGCAGGAAGGGGAGAGGATTTTTGACATGTTTAAATATTATCCAAAACAAAGAAATTGCTCAAAAGCCAGGGATGCATTTAAATAAATTAAAGCTGCCAGCAAAATCCCATATTTGTTACAGTTCATTCCATTTCATCCTCAGAGCCATCCCTCTGCAAAACATGGCAGCTCCAGTAGTTTGGTGTCCAGATGTTCCCCGTCATATGCTCTGCACTGCATCATGCTTTTTTTCCTGAAGTGACTCCTTAAAAACAGTGAACTTGGATTCCAGGACAACCTGAGTACACTTTTCCATAATGAGGGGCGATTGAAAAAACACGGTTGTTGACTTGGCCAGTGAAACGGGCTTTTTTGTTCTTCTCTTCATCACTCTCCCTCCCTCTCTTTTTTAATTCTCCAGCTGGCTGGTAATCCAGCATCATCAACATCTTTTTGCATTTTATTCCTTAAGCCATTCATATTATACACATTCCAGTTTTTAAAATACAGATTTTAGGAGTGATTTGATGTGGCTTGGAATAGTGACATGCTTACACTTTTATAAAAAATTCATTAACTTGGGGGGAGGAAAAGAAAAGATTGCATCTTTTATTTTCTTTCCTTCCCTTCCCTTTTCTTCATTTCCAGCATATGAAATTATTTGCCGGTCATTTAGGAACCACAATGTCAAAATGTGGTTGCCCCATAGGGAGGAAAAAAGACAGTTCATCCTTGCAGTTTTCAAGTCAGTTGTTAAGAAGTAGCTTTGGCAAAGGCCAAAACCAAATTGATCTTTGAGCTGCAATGTTTAAAGGCTATGTTAGCAGTTCTGCTCCCTGTTATTGAGAACACCTCTTCCCACAGTCCTTAAATCTGCCAAATCATAACCAAAAGATGATGCTGTACAGCGCCTTTGTTCCAACCTTGTGAAATCCCAGTCTCCAAGTTACAACTGCCAATTACTCCTGTCTCTAGGCTCGGTCAGTCTTGGACCTCCGGTGAGATCTGCAAAAAAAATGCCGATTTGGAACCCTTCTCAAGAACACTGAAATATCTAATTCATCTACACTATAAGGTGATAACTTGGTGTCCAACCTACAGAGGGATTTAAATGGCTAAACTCTTACTGAACTCAGCTGGAGTTTAGGCACCTAAAGGGGAAATCTGTAACGTAGAAGAGAGGCGCAAAGTCCTGTGCTCTTATGTAAAAGTTCTGCACAACTTTCTTTCAAAGTGTCATACTACATCCCTCATATGCAAATATGACAAAGGAGTATTGATGCTTTTTTTCTGGTGCAGAGACATTTTACAAATTGGCCACTATTTAACTTGATAGAAAAAAGCAGTTCTGCTTAAAAGCCAAAACAATCAGTTCTGTTCAAATTATAATGTTTGTAGACCTCTAGCAAAGATACCCCTCAAATGTGGGCCCATTTTCAGTATCAGTGGTGAAAACCCCATTCCAAGTTGCTGGTTTCTACGTAAAAGCTTATAGCAGCTTATCTTATTGCCACCATATTAAGCTCTATTCTATCACCACTACATACAAACTAATTATAAATTACTCCTCTCCCACAGCAGAAGAAATTGCTCTGATCTTGGAAGCAATGAGTGATGCAATCTTCTGCCGGTTTCTTGACATGAAAATAATTTTTTATTTCTAAGGTAATTCCGTCTTCAGACAAAAAGCCCTAAACTCCAGATTTTGTCCTCTAGAAATATTTGAATCTGACAAATATTTTTAATTAAGAGTATTTTATTTTGTTATGACATAATTGCAAATCCCATAAGAGATTCATATTTCTGTCCAGAGTTATGTTGAAAAGACAATCTGTAGGACAAAAAAGAAATGCCATCTGACTTTTCCTGTTATTTAGTCTCTTTTATTGCATTCTCTCTGTTCTCGACTTGTCATGACACTGGATTTAAAGAGCAGTGAAGTAGAAATTCAACCTCATCTCATTTTGATACCATGCTTCCTACAACCCTGAGGTACAAGCTTATGAGGAAGGGAGTTAAATATGACTGCTTTGTCTCTGTGACATAAATTTCACACCAGCATCAACTCAGAAGGCCAGGCAGACCATCACATTTAATAAAATACTTAAGCACGTGCTTCAGTTGAGACCTCAGGATCTCTAGATCATCCTGGTCTTCAACAAGACTTCAGCACATGCTTCAGCTCTTTAGCAAATAATATAGCAGTGGTAAAATGTTCCTTTTTCTCCTGCCTGCGTAGTAATCAAAATCAAAGGATGAAATATTACTCTGACCTGCAAGAGCTAGAACCTTCCAGATTTAGGCCTGAACCGATGTTTTATGTAAAGAACTGATCTCCAAGAGGTTGTCTTTAAAATGACAGGGATATTGCATGAAATACAACTTGCAGTCGAGCAGTATTAAAGCTGCAAAAAAAGAATAAAAAACAGTCCTGGAGCCTTATCCTTTTCGTTTGCACACAAGACAGGATTTTCAGCAACCAGTTAGCACTAAAGTGTATAATTTGATATCCAGTATGTGTAATGATTTCAAGCTAACCTGAAGTACCAGAATCTGTCATTCACTATCTTTGAGCCCCCCAGTCTAGTAGGGAGAGTCCATTGATTTGCTTCCAGCCATGATCTGTGGTTGTCTCACGCCTGTCTTAGACTGTTCACAAGATGACAGCCTAACACCATAAGATTTTAATCTTTGAACTATCAAAAATGTGGAGCAGTCGATTTTTGTTTCAGCCTAAAATTGCTTTTGAGATTTTTATTTTTCAGTCCATCCGAAGATGACTTTGAAGATCACATGAAAGGGAAACAGAAAGTACCAACTTTGATCAGGATAATACAATGAAGCTATTAAGGACTGTGGACTGGGTGAATGACTCACATGCCCTGTAGTAGCGGTAACTAATAAAAACAATTAATAATAATAAAGTCAGAGAGTCATACAGCCAGTCAGTGGCTCAGTGACCTCACACACGAACAATCATCTACTGGATTGATATTTTGAGCTCACTGGAGTATAAAGGCTGAAAGAAGATTATCACTAGCTTCTTATAATTGTTTTATGAACCCCCTGGTGAATGCAAACAGGGACTAAATAACAGCCTTTCTTACATAAGTTGACAATTAAAGCCTTGGCAGGCCAAACAGTAGTTTCTAGTCTTTCAGCAATGAAGTTTAATGCTCAAAGCAGATCTCTTCTTTTCACTATTTTGTCATGTTTTCTCCAGCTGGTAAACATGAGTCAGGAACAAAGCCTGGGGGAGGGGAGAACTGGCTGCTAAGAAACCTGTTCACCCTAAAACAGGACCTCTCCACACACATAAATGTCAAGGAAAGCTCAGTTCATGTTAGTTAATGTTACCTCTGACTTTGCGGTGCAGCTGGTCCTGGAACGGGATGCAAAAAGTCACCATCAGGCCAGCTCTGACTGCAATGAAGTAACACCCCCAGCGGTGACTTTTCCCACCCGATTATCTCAGATGTTTGTAGCTCCTGGAGCCTGGACTCCATTGTGGACCACACACCCACAGGAAAACTACCCCATCCCACCCCATCTCCCTATTTCCAACAAATAGGAGCCCGGAATTGCAGTGGGAACTGCATATACTTCATTCTTCTTCACCTTCCTCCAAGTGAAGCACCTAAACCACTGAGCTTTTCTAATACGAAGCCTTGAGTAAGTTGGTCTTACCTCACGGCTGACCCTGCTTTGAGGAGACCTCTTGAGGCCCCCTTCCAACTGCAATTATTCTATGCCTGCATAGCCCTTTTGTTTTGTTGTGTTAGACTAGAGAATACAAAACCCACCATGAACTCCTTTTACTCTCTTTTTCTTCCTGTAACTGTTATACACCTTTCTTACATCATAGGAGAAATGAGCGCTTAGGCAGCATCTGAAATAGGAGAAGGTGATATCTTTGTGATATAGCCATACCACTTCAAGGGTCATCTGTTGCCAGACAGCTTAACAAATCTTCCTGGGTTCCCAAGAAACAGTCAGGCCCTTCTGAAGGTTTCAGAGAAGGAGTTTGGCTTAGGGATGGTCCCTCAGCCCTTGGAGGAGTTTTCTCTCTTCGTTATCTGCAGAAGCTGTATGGAAAGACCTGTTGGCTGACTTGGGAGACTAAAGTTGGATAGGGTAAACACTCTACTTGATTAAGTGTGCTGAGATCCCTTCCCAAACGTTATCTGCAGGAAGGAAGAAGTGCTCAGAGGCAGGAGTGGGAGAAGGAAAAGAAAAAATCTCTGAATAGGACAGCTGATGGAGAGAGGCTGTGGAAAGCTATGACAAGAAAAGATATGGGAGATACATAGATAAGAACCAGAGCTATGAGAGAGCAGATGGTGAGGTTGCTTATTTTCTTGAAGCAAGGGCAAAGTTTAGGAAGATATCAGACTTTTGTTATTAGCTGCTCCAGACTCTTGAATGGTAGATGACACATTCTGGAGGAAATTTCAAGTAAGAGGAGAAACACTGAGACAGCTTGCACTTGCTAGGCTCTCCTAGATGAAGAGGAGATCTGGGGGCTCTGCATCTTCTCCTGATCTGCTAAAGCTCATGTTTGTACCACTGCGTTAACATGTGCACTGATGCAGAGAATGGCCAAGAGGACACTTCACCTATTGGGTCAGCGTCTCAAGACAAAGTCCACTGGTGGACAGGAAGCATGAGAGGGACTGAGAACAACTATAGTCTACTGGGATAAAGAGAGGGAGCAAAACCCAGCCACACTGGGAGAAGAGGACTGTAACAGGGCTGACCTTCCACGAAGGAGAGAATACCATCTAGGAGAGGATCAAGTCCTGCTCCTCATGCAGGTACCAGATTTATAAAAACATCTGGTCAAGGAAGAAGAGAGTTTTAAATTCTTGTCACTCAGACAGCTCTGCCTCCAAAGGGACAGGTGGGTTCTGTGTCTGTTAATTGGGTGGAGTTGCTCTGCTCTTTTATTGGGTTGAAAATGAGATGGATTAAGAGGCTTTTCCCCCAGCGTGCCTGTGGCATTCTTTGTCCTTTTCAGCAGGGGATGCAACTGGCTTGCAGGGAGTTGGCAGGGAATGAGCATCTTTCCTGTCATTAGTTTTGTAAGCAAAACTGCAACTGATACAAACTCCCAAAGGGTGAGGCAACCTGGGGCAGAGTTACAAGAGGAAGGTGAACGCAGAGACCTGCGAGGGAACTTTCCTGTTGCTTATTAATTACAGGACTTGAAGCTACTAAGTTTTTGTCTTTCACTGAATGCCGACTTACCAAAGCAGACTGAAAAAACATTGCAAGGACGTAACATGAAGCAAGTATTGGGGCAGGAGTAAGGGAAAGAAGCATGCTACAAAACCAACAAGGAGTTTACGCACCCACCATTTCATCATGTAACGTTCAAGTATTAACCATGTACCAAAAACACCGGTCACTTGCAGTCTTTCCCCAGCTGTGATCACTCCAAGAAGCATTCAGTTAGGCTGAGCTGAACAAAAACCTTCATTCATTACAACCCGGTAGGATGCAAACAACTTCACAACTTGATAATCCCTTTCAGCCCTTATTAAATCAGCAACGCACTGCAGGTGGGAAGTCAGCCTGGAAAGGAGAGACGGCCCTTTACACACTTTGCAATAAAGCATGGTTTTAGTCACCAAAAAAGATTTCCAGGGCTTTCCCTGCCTGCCTCTCCTCCCGGGAGGCAAATTCTCAGTGTCCCGCAGCAGATTACAAGAGCATCGTGTTTGCATTATGTGGTGGTGATGATGTGTTTGTTCTTGGCACCGAGGGGCTCTGACTCCGCAGAGCTCTAGCAATGACAGTGGAAATCTTTCAAGCCTTGAGCTGGATTTGCAGCTTCCCCCTCCCCGTTGCAATTCAGGCTCACAGGGCAGAATACAAGACTCTTTTGTGGGGGGAAAAAAAAAAAAAAAGAAAGAAAGAAACCCGCTGAGATTTGTTTTCCATCAAAAAAGAATGGATTTACAGCCCTCAGGACATGGCCCTGCTTTTCAAACACAGGCCCCAAGCAGTGGTTGGATGCTCGTATCAGAAGTTAGGCATGTATAGGCTGACTTTACGTCCACATTTGTGGATTTGATGTTCCATTAATGAGCCCAACATAAAGGAAGGTAGGAAGCGAACAGCCCGTGGCCGGTTTTATTGACAGTGCAACTTTTCCCCAGTGCGGTGCAGCCCCTGGAGCCACCTACACAGCATTGCCAGCCTCGTCAGATGTGGCCAGATGTTCTACTGTTTTATCAAAATATGGTAATTATTTTGAATTGAAGATATCATCATTTTAACGTAAACTTATTTTTTAATTTTCCCTGCAAAGGTCTTCGAAGTTGATTCTACTTACCGCCTTTTAGTCTTTTCTTCCTTCCCAATTAAAACTCTAAGAAAAAATAAGCAGGTTCTTTTAAAAACTAAAGTTTAAAGGGAAATATTTCATTTGACAAAATCTGAAAAGGCTTTTTGATCTAAAGCCAGCATTTTTAGTAACACTGTTTCCATGGTTGGTTTTTACTTTTTTGTCCTAAAATAAACAAAATTTCAGATCAAATTAAAAATTTCCATTCTGGTTGAAAAGCCAGTCCTTTTCTGTTGGAAAAATACTTTGATGCATTAAAAGAAAAAGCCTTTTGAAAAACACCTGACTTCTATTCAGATGAAAACTACCCAGCTGAAAATCTCAAGCCCCCAAAGCATAAGATACTAAACTTATATGCAGTTTGCATTCACACTGGCAGGCAGCAATATCTTTTTCTTCCAAAATGCCTTCAGCTTTCTGTCTGTTTGCAGACTCTCCTGCATATGGATTTAAGTTTCAGGGTTCCTAATTTATATATATACATACATACATACATACGTGCATGTGTCTATGTATATATAAAAGTCACCGTAGCTTCATATCCTCAGACTGTACGTAACTGTCTCCTCTCTTGTTCCTGGCCTTGATACTTAGGCCTTATTTGTATGGGGACATTGAGAAAAGTAGCTGGAACGAATTTGCCATAAAGTGTCTTGGGACCTACAAACAACTACATATGTTTAAACTTGAATTATTTGTCATCTTAGGTCCAAAGAGGTAGCTCTGTCTGGAACAGAAGCAACTCTGTTTCTGGGTTGAAAAGGCACATTTGCACACCTTGTCGTTAATGTACCATGTTTAGTAAAGTTTATGTTTCATGAGGTAAATCAGGAAACAATGACATTTCAAAGTCTACAGAGATTTGAAGAAGTGCTCGTGTGCCCCAAAGCTCTTTTTCTCCCTCCCCGCAACTTTATCAGCTGAAATCAGCTAATAGAAGACATTACCCTTTCCTGCAAACTTTGCAGTCACTGAGATTTTAAGGGCATTATGAAAGGATTCGGCTTTAAAGTAAAGAAAGCTTTAGCTTTCTATTACTGTTGTATCCTGTTTTCTCCCAACCTTCAGATGTCATAAAAGAGAAGATAAAGCAAAAACACAACTCTCTTTTATCAGCAACAATGCAATGTGAAACAACTCTTATGGGAGTCCCACACCAGCGACCTTTTCTTTCCTTTTTCACACCAACACAGGCAGGACACAGACGTCTGTATTCCCAATTTGTCTTTGGCCTTTTCAAACAGAGCATTGTTGAAATCATCCTTTCCTTTGTGACCATGATTCAGATGTAGACAATGTGGGTGAGATGGAGGGAGAAGAAATCAAGTTGGAGGCTGATGTAGGTGTTGGCAAGAGTAGCTTGCCTTACGTCTGACGAGAGAGAAAAAACTAATATTGAGAATACCAAGAGTACCAGATGGGAAATTAAAATTGTGCAAGAATAACTAAAAGTCTACCAGCAAGCAGAATAATCATGGGCAACTGTAGTTACAAGACTGAGTGTTTTGCTCCAGTGTGAAGATCTCTCAGTGGGTTTCTGCCTCTGAGAACTAAAGGCAATGTTCTTGCAGCCACCACCACAGCCCTGCTCAGTGACAGCTCTAACACAAACTGAAATGAGGTGCAGCTTCACTGAAGCTCTAGTATCTGCTCAGAGGTTCTTACTTTCCTGGATCAGACCTTCCACATTTGTTCTTCATCCTGGACGAAATAACTGTGGGGGGTTGTTGTGCCATTGACTTTTAGTTTCTCTCCCTCCGTCTCTGATCTTCGTGATAAGCAAAAGGGAATGAACTTTCCACTGCTGCAACACTGCTGATGGTTGGTGCTGAATTGTGGAGAAATTATTGTGCTCAGAGTTTTTATGGGGGAGCCTTTTCATGGGCTTTGCCCTCACACAAAAGCAGCATGCATAAAATGAAGACCTATTGTCCCGATCTGGTCTGAGCTGCAATGGTCAAACTCTTTCTCAAGCCCCATGGACAGCTCTCAAGCTGTGACCGAGGCTCTTCAGCTGGGATGGAAGCTGCTGCATAATCCAGATCCCTGGCTGGGGAGAAAGCAAACAGCACGGGTCCTCCTCCATTACTCACTCTATGGTGGGATCAAATCCATCAGTGAGCCCCTTCTCAAGCCACCCATTACTCTCAGATGTCCAAGGTCATAGAATCATAAAATAGTTTGGGTTTGAAGGGACCTTTAAAGGTCATGTAGGCCAACGCCCCCGGCAATGAGCAGGGACATCTTCAACTAGATCAGGTTGCTCAGAGCCCTGTCCAACCTGACCTTGAATGTTTCCAGGCCCTATGGTCCTGATTCTCCATTGTGTCATTTTGGCATTTGGATGACTTGAGACGTAATGGTGTGAGATGATCCCCCACCAACAAGTGTTAGTCTTACTCCAGCTGCTGCAGAGGAAGATTCCACGAGTAGCTCAGACCGGATGCCCGTGTTTTACTTGGTTATAACTGGGTGAGGCAAGAGTCAGTTCCAGACACGGTGGTGATTCGCCTGACACAGAAACAGAGCAATGCTGACATCTTACAGATACTGCTCGTGTGTTTATTTAGGCTGCCTAGGAGCTGATTATAAAATTAATGAATTTAGTTTTGATTATCAGTTTGATTGGTTTTTTTAAATTGTCTCTTTCTTGGAAATTGCACCTCCTCTGTTCTCAGCCAGCACCAGGTTTGTGCATCTGTTGCCTCAGAAAGGTTGGAGCTATCTGGATGGATGTTGAAACGAAGCTTTAGTCCTTTCTGTTTGTTCTCAGTTGAAAGAGAAGCTACATTAATATTGACAAGGTTTTGTAAAAAACACAACGCTTAGGGATTTGGGATAGGGATTTTCTCAGCTGTTTTCTGCCTCTACTGCCATTCTGAGGCTTTCCCCAGGGAGCTTAGGACATTTTGCCCAGTGAGGTTTGAACTTCTTTTGCTGCTGTTGGGAGCCTCTCAGATGCCATTGCCCCTAGGCTCTTTGCTTAGAGCACCGAATCAAGTTACTAGGAAAATGAAAGGCAGGGCCTTTAATTTTGCTGAATTTCGGATGAAGATGGGCTGATTTTGTATCTGTATAAAAATTTTGCTGTCTTTCCCAGAAATAAATACTTAATTTTGTCAGATTGGAGGGGTACCTCTATAAGTACATGCTGCACAAAAGAAGCAGCAATGAAATTCAGCCATTCCTCTAGTAACTTGGGGGAGAATTTCTCCCATGCATAACCAGCTTAGCAAGCCTGTCTACAAAAAATATAATAGGATTATGTTCAGTGTTCACAGCACTGTTGCATGGATCCTGACCTGGGCAGAGCAGCAGAGACCCCTCTGGAAATGTGTTAAGCAAGGCAGATATATACTAGCTGAGGACCTGCCCTGCTTTATTCTCTTCCCCCATACAGATTTCACTGATACGAGCTAAAATACAGTAACTGGAAAAGGCACTTACAGTGGGAAGCAGAATGGAAAAATTCAAACTGGGACAAACCCAGGGAGGAAAAAATCACCTGCCAATAAAATTGACACACAATGGGAATAATTGCAAGTATGAGGAGAAAAATACATTCTCACTCTGTTCTCCACAGCATGGTATCTTCTCTTAGAGCAGAATGAGTGAATTTATTGAGGTCATTCATCCCCTGGTAATTTGGCTACTGTAATATATTTCACAAGTAAGAGGGAAACAGCCTGAGGAGACAGCATGCGAGAGTCCAGAGCACTGGGGGAGGAGGTTTATCCAAATTTATAGCCGCCAGTAAGGATGTGGCTTTATAATTCACAGTCTCTCTCTCTCCCTTTAGCATCGAGAAATCTGTCCTGTTAATGGCCTGTGCTAAACATCCCAGTGCAAATTCAAATCTTGGTGATGCTGATGTAAAATCCTCTGAGACTGACAGATTTGGTCTGGATTAAAAACATTACCTTCTCTATATTCAAAAGCTATTCTGGGTGAGCTTGAGCTTTCACAGGCTATGATGCTTTCTTAGAAATACCTAGAATATGAGTGGGTATGGAGCAATCTAATGGACTGGCTCACGTTTGGATGAGTTGCTCTATGTAGAGAAGCAGATATGGTAACAATTTGGATGATCTGTTCTGCTTCTGACTCTCCCCCCAGGGCTGCCCCACACTGCACTGCCCACACCAAGGTCTGTCTCTTCTGGCTGTCTTTGCCTTCTGCTTCTATGTGGGTCCTGAGATGGGATTTCTCTTCTCCACTTAAAACCTGGTATAAATGAATTGTTGTCTTCCTATTTCTAGCTCTTGACACAAGCTGGGCTGCCACTCAACCTCCATGTGTGACAGAGGACCTTCTGCTGAAACTCTTTTCTCTTGATTCCTGGGAGGAGAAGCTGTCTTACTGCCACACCAGACATCAAGACGCCAAGATATTCTTGAGATTAAGAGGTGCCACCACTCCCAAGACCCAGGCCAAGGCTAACACAAATGAAATGAGCCAGGATATCTATAAAAATGTCAGAGGCAATAACAAAACTGATGGCAGAGATATTAATTTGTGCAGTATTTAATGTAGGTTGCAAGAGTTCCACTGTGTTAAAATACAACATTTTCTTTGCCCCAGGTTGAGAATATTCTTTTTAAAGTTGGAGTCAATAACAGAAAAAAAATGAAGACAATGGAATTCTAAGCCCTACAGAGCATGCAGTCTTTGGGGTTTAGAAGACATTTATAGTAGAAAATGAAAATGGAAGCCAATGACGTGCAGATAAGTTGGATTTTGCAAAATAAACCATTCAAAGTTCTCTTGTTAAAATTGTTACCAAAAAATATCACATGAATAACACCTTCCCATTAAATCCACCTTTTTTTCAGTTGGAAAGGTCTACCTCTGGTATCAGTTATACAGGAAGTCAGAAAAAATTACCCAGTGGTGCTTTTTGGTCTTAAAATATCTATTTATTAAAGCTTTGATTTGCAGCCTGCACATCCCTCCTGCACGGCAACCTCTATTTGATAAGATTATAACTATTAAGTAAGTCATGCTAATGAGGAGAGCAAGAAAGGGTTTTCCCATCTCTCCCACTATATTTCAAGTGTTGCCAATGTCAGCTCTCTCTTGTATCTGCCTCCAGCTTTGCTGTCTGCTGTGTTTCTTCAGTAGGGGGAGGAGGGTTTAAAGCGGCAAGTCATAAATCGCCAGACATCCTCATTTTAACAGGATGATCCCCCGTTAGAAGAGGATTTCCCCTTGTCTTGTGAGTGGGAGTAATTGTTCTGCAACTCCTGGATTCTCTTTGAAGCATGTGGGAGAGGAGCATCCTCTTTTGAAGCCCAGCTGTGTTACAGGACCAGCGGCAGAAGAGGGAGATGCTCAGTGGTGATGCTGGCCTGTGCCGTGGAAGCTGCGTGGGAGACCCCTGGCTGTCTGGTCTGTTGCTCCTCTCCTTGGACATCACCACTCAAAAAAAAAAAAAAAAAAAAAAAGGTAAAAGATGGCCTGCAGTCCTTCTAGAAAGGAGATTTAATGGGACAAAGAAAATGTGAATGCAAGGTAAACATCCAGTCATAAAGCACGTGCCTCAGTTTCCCCAAAATTTCTAGGGCAACAGCGTGGTCTAATGAGCCACTCATTGAACCAAAAAACACAAGGTCTGGCTTCATCCTCTTCCTTGCTCTTCTCTGTGGCAGCAGGATAACCATTACATTTTTCTGCATTTCTGCCCTGTGTTGCTACCCTGAGCCTGTCTGTTCAGTTTGGGTTTGAGGGTCCTCAGACCAGCCCTCGTCCCTCTTTAGAAATGTGTGATGTAACTGCCAGCTCCATCAGGGCCTCTAGGTGCTGTCACACTACCAATACATATATACAAATTCCCTTTTTTTTTTTTAGTTAGTCTGGTGGTCTGAGGTTTAATTCATTAATAAAAGAAACTTGAATCGCAGCAATGGCAGGGCAGCGAGTCCCGTCCCTGTGGCAGGAAGCAACGTGCACTTTTCCTTTCAAAAACAAACATGCAAAACTGCGGAGAAAGTTCTCGGCAGCAGTGGAACATTTGAGCAAGGTCTGTGGGGATTGCTGTCTCCAGGCCTGAGGGGTGGAAATGGTCTGAGGACTTTCTGCTCTATTTTTCCCTGTTCTGGCCAACTTCCTATGTATAGGATAAAAATAAGCCCTGAGTCCTCCTCCTTCCGTCCACTTCATTAGAGACATCCCTCTGTGCAATAACAAAACAGGCTCAGAGGAAACGACACAGACCAAAATACAAGAACGATAATTTTCCTAACACAAATAAGCAGGCAGAGGAACTCCTCTAAGGAAACAAGTGAGTGAAGGCAAAGCCACAGATGAGCAAACGATGGATCCAAGAGCTATGCTTAGGCGATGCAAGCCTGTCTCCAGCACGCATTCTGAGCCATCCCTGCCTGGGAAAGGCTGAGCGGTCGTGTCCTGTGGACCTCCCTGCAAGGGGCTGACCCCCCCCAAAGCCCACACCCCATGAGCACCCAGACCAGGAGCAATCTTCACCCCATTTCTGGGCAATGTGGCAATGGGAAGAGTCTCCTTCTTCTCAGTGGGGACCTGGACTGACTCTTAACCAGCCTTAACTGTGTCTTTCACAGTGCTTCAGAAACACGGAGCAAAGCCATGAAACAGAGAAGCACAGGTTAACAGGAAGGATAGTAGAAGTCCTCCAACTCCAGAAAAAAATGGTTGGGCTCAGTTCACTCCATTATTTGCCATTTGGAGGCACTGAGACTGCCGTTCTTCCAAAATAACCTTGGCCCAAGTGTTTATTTATCTAGAAATTAATCGTGGATATTTGCCGTGTGTTGTAGTTCTGTTTGAAAAGCTTCAATCATCAAATCAAGGAGAGGGAAAACAAAAGCAGATCTCTCAGCTGGCTGGTCCCCCACTGCAAAAAAGGAAGCAAAGAAAACAAACCATCTGAGAACAGACCGGAGGCTGAATGTTTCTTGCTGTAAATGATCAGTGAATATCTCTGAACACTAACTCAATCCAAGGAAGCCAAGATCAGTTTGCGAATGACTTGTTAAGTTAAAAAGAACCATATTCATAATAAATAGCCTTTGAAACCATTCTTTCATGCACACTCCATTTTCACAAAGTCGTTTTTATAGGTAAACAGCCAAGCCCTCACTACCCAGGAAGTCAATGGCAGAGATAAGAAGGAGACCCGAGGTTATGTCTGTTTTAGAAAATTAAACACGGCCGGGACCACTCTCTAGCCTGGAGGCCAACTGGCACAGAAATGCCTGCATCCATTCGTTAAGCTCTCACGTTTTCCAAAACAGAGCGGCTATATCCAAGCTGCCAACTGGGAATGGTCCCTGGCCATGCCAGTTGCCAAACTGTGCCTGGAAACTGTTTGGAGGGATGCTAGTGAGCCGAGGCCAAAAGCATGCAAGGGACCGGCCTGAGGATCAAAAGCAAATTAAAGCACCTGGGAATGCTCTTTTGCAATATGTAATTCTGTAGTGTAGACATTGCCTAAGAGTTTGATGTCATGCTTTGAAGCAGTGTCACTGGACCCATGTCATTTAGCCAGAAAGCTTTGCTCCTTCATTCATATCTTGACTCCATGTATCCACTTTGGGGAGGTGTGGAGAAACTAGTTAGAGCTTGACATGCCTGAAGGCTTTCACGTCTGTATTTTCTTTTACCAGTGTCCCCACTACTGAAAACAGACACTTGAGACATGAGTGTTTGCAGATGGGAGTTCAAACCTCACCTGTGCTAGAAAGCAACATTTATAATGCTCGAAAACCATGAAAATTTAGGCACCCCTTCTGGGAACCTAAGTCTGATGTCTCATCCTTGTTAGCCAGCATGTCAACAGGTAACAACACTCATACTTCACATTAATGGTCCTCTTAAGGAACGTCTCAGTGGCACAGCCACCTATTAACAGGGGAAAGAATGGGAGGGGAATCAAAACGCTTAACATCTACACAAGCATTTCCCACAACGATCGTTAAATTAAACCATTGAAAAGCCCCTCTGGGGCTAGCCGGGGCCTCAGCACGCTTTGTGAGATCCCTTGTTTCCTCTGGCTTAATGAATTATGCAAGTCAAGAGGGGCTGGACAGAAAGGTGTGAATAAGAAGCCTACTAATTCCCCACAGCAATCACCTGCAAAAGTGTTTAGGAACAACATCTATCAGGCTCTAAAAAGTAAGAAAAGGAGCCTGCAAGAGTAAAATATCCACAGGTCTTCAGTAAGAGAAAAGGGGAGAGCCGAGCCAGGGAAGTGTCACCTTGACATGAATCTACTCCGGGCACTGAGCACACAGCAGTCATCAAATTGCTTGCTCGCGGTCCCAGGGTTTCTACTGCTCATATGGCATGCACCTGCGCTTTGCTGGAAACTCATTTCAATGCATGTGAGAGAGTCCCAGCTTCAAAGCACGCCTTGTGATTTTTGGTTCCTGTGTGTGAGAAGGGTATTAATAAATGTTGTATTAATAGATCATCCGCTTACACGCTTCCCGTCTTAAATAAAGAAGATATTGGATCAACCCCCTTTTCCCAGTACCTTCAGGCTTCTTGGATGTTTGCAGTGTGAGGCAAAGGCAAGATGGCAATAGCAGAAATGGACTTTGTAATCCAAATAAATAGAAACTCAGACCTTAATGCGAGGAGAGTTTGGAGACCGGTTCATAACGGAATTACAGAACATGGATGGATAATTGCTCTCTAAACTGGCTGAATCCAAGCTCAAAATTCAATATTCATCCCTGCAGTTTATGGAAGCTGGGGATCAGAGCCAAGATTTCTTAGTCCTCTGGCTTGGGTTAACTCACCTCCTAAGCTGTTTCAGTAGGGTGGGAAACCTTCCTCCCTTCTGATTTTGATAAACAGGCCTCTGTCCTCATCACCCTCCATGTGATACCTCCAGAGGACAGGAGACAAGCAGTATCCCAAAAACCGGATCCAGTTATGTCTCCGTGAATGACGTTCTCTTCTTTCTGCCATCTTCTGAAAAGCTAGTGGTCATCTTTCCCAATATCCCCCCTTTTTATGAAGCTTCGTATGAATAGATTGAATAAGGATGGCACTGGACTAACTTCATTTCATCATCCAGCCCTTATCTGCAATGTTGAACTCCTTCTGTTGATGCTGTCTTTGCTTTAACACTCCACAGGACATTACCGTGAATCATTTTAGCATAAATACTAGAGTTGGTTGGAAATTTTTAAACCATTTTTCATAGGAAAAACACAATTCCTAGTAACCAAAACACTACGGAAAAACATTGGTTTCAGTTAATCTCCTGACTCAAAGTATGTTGAAAAAGAAATGACTGAAATGCCATATTGTGACATAAAAGAAAAATTAAGGTTATTGTTTTGAGAAGATTAGACTAAGTGAACTTAAAAAACCCCTGAAAATTGGTAAAACTCAAAGTTTCATAATTAGTGAAATCAAATGTTTCATTTGGTGCAAATCAAACTTTATGAGTTTTAGTTTCTCGGGGTTTAGGGGTTTTTTTAAATCTTGGGTGTTTGTGTCTGTGTGCAAGGGGGCTGTACTGCAGTATGTCAAATATTGTAACAGAACAGCAAAATTATTTTCTGCCCAGCTGTAACATGGACCTAGGGCAATGCTACCAATTCTGCTTATAACTACACCTCACAGGAAAGTACAAAGAAGGCTTCAATGAAAAGAAAAAATGGTCTTAGAGAAAATAACTCTGTTTAGCTGCCATTTGGCAGCACAATCAGTGCTGTCTCACTTTAAGGGAAACTGCAATTGTCATAACATGCTGACTTTGGGGGCTTATTTCTGTGCCTTGCCAGGAGGTCTGGCGTCTTTTGAAGTCAGCCAGCTTTCTCTAATGTAGTAAAATTCATCACTAATCACAGATATGCATGTCCTGCTGGCATCTTTGATCTTCAACTTTTCTATCCGTTTTGCACTCTCTGTTTATTGGTCATAATAAGTTATGGCAGCTGTATGCTACATATTGTCCAAAACTCTTTAGCCATCCAGCACATCATGGAAAGTTCCCAGGAAAGCTCCCTAGCTGAAAAGTAACAACTCTGCAACATAACTCTCAGCGCCATGTGCAGTAATTCATCAATAACACTTCTGTAGAAACCAATGGACAGATCAGTTACAAGAGCAGAGCTGTAATGTGACCTGCCAGATAGATGGAGATCCCTATGGAGAATTCCCTGACTGCACAAAAGAGAATAGAAACTCCTCTAGTGTTTCTGCAAAGAGGAAGAGCGTAGCACTTGGATCAGTCTGGGCTGAGTATAAGAGAGTCCCTCTCCACTCCGCACCAGTCTGTTGCATAACCAGAGTTCCTAGAAATAAATGAGAAACAAAATGAAATAAAATTACAAAAAAATCCAGCTTTCCTTTAGGAATTCCAGTGACATATTAAAAGAAATAATTTACGCATGGCTGTTCCGTGCCTTAGGTTTTTCTGTGCAATTACTCTTAGCGCTGCGCTAACAAGAGGCTACTTTATAACAGGGGAGTCTAGCCAGGATACAGCCTGACAGCTGCTCGAGGATCTTTCTGAAATAGCACCCAAGACCCACCTTTTGTTTTATTTGTGCATTCTCTGCCCAGTGTGCATGAATATTTTGCTGAAAAATCATGCCAGTTTATTGAGGTACTGCCTATTTTTATTACGAGTCTTCATTTTAAAGGATTTTTTTTACTTTTTTTACTTTTTTACTTCACACTGTCACATCTTGAATTTTAACAGATTTAGGCTGTGGCGTGGTGTGGCTGTGAAGCCCACTCCTACTTGGTAAGGAGATACTTGCACTGATCCCAAAGTCATGACTAAGAGAGGTATGTTGAGAAATGTAGGACCTCTTGCTAATACTTTTGTTCTTCTCTTGATTTCCCAGTCATGAGGCCGAACCCAGATATGCAGAAGGAAGTCATAGTTCACATGTCTTATAGGGCATTTTGAAGGAAACAATGTTATATTAATACGGGTTAATGTAGTGTACTTAGATTACAAAAGGCTTAAAATAAACTGAGATCTCATCTCTCCCGCTTAATAACTGCCTGAAAAGATACAGAATTAAGAGTCAGTTTACGTAATAGAGGGAGGTCACATGAAGTTCCACGCAGATGAGTGTTGTTCAATGTATTCATAAAATCTGGGAAACGGTGACTCATGAAATAACAGAGTTTACAGATGATAGGATCTCATTAGGATCTCATGACACTGAGTGATACTCATTGTTGATGAGATCTCATGGCACTGAAAGAAATTCAGCATTGATAGATGCAAAGTAATGAATATGGGATAAAAATAACGCTAATTATACATATATTACAATAGACTTAATTAGCTATGACTGTTCACAGAGATACTGGGGTTTGTGGATAGTTCTCTGAAAACATTAATGCGGTGCTCAACAGTCATCAAAAAGGCTGATAAAACACAAGGGATTATTAGGAAAAGAACAGAGAACAAAACAGAAAACCTCATTATCTCATAGTAGAAATCTGTGTTTATTCCTGTTTGCCTTGACTAAGGCATGCCTTCTAGACAGACCTCCTTGGAAGAGTACAAAAGAACTGGAAATTGTGCATAGAAAGAAGTGAAGTGAATGCCCTCTCTCACTGGCCAGTTCTGCCTCTCTTCTTCTGCACTGGATTAACAGGGCAACAGGGCTCCCTGGACACAGCTCTGGACTGAAATTGGGCAGAGACACCAGGAAAACCAGGAGGTCTTAGGATGTTAACTCTGGTGCCCTCCTCTCCCAACACCTCTTGTTATCAGCAGCCTTTGTAGGACACATTCCCATGCCATGCAAGTAGCCAGGTCCACCACAAGTGTAGGTCCCACACTCGGTCACAACGCTGGGATTCACAAGGTTTGGGATTTCAGCTGATAGCTTACATGACTTCTTTACTTACTTTGTGTTAGTATTTCTCCTGTGCTGGGACCAAAATATGCACCGATCACTCCACAGGACACAGCAGAAAAAGCGACAAAATCTTGTGGCTACTGGATGTTATTATTCAGCAGACTGCCTGACGAGTGTAAAGACAGCTAAGGAACCTTCACTCTCTGCCCCAAAGCTGAATAATTTCTTGAGAAAGCAGAATATTTTATAAAATGAAGAGCAGGTAAAGAATAGAGTAGGATTTCAGAGCCAGAGGGTAGAGCTGTGTAAAGGGGAAATGTGAGATTTAAAAAGAAAACTGTGAACGGGCAAAATTGCTGAAAAACATTTGCCAGATGATGGAACTAGTGGAAAGCAGATAAAGACTTTCATATAAACAAAAACACTCACAAAAATGTTCACTATTTTTCCAGTAGCCTTCACAGAAATCTTTTTTTCCCCAGAGATAAAAATCTCCAGATTTTTCAAATTAGCGCATTTCTGCCATTCTGCTCCTTGCCACGATTCTCCTTTGTGCTGAATACGGTAGACACTAAGGGCTTGTTAATGTGAAAATATTTTCAATCAAAAATTTTGCTGACATTGGGTATGGAGAAACTGTCTCTTCATCCAACTAATCATGTAGCTCTTGCGCCCAGACAAGGAAGACTCTACACATATGTAAAACCTGCTTCCAATGTGTTCTTGCTTCCAACAAGTTTTGTGCTGGATTTGCCATATTTCCAGGGAATTATGGTAAATGCACCAGGACTGCATTAAAATCTAGAAGCAAAAGATGCTGCAGAAAAGGTACATTCCTAAAAATCTTTAACATATGGTGAGAGAGAGAGAGAGTAGGAGAGGGGAAATACATCAGAGCACTCTGTGCAATAAGGAATGAGAGAAAAATGAAAGGGATGCTCTCTCAGGGATGCTTTAAACCCTTCAGGGATGAATGCCAAGACCAGAATTAACACTTGTGAGATCATCTTTGGCACACTGCACTTGAAGAAGAAATCTTCTTCAAGTAGATCTGGCATGAGTCTGGTAGTGAGAAGGCTCATCAGGCCGTGACATGCCCAACATCATTGAGAGCTCCCAAAGTTCACGGGTAGGCTGTTAGCTTTGTGGTCACATCCCGCCAGTGGAATTGGTGCTACTGTAGGGTCCCAATCAGTGTGAGCCCACTGGCAGCGCCAGGCTGACCATGCGATCTTGGGCACTGTTTTCTACTCGCTGGTGCACCCTGTCCTACCAGTGCAGTCCTACAGCAGTAAGGGCAGCCTGCTAGGCCATCCACCGTCTCCAGCTGGGTCATGCTTGCAGCTTGCACAGATCACTCCAGAACAGATGGGACAGGTTTCTGCCTGCATCCCACAGCTCAGAGCAAGAGAGGAATATTCAGATTAACAGAAAATTTTGCAGTCAACATATTTCAACAATGATTTTCCTCCAGGGAAGCATGTGGTCCAGTTCAGGGAAATGAGAAAGAGAGCAATTTTTTTTCTTTAATTTTACATTTCAAGTAATAACAGTATTCTGGCTTCTTGTGCAGGTCACTAACAATGCTCCCCAGTGAAAAAAGTTAGCAGTTCCCATTTCTGTGATTCACTTGACTGTAATACAACTTGAGGCAAAAAAGCTCGAAGACCTGATGTGCATTTGCACTACGGCCTCTTTTTGCTTTTCCAGTAGTTTGAACTAGCCTTACTGCAGGCATCAGTGTCAAAGCTTGCACAGTGTAAAGGGGTGGGAGTGTAAATAAGATCCAGCTTCATCAATGTGTATGTCATCACTGTGGGAAAGGACAGAGAATATTGACTTTGGGTAAAAACAGCAAGATCTTTAAGGTAATAGAGGCAGAGAGGAGAACTGGGAGTAGACAGAAATAAATCAGTGCCAAAGCAGAGCTAGAACGTGTGTCTTCCTGAGGATACAGGACTGAAATCCTGATTTAAGATTGGCACAATGTAATATCAGTAGAGCATAAAGAGAGTGACTCAGGGACTGGCTGACTGACAGCACCAGAAAGGGGTCATTAATGGGGAGTCCTCGCTCTAGGGGGGGACCCACTGAGGCTCTGTAGAGAGGGCTCCAAGGTTTGGTACATTTCAGCCTTTCTGTCAGTGAGCTCTGGAAATAAATTTAGCATCACTACTAAGAAAACGTGTTTAAGAATCAGTGAAGGGCTAACTAAGAGGAGGACAGGAGTATGACCAATAACTCACTTGATAAACCAGGTCAGTTCAGGGAAAATGCTCAAAAATGAGCTGAATGTGAAAACACAGGTTCAGGAACAAAGAACGCAGACCATATTTGCAACTGGGGATTGCCCCCTGCCCCAGGTAAAGGCTTCATTAAGATACTGCCTACAGGAATTACAGGTGTTTTGCTCCTGGGCAGGGTGTGACGGTGAACGTCTTCATGGTCTCAATTTCAAATGTGGTTGGGATGGAAAGAGCTACATGCCACTGAGCACCTGCAAGGAGTTATCCAGTCTGATTGCCTTTTTGTGCCTTGGTCTACCAGCAACACCAGGAATTTAAGCACTTTGCTCTGCTTAAGCTAAGTGCCAAGCTTTTCCACTTTCAGCATAGACACCCAGGAGAAAATGTAAGGCACAACCGCTCAGTTCTGCTCTGGGCAAGCAAGAGCAGAGCATGAAAAACTCCCAGTGAGAACTGGAGGCCCTTCTCAGCCCAAGGCTCTTAGGAAGATAATCAGTCAAAGATCCTTTCATGGGTAATGGTAGGAGGAATGGATAATGGATATGAGGAAATGGTAGGAATTTTCACTGGGGAGGTGGGTAACCAGCGAGTGCCATAGAGACCTGCGATGGCAACAGATTCATAAATGATCTCAAAAAAAGAAATTAATAGTGAGGTGGTCACATTCACTGATGACACAATATTTTGGAACAGACAAGCTTGTCTGTGAAGAACTGCACGTTTACTACACTGAGAAACTTGGTGTCAAACTAGCAGACGAAACTGAACACAGATAAAGGCAGTAATGCACAATGGGGAAAAACCACTCTAACTTCACATATAAAATGATGGGCTTGGAGTTGGCCGTTACCATTCAGAAACGAGATCAGAAATTAACCCCATTAGACAGCTCACATGGCTGCTGAATTCTTCGTAACATAAGAAAAAGCAAATTGCCTGTTAGGAATTATTAGGAGTAGAGAAACATTTTTACCTGACTCTGTTATAATAGTAATACAAATCCATGACGCACCTGCATCTTGAGTAGTGTGTGCAGTTCTCAAACAGATTATAACAGATGAGAGGATGATGGCAAGAAGAATCAAAGAATATGAGGAATCTTCAAACTTCAGCAATTGAGGGGAGATTTATTCCGTTTTATAAAATGAGTGATGTGGAGAAAGTGAGTGGGCTTAATTGTTCCCTGTCTATTCCACTACAAAAATGACGGAATGTCAAAGTTAGCAGTTGGCAAACCCAAAAGAAAGAAGAGGAGGTTTTTTTTTCAGAGGACACACAGCTAAGATGTAGGACTTGCCAACAGGATGCTGTGGATGCTGAAAGTTCACATCAAGGAGAGATTGGACAATTTCATGGAAAAGAAATCCCATTTGCATTACTAAAAAAAAAGACAGCAACTTCTTCGGCCATAAATTGTTGGATTTTGGAAAAGTAACCTGGGGAAGCGTCAGTATGTGCTTAGCACAGTCTGCTCTACTTGCTCTCTGCCAGACCATGCTCCTCGCGTTACTTATTCAGGAGAGGAACATTTATACTTGAGCTCCTCCACAGCCTGATACTTAGAGATATTCCCAGGACATGGGAGATGAGGTTTAGTCCCCTCAAGCTGAGCATCCAGGTTTTCCATTTTCAAGGTATGTGCTTTGCCGCTTAAACTGCTGTGCCAAAGGTGGGCACCAATCTCATATTTAACTGTTTTGGACTTCTCCAACAGAGCATAGAAATCCCACTGCTTAAATCTGGCGTGGTGCCACATGCCAGAACAGGCACTTCTGAGCGTATGTGTGACCGAAGTTTTGAAGAAACTCCAAGACAAACACAGAGATGCCTTCAATGTTCGATGCCACAGAACCAATCCACTTGGAGTGAATTCCACCCCAAGAGCCCAAGCTGTTGAGCTTAGTGACAAGGAGACTGAAAGACATGATATGATTGTAGCACATTAATACCTCTGAGTGAAGAAATACCAGATACTAAAAGGCTCCGTAGTCAAAAATGGAAAAGCACAACAAGACCTGAAAGCCAGGGAAATTCCAATTAGAAATAAGGTACAAATTTCTAACAGTGATTGTGGTTAACCACTGGAACAAACTACCAAAGGGAAGTGGTGGATTCTCCATCTCTTAATGTCTTCAAACCAAAAGAGGATGTCTTCCTGGAAGACCTGATTTAGTGAAACACAATATATTGGGCTCAATGCAGGAGATCTGGATATAATTCAAGGGCTTCAGATATTCCAAAACTAGGGTTAAATGATCTTATTGTCCTTTCAGGCCTTTACCTTTACTAGCTTTAACTCCTGCAGGAGTCTGTTGTATGCAGAGGGACTACAGGGTGAGCTGAAGGGACTAAGGTATGAAGAGGGCTGGGTTTAGTAGCCCTTCTCCTCTAGGAAACTCCCCATAAAAATAGCTCAGAGAAAATTAAGCTTTCAAAGGCCAACCTACCAAAAAGTAATCGTAATAAAACACTTTAGAACATTACACTGGCAAATCAGTTTATAGACGTAGAAACACAGTTAATAATCCTCTAACGCCCATAGCTCTAGAGCCATTTGTCCCCAACACTTTTACAGTGAACCAGGGAACAGCAATTTCATGCGCCGTCTTAATTTCCAAAGCAAATGGGAAAAATACAGATGGCTTATACATGGCTAGGAAACCACTTCCCACCTCTTGCTTTCAGTCCACTAAACCAACACAAGTGCCTTCCCTCAAGAGCATGGTGCCACAACTCGCTGCTTCTGTGTCTTCTTATATATTTCACAGCAGTGCTCTGTTGGGTTTTTCCATTGCAGATGTCACCACAAAACACGTAGCTACCACCTTTCAAACCACACCAGAGCAGCACACCTACGAGTACCTCTTGTGCTCACCTTAGAGAAGGCTTCACGCTGTTCAGGCTAAAGGATTTACTGTAATTATATCTATGGTAAAGATCTGTGATGAATTATGCAATCCTTGTATCTACAGATGAATCACACTAATGGAACAGAAGGATGTGGGGTCAGAGTCAAGCCTGGAAATGGAAAATGCATACTCCAGTGTTTTAAAAGGTTTAGGTTTATTCAGCCAAGATTTCAGAATTTCAAGTATTTTTTTTTAATCTTTGTTTAAGCCTGGATTTGGGGAGGGGATTGGTTTTGGTATTTAGATTATTATTTTTGCTGTAACAGGATTATTCTTTTCAGTAACTGCTAAGTCGCCACAAGCTTGTTGCCTTTGCTGTGCAGGAATCAGTTAAGCATCACAGATAGGGAAATATTATTATAACCGGTTTACAGCCCATTTTGGCCAAGAATAGGACAAGGAATGCTGACTCTCAGTCACCTGCTTTCACAGCTAAGCTAATAAATGAGGTAGAAAGCTAATAAATGAAGGCACTGTGTACATTAACCCTCATATAATAGTACTTATCCCATGCTTGTGTTATATGTAGGAGGTCAGAGGAGATGATCAGAGCCGTCCATTCTGGCCACAAAGCCAACGAATCTATTTTTAAACATGAGGCAACATTCAATAACCTGCATCAGCTTTGATTAATGGTTCTGCAAGATTGAAAACAACACAAGCAGAACTAACATGCACTGTGGGCAAAAAAGACGTCAAAGCACAGCTCATGATGGCAAGGTTTTTACTGCATAAATACTGGATGGGAATCTTGGCTGTACAGTTCATGTTGACCCTTTTGGAGCAGTTCATCATGTCCCCAGACCATTTTGGCTAGGGCTGTTATAGAAAGGCAGTGACAACTGGGCACTGTAGCTTCCTTCAAGCCTTTAGCTAACCCCAATCTCTACCCCTTAAATATATAAATACACATATATATAATCAGATACTATATATGAGTTGCTATTAAGCAACCAACTTTTTTAAACATGCAAACAAACTTAGTATAAGCTCCATAAAACAGCTCTGCTTTTTCTGGTATTGATTTTGCTTATTTTGAAGTTAAGCATAACCATAAATATGCTCTATGGTCCCTTGAGGTAAGTCTCATAAGGTATATTAAAAAAAAAAAAAGGAGGACGAGGAATTTTTTGGCAGCAATTACCATCTCAGATAACCTGCCTGGGGTTGGGAAAGTGTGCCAGCAATCTGCTCAGAAATAGCTTTCATTTGGGCTGTTTATTTTCATATGCTTTGTCTGACACTTTACTGCTGTGGCTGGGTACTTAACTGTCAGCTTCCATTAAATGCTTTGTCAGCTGTTCCCACTCCAGGCAGAAACCAAAATTATCGTTAATCTCCCATTATTCATTAAAGTCAACCCACTGGCAGGAAGCAAGCAGGATGACAAAGGAAATCATCCTTGTGCCAAATGGTGAGATTTCTTCAGGCTCCTTCGCTCCAGTGCTCCTCCAGTTCCTTGTCCCTTCCTTCTCTTGACCGTCCCAGTCATCTGCCTTGCTTGTGTCAAATAAGTGGGGACTCGAGGGCAGCTGTTCCACTTTAATGCAATGTTGGGGGGGGGGGGGGGAACCNCAAAAATTTGGGATATTCTGAAAGAGAACAATGTGTTTGCTTCACATTAGTTTGGACTATCACAGCATAATCGTATGGGCGAGTATCCCTTCCTATGGCAAGACAGCGTATGAAATATACAGGGAGTGCTAATCAAGTAGCTTTGGGAGTATCTATTACAGGATTTCTTGTTTTGCTGTTTTAGGGTGTGTGGATGGGTTAATTTTTAAAATTATTTAAACCAAGTTTTCCAAGTTCCAATATACAAAAAGAAAGAAAAAGCGGTTAAGCAATTCCAGAAAAGGCAAAACATGTCATTTCAGGTCAAGCGAAACATTTTAAGATGACCCAGACTGATCCTCCCTCTTCCAAATTTGGTCCTATCCAAACCAATGCTCCTGTCCCCCCAACACTTTAGTTCACCCTTTGAACCAGAGAATCCATTACATGTATTGCTCTAATTATGGTATGGTTTCTTTTAATAAGCAGATGTGGAACAGTATAATCGTAGCCCCAGGCTACTGAAACGGTGGACTCCAGTCTGGATCTGGACCTCACATAAATTTGCCCCATGCCTTGCCAAGGTCCCAGACATATGACGTCTCACATATTCCTGAAGGAGATCCCATGGTTTTTTACCACTCTTTTTGGTTTTGCAGCAAGCAGCTGCAGGGCCCTGCCAGGACTTCCAGCCACAGAGGTGGTGTGCACCACCAAGCTGGCCCAGCACAGGTAAAGCCACTGTACAGCTCCCTGCTGACTATCCCCTGGTAAGAATTAGCAGACCTCAATAAAATTACCCAGCGGGTCTTTATTAAAAATTGAGACCCTATTGCTCAAGATTGCAAAGTGCTCGCCTGTAGTGCAACAAAAGCCCTCCCCAAACAAAAACAAATGCTCCTCAACAGAGGATCTCTATTGCTGTTCTTCTTCCCAAAGAAAAACATTCAGTCTTAACATATTTGTTCCCACTCGTGCTCCCGGGGTTTTCAATGAAAGTCTTCAAGCTGTCCAAGTAGCTCATAAACCGGAGCCCCTTTCTGATTCAAGTGTGCCCTCCTGTTCAGATTTTGGGAAATGGGATGATTAATTGATTTCCATCATTGGTCTCCCCATAAGTCACAAGCCAAGCTGCTATTTCAAGTTTCCATTGACAAAGATTTCATTATAAGAAGCCATAATTTTTAACCAGCGCTGTGCAAACTTTTTAGTCTTCAACCTGAATTAGGCCCATATGTTTCAGAAAAATGTGGTGAGAGCAAGTTGGGGGGGGTGAAGTGGTGAGGGGAGGGGAAGGGAGCAACTGGTCTGTCTCAGTGGCTGAACAAACTTCCACCCACATCACAGCATAAAGGGGCTCTGAATTGGTCGTCTTAACCCTTATCTAAACAAAATAAATCAAAAATACAATTTTCCGATTGACGCTGAAGGATTTGCTTTCTTAGCCAAAAAGCAATTTTAAACTCCCTTGCTGAGTAAGCTCTGCCCAGATACTGAACTCCACTGAGAGCTCCTGGAGTCCAAGGTGGTATCGCTTAATTTGCCTTCTCACGTTCTGCTGCTGGGAGAGAAATGCCCTCAAATAGCACCTGCCACAGGATGCAGTTGAAACCACAGCTAAGTGTTGTATGCATACCTGATGACTGGGAGACCCTTCCTCCAGAGGGCTTGACAAATCAGTTGAAAAGACTGGAAAAATGGGAGAAAGGCAGTGTTGCAATCCTTATTTCACAGAGTCAAACAGGCAAGGTGTATTCCAGTAAATAAAACAGTGCCAAGCTATGACCTCAAGAACCTGCCAACATCATCTACATTGTTTAAAATGATAGTGTAGTCCATGGCCATGAGCAAAGATCTATTAGTGATAACAATTTTGTCATAGCCACCCTGTTGAACTGGCTCCAGCAGGGAGTGGGAAGGACATGAAGATGCAAAGCACATTGACCCGACGTGTTTTACTTAGCCACATAGACAGTTTTCAGCAGAGCAGAGGCCCCATCTGCGTTGTAGCTCCAAACCAGAGATAAGGAGATAGGGAGATCTGGAGACTGAGCACCATCCCCTGCCATGATAAAGAAGGTCCACTTGCACAACACTGTTGCTGCATCCCAAAATGACCTCTTCCCTATCATCACATATGCATGAGTCCTTTGGCAATGTCAGATCTGTTGGTGCCTAATGGGATGGGAATCCACTAGGTGACAGGGCTGGGAAACAGCAAGATCACTATGAGGATGAAGGAGAAATACCAAGGTGGTAGTTTAAGAAGTTAACATTATCTGTGTGACTGTGTGGTACGGCTAAGCCAAAAACTACTGGGCATAGAGGTAGGAACTGAAAGTCTGTTTCAGTCTCTCGTTCTCTTTGATTTGCAATATGGCCTTGGACAAATCACTGCAACCTGGTTTTGTCCCCTGCAAAACAGGGGTAAATAGCGTCAACCTGCCTAAAATGTTCTCCGAGAGATGTAAACAGAACCCGATGTACAAGTGCTAGCTAGTAATGCTCTTGCAGCTTGTCATCTAGAATGCCAGGGTAGCACCTTGGCACAGTGCTGTCACACATGAGGGCTACAACACTCAACAGCTTGGGGAATCCAAATATTACATTCATATAACGGCTATTTCCAGCATGACTGAACTATGGCAACAGCACAAGTCATGTTAGGATCTGGAAGGGCCAGAGGTTCATCTGAAATTTCCTCAGACAAAGAAAAACATTTAGCAGTCATTGAACACAAGCAACAATTTAATTGTCTTCTCTGCCTCTTGAATGACAAATTTAATCAGAGCTCCAGGTCTTTGCTTCTTTTATTTTCTTTCTTTCTTTTTAGCTGAGCTCAGCCTGGCTGGAAACCCTGGTTCTAGCACAGATTCCTGTGCTGTGAGGAATTTCTCTCAATTCAGGTTGGATTGGTCAAACAGATGATGTTGCAATAAGGTAGTAGTAGACCAAGAGTAATATCCTGTATCTGAATTGTCTCCCCTCCTTGCTGAGACTTTGCAGCCTGTGCACCCAGTTCTTGTCCTAGCAGCCTGTCATTTGTTGCCAACCTCTGGCTAGTCTCATTTCAGTTCTGTCATGATAGTGATAAATTTGATGATGTCACAAAAATATCATCAGCTTCAGTGGCCTCAGAGTCTCTTGCATAAAGTCGGGCAAGTTGGACAACAGAAGAGCAGAGAGTTTTGGGTACCCTAAGGATTTCAGAGACCATGAAAGGTGGAGAAATTACATCCCTCACACACAGGGTTTGATAACAAATGTCTGGTTTATGTCTTTCAGGCTCCAGAAAGAACGGTAAATCCATACAGTCTAAACCCAGAAGAAACTATTTACTTAACACAGACCCTTAAAGATGACCCTCCACTCATCTTGCTGTGACTTCAATGCCTTGTGCTCAAGTAGACCATTTTCTTTCAGGATCACACACAGCCCTGATTAAAAGGACCAAAGAGACAAAAAATCCCCCACTTGCATTGATAGTTGTTCCTAATGATTAATCATCCCAACAGTTAAAAATGTGGGCCTTGTTTCTTGTCAGGATATGAGTTCAGGTGCAGCTTTTTTAACCAACTTTTGTTATGTCTCTGTGTACTTGACCAGGAGATCTTCAGTACTGCTATTTTATCTCTATGAAGATAAGTCATCCGGCATAAGCAAACCACCTCACAACATTGCTTTTCACAAACTTAACAGACCAAGCTCTTTTAAGTCTTCCACTGCAACGCATTTTCTCTGGCCCTTAAATTATTTTTGTGTCACTTTTTGCACCTTGTCTGTGCATCTTAAAATCAAAGGCATGGCTGAAATGTGATCTCCTGTCTCGTAGCAAGGCACAAGCTGCTGCACAGATCCATGATCTTGGGGACATCTGCTCGAGGTGCCAGTTCACATCCCATCTCATGGTTCAGATGTGGATCTGCACTCTGCAGATCACGCTGATGTAGGAATTGTGCTCAGACCAGCTTATCCAAATTGAGCTTTTCTCCAAATTTCCTTCAGGTTTCTCTTGAATTTTAGTTCACGGGTAGTTTCGTCTAAAGGCACATCTGAGCCCAGGGTTCAGCAGCCCGACCTCGGCAGACTCTGCGGTGATGTCTAAGTCTTGGGAATTGCAGTCAGTCAGTAGCAAGAGGTGAATTCAGCCAACCCTTTCAATTCTGGAGGCTGACCTTACAGGACAAATCTCCACGGAGCTGTTTTTGCATCTCCGGTGCTGGCACACAGACATGTAATGTAGTATATGCCCTTCCCTATGGGACACTCCTCCATGAGTTCATTCCTGGCTTAGTTGGAGGAGCTGGATTTTACATTATTAGGTATTGAGTTGCAACATGAAATTACCAAAATGTAAACCATGGGAAAACATACTGTAAATCACTTATTGGCAGGTCTCTCACCTCTTTACAAGTGCACAAGTGGATACATTTGAGTCTTTTGGAATTTCCAAATTAGAGCCCAGAAGACCTTCCCGCAGAAAGGTATTTTCTACTGGCACCAAAACAATTTTATCTGAGCTAAACAACAGAGTTAATGTTTCAGCATTCACACAGCCGTTTGCAGGCTACAAATCCAAACTTAATTTCACCTCCTTGTTGTACTGTAGCTCTATTATTATTACTTTTTAAATGAATGTTATTTTTCTTGTAACTTTCGTGCTTTGGCTTTTCAAAATAAATATACAGAGACCCAAGGGACTGACAGTGAGAATGCAGAACCTTTCACCTTCAGGTGAAAACACTGATATCTTTAATGGACTTATCAGGAAGTGAATGTACCTAAACGGAGTAAACATATGTTCTTACTACTGTGACCTCCAGCTCTTCTGTCCCCACTGCTTGCTCCCCTCAGCTTGTGGTGACAAAGGATGCTCCGACGTGAGGAAGGGGTGTTTTTGTGGTTAAGGCACTAAACTGGGAATCAGACTTCTGTGATTGATTCCTGGCTCTGCCAGTCTGCCTGTATGCCTGTATGCAAGTCACTTAATCCTTCTGTGCCTCAGTTTCCCATCTGTAAAATTTTTTTTCAGTCCCTTGCCATTCTTGTCTCCGGGGGAAGAAAGATCTGTCAGCTGAGCCACAGAACAGTTGAGTGTAGACTGTATTACATGGTTGTGTTTGAGTGTCCAAGGGATTGGGTCATGCCTTTGGTCAGCTCAGGTTTTCAGATGGCCAGGAAAGAGGCATATTTCTTGTTTCAGAATTTGTCCAAGACATGTTATTGTGCTTTGTCTGTGAAGACAGGGTCACAAACTGAAGGGTGGTTACTGAGAAAAAGGAAGGTTTAGATTTAGGATCAGAAACCCTAGACTGAGGATTCAGAAAGCAGAAGTAAATAAATAACCTGCACCCGTAACATCCGTCAGATGACTGATCCCAAAATGCCTCTGACTTGGGGTCCAACCCTGACACCTGTTGCATGGAAGGAGTTCAGGGAGACTCCACCAAGAGCCAGGAGTTCACATGGACGCAATGAGCAGTCTTGGACCCTAAACCAAAATACCTCCATCTGCAAGAAGTTTACTCACCAAGACACAGGGTAGGTCACAGCAGGACACACTGCAACATTTGCCTGAGACAAGGAGTGAAGGCTTCGCCCGGAAAGCCTCCCAAAAGCCACAGCATGGCTTGTCCTTTCATGTGCGAAGGCTGCAGCTCAGAACAGATAAGACATAACAGATTTGTCAAATGCAACTTCTGCCATGTGTGGAGACAGGGTTTGAAACTGCCGCCTAGCACACAGCATTGAAAGTGTCTGTGCTGGTAATGGCACTTCATAGCCCATGGAAATGATAGAGAATTAGAGCCTCCCACATTTTCATTTTATCTGGATGCCAGTTTAATTTTTCTCTACTTCTTTTACTCTTAGAATTTGTGGAGTTGGTGGCACGCAACCTGGGTGTGAGTTCTTCTTACATTCCTGCTTTCTGCTCTCGATGTGTGAAAGATCCCTCATGAACACATTTTTCCTGTAGGGAGGAATGGGCTTACATGGCATCTAGAGGGGCTGCAAAATAACAATGAATAAAGCCTGCTGGAAAGTACTGGCAAATATCCATTATCACAATCTGCACCTTTCAATTCTGATCATCCCCAATAGCTACTAATTTTAAATTAGTAGATTTTTTTAAAGAAAGAAGGTTATTTAAAATAAAAGGAGTTACCAGATATCTGCATAGAGCTGGTTGCTTTCTTGCTGTTGCTACAACCAGTTATTTTCTTCCTAAGCAAGAGAGACATATCTGCTGGCCTTGCAGAGAGCACATCGGATCCCCTGGATTAGCAGGTCTTTCCGTGGATAACTTGACGTGAGGCTGGTGTCCCGCAGGAGCTCCCAGATCACAGTACTCGTTATGGAGAACACTGCACTTTAGTGGTCAACTTGGATGATGCTCCAGGAGATAAAATACAAAGTTATCTATAAACCATCAAATGTTTCAGACCTTTCAGAATACTATTCGCTGGTTCCCTCAGAAATTTATTAGCTCTACCAATATTTTCTTTCTTAGTTTTGTAAAGCAAGCTCCAAGTCAGCTAGTACTGACTATGCAGAGCCCTGAAACCACATGTTTATTTTCCTAAGTTATAAAAAGTTTATAAGGGTAGCTGGTATCCTTATGGGCCACTGTACACTGATTTGCTACTGCATTCCACACTGATACAGAAGAGCTCTGTGTTTTATACCAGAGGGAAATCCTTGTGATACAGCTGTCCAGCAGCCAACACGAGTACAGACACCTTCAAAAATATAACCCTGATAAAAAATGAATAGCTGAAAAGGCAGAAAATACCTCTTGTGAGAAAAATCGGTTTGAACAGTGCAATGACCTTGGGCACCACAAGATCTGTATTGCGATACCCCAGTGAACATTACCAACAAAGTCCTTTCATCCCAGCCATAGTTCTTTTTTTAACTAGATCACCATTTCTACCTGAAAATGCTCTATGTTCACAACAATTTTTAGAAGTACTGTGCCATGGGTACCTTTTCTTGTTGCAGCTAATGTCTAGCCTCAGTTTTCACAACTTCAGGTTGCTTCATTGACATGAAGAGGCTTTGGTCAATTTAGACCAGAGAATGGAGAGACTGTTATTCATTTATCTCTTAAAATAGTGAGCACACAGCTGCACAACCTGAAGAATTAGGTCAGTATGTTGCTATGACTGTCCTGGAAGGAGAAATTCAGAGCAAACAAGGTAGACTTCAGGAGAGAGCCTGGAATGTGTGAAGAATTAGCAAAATTGACATAGATGCAATAGCAAAAATAAGTAATTTTGCAAATCCCTAAACCACAATGGTTGGATTAGGGCCCTTGTCATACAATTCTTGGGCATGTGAACAATCCCTTTTTCACTTGAGTTCATTTCATTAGCTTCTCTCAGCTACATAAATACTCATACTCTCAATGGGACTACTCACATCAATAAAGTTCCTCAAGCGAGCAGGGATTGCAACCCAATTTTAGTGGAACAAACCCAACCTCTGACTTTGGTTGCATCCCTCACTTTTCTAAAAAAACTTCGTTTCCAGCTAGAATGAGCCCACAATCCCTGCGGAGCTTTCTTTTGCCACTTCCGAGCACAATCCCAGTTATTTGTCTTGTCAAATACGAAGGCAAACAGGACTCTTCCAATCTCCCCAACTTCACCTCCCTTCATAAAAACACTGCTAGGCCTTGAGCAGGCCAACTTGCATGTCTTTTGGAACTCCTGGGCATTGCTCTGCCCTGACTGATAGATCCCCGATGGGGTTATCATGTTCATATCAAATCGCGACATGCCTCAGCCAGCCAGCAACCCTCTAAAGTCAAAATACTGCTCAGTGTAGTATCACGAGTAATGACAGTAGTATCAAAGCAATAATTACTCTGCTTTATTACTCAGGTGTAAATCGTTTTCTGATTAGGCTTTTAGTCAATGATCTTTGACAATGCTGCACAGTGATGACTGTGATTGATTCACTTCTTATAGTTAATACAAATTTAATGGAAAATTGCCCCTTTACCTATCAGTTCCTATCATAATTCTGATGGAGTTCTTATTTTAAGGTCTGCTGCAAGGGAGGCAGGATGGGCAGTGCTGGAGCGAGAAGTGCATTGCACTGCTAGCGGAAGACCACCGATAGCAGCAAAACAGGCAATTTTTGCTCCCAGCTGGCAGCAACCACCACTGGGATCCCTAAGTACAAAGAACAGGCATCAAGTTAGACGTTTCCTGCATATTTTGCAAGCAGGTTTTTATTTAGTTCCATTGTGCAGAAAGCACAGGAGGAATTTCTCTTATGCCTCCAACTCTCCCTGTTCATCCGAGAATACACGTTAACAGCTGAACATAGCAACAAGCAGAATCGAAACCAATAAATCTGCTTAAAAGCAAAATAGCATTGGGGATCAAATAGGATTTTTCCAGCAACACATTTCTTATAATTTGATGCAGCTTTGAACTAGGTAAGGCAGTATAGGCTGTGGGTGAGACAGAGGACCACATCCTGAAAGCAACCGAGCAACCTACTGAGACTTACAAACATTTTTGCTAAAAGTACACATCTGTTTTTAAGCCATGCTTAAATGTATCAATTTTTCATTGTAAATTCAGCCATTTTTGTCCCGAGACACAGAAAGATATGGATTTTAAAGTTGTCTCTCTCTTTTTTTAATTTACAAAAATGCACACATCTAGAAACAAACATAAACCCTCTATAAGAGCTGAAACAGTTTAGCCTGATTTTCCTGACATGGCTACTGTGAATATGCTCAGGTCTCATGTGGTTCATCTCCTCCCAGCCCACGTCCTACTACAGGGAGAAGAAAAGTGTGAGCGATACTTCTTTTCTTCCCAAGGAGAGGACATGAAAAGTTGAATTGAACACAAACCAGCCCCAGTCTGGCCAAACTTTGTCATTTGCACTAAACACTTTCTGCTTTTCTATGACGAATCTGAAAACTTTTCTTAACCCAAAGAGTGTATAATAGTTTGGTTTGTAAAAATCTCATCTGAAGGGTTTACACAGAGAAAATCGTGGAGAGAAAGGTTAAGGTAAATTGGTCTGGGAAGGATTAGATCAGAGGACACAACTATTTTAGCCCGATGCTTCAACTACTGGCTTCTTATGTCAGTATTTATCACCTTATCCAAGAATATACAATAAAATCAGGACATTTAAACTCAGCCATTTCCTCTCAGGACTGTGGTCTTGAAAACTCTGCTGATGTGCATTGGTTCCACAAATACTCACCAGATATGGCACATATCAGGTAAAGGCTTTGTAGTGGGAGGCATGAACTCTTCATAAGTGTCCTCTCCTCCCCTCAAGGTGAAAAAAAGAAGTGGGATGACAATGAGGAAGAAGTTGAAGCGAGATCAACTCCTTCCCCTCCCCTGCCATTATGTTCAAGGACTACAAGATATCTCCAAAGAGCTCTACAAAACTGTCACAGAAAATACACAAAGCTATTTCTGTTCCAGTGTTATCAGGCACAAACCAATAAATAAACTCTTACTCCTACAAAGAGAGACAGATGGAGAGACCTGGTCTCTAAGTGCAGTTGTGTTGCAGCAAGTATGGGTTGCTGCAAGTAATAGCAGGGTTTGCAAAGTGCAGGAAAATAAGACTGGTAAAGTAGAATATGTGATGGATTGAGGTTTTTTTCTGTTGTTTTTTAAGTACAGTGACAGGAACATATAAAAATGTTTTTATGGAATAAAAGGACAAGGACACCTGGAGTGCTGAGAACCCTGACTCACTGATTCCCTCAACAGGACTTGAGTTCAGCTTTGAAGCATTCATTTCAATGAAAAGGACATATTTTATCCAGAGATACGAGTCACAGAAACAATCTGCAGGGTAAGAAAATTCTAGTAGCATCCAAAACAACTTGCTCTCCAAGATCCTGTGTATGTACAGGCTTGTTGTACATGAGTACATGAATGTTAAGATTGTGTTTTCTGGGGAAAGGGAGAAACCTTTAACATTGTAATATAAATGTAATGAAATGTAATATAATATATATAGATGTGAAACCAGTCTCTGTTGCAACTTTCTTACACAGAACAGCATCTTACCATTCGTACATTCAGATACATATGCACTATATATATATTCACATACATAAGCATGCTGTATTATTTAATTTAAAGCATAAACATGTGCTTAAGAGAGACAAGTCTGACAGCCCAAAGACCTAATCTTTCCATTAGCAGCCTTCCATCTCTACGACCTTGTCTCACTGGATTTCCTTCTGTGTCCCAGTGAGAATGGCTTTTGCAGCAGAACAAGCAGAAGAACATTGAGATTTACATAAAGACCGTGCTTGCTGTTTCGAGATGCAGCCATACCATCAGCCAAGGGATGGTTTTCTCATACAGGAGGAATCTCAGCTGTAATCATCAGCTTTTTCATAACAGATTGCTAGGAGTCTTTTACTTCCTTCACTTGCAGTTTGCCCAGCTCAGAGATGTACATGAAAGGGCTGAATTGAATTTGAGCTTCATATGAAAGTGTGTTGCATGATCTCGAAAATCAAGGGGTATCTCTGGAGTGCAAAAAATTTGCACATGGCAAAAGGATAACATCCTTTTCCCCACCCAAAATTCCATCTATAAGAAGGCCACTTAAGCGGTTTACCACGACGATGTCTTGTTCATCATCCCATATTTACTTCAAATGCCTTCAGCACAATTAATATAAATGGTACTTGAAGCATTTTAGGAAGCGCTATGCTAACTAATACAGAGGTCCCATTAGTGGATTCTGCTCCACTGACTTTCATTGTTAAGACTGAAAAATTAATTGCATTGTCAGGACTGAAATAAGATCATCAGCTTTGACTATTAGGAGTTAATAGACTGCTTACAAGGAACAGAACGGCGTGCCAGTAGCTGTAGATTTGTAATCAAGTAATACAGGAATAAACTGAGAACTGGAAGTGAGACATGGGTCATCTCGAATGATTAACAGTGCAAATGAAAAAGTTTCTCTTCAGCCACATGGATGAAAAGAGAACAATGATAGATGAAGTAGAGCCAATATGAGGTACATACAGGCCTGAGAATGACTGAAGAAGTCAGGATTTTCTTTTGTGTTCAATGATGATGATGAAGAACATTCTTGGACCCCACGACAGCAGCAGCAGCCCAGGCAAAAGCACATCCATTGTGGGTGAAATCAAAGTCTCGCCTGGGCCTTGCACCTTGCAGCTTGGCAAAAGGTTGGAGACTTTAGCAAGTTTGGGATTCTGTGAGTTTTCATACAGACTTTCAATGCATTTTCATCCTTGACACAAAGGTCAGTCTGTTTGCCAGATGTCAAGCCCTTCCTGCAAAGTACAGGGGGCAAAAGAGCAGTTCACATAAAGGTTGTCAGAATTTTTATGCATTTTTCTGATTCTGGCTGACATTTTCTAAAATTATTCAGCCTGAGGCAGACACTCAGCATGAAGAATTTAAATCCAAATGGTTAAAGCTTGGCAAAGCTCTGAGCAACTGAAAACAGAGTCTTGTAATGGGAAGTGTCAGACAACCTCAATAATAGGCAACCAGCCCCATCTGTAGTATGCATTGTAATACACTGATGATTGATGATATCAGACTTGAAATTTCACAGTTAAGTAGCTGCAGTACTGTTAATCCTCCCTTGCGAAGAAGATCGGTATTATAGTCCATCTGGTGTGTTATGCACAACGTAAGATTATGCTCCGCAAGAAGCGTAAGATTATGCCCATCACAACAAAATGAATTAAGAATGGAATTCACCTTACATTTTAAAGTAAGGAGTAAAATTTGGACATCAATGATTGAGCTGACATTGCATATTTTGGTTCAATGACAAGTGTGGAGTATGGCAGCTTCCACATATATATGTTACTGAGTTTTGGATGTTTTTCCATTAAGTGAATATTTGTTACAATTTACTTCTTAATTAATTGGGTTCAGCTTCCATCTGGACTTTCCTATGATTGAACTTCACAGGCCTAAATGGGCCAGGAGAGAACGTTTCAGGGTTGAATGGAAGAGCATCAAGAGGAACAGAATCTTAAATGTGTGCACCTGGATATTTGTACTGGAAGCGGTTGCAGCAATATTTCAATGAAGTGGGCAGGAATAGCACCATGTGACTGTCTTGACCAACATGTCTCAAATTTTGTTATTCATGAATAAGCCAGGGGGCAAAAAAGTTTATAATGATATTTGTCCAAGGAAGAACTGTGTAGGAAACTGCACTTAGCTCAGAGCTATTCCCTCGGCAGGAAAAAAGGCTACATTTGAATAAATTATTTGTGGTGAATTACTCCATTAGCTGTAGTCATCATAATTCTATCCTGATTTTTATGTAGCATACATAAGAAATTTGTCCTTTCCATATTGTATCTTCACTTAATTTGTTGCAACTGGAAATAACAATTAAACATTGCTTTTAATGAATCTGATTATCTGACAAATACATATCTTAGCTAATGTTTGCTACAGAGATGCTGCAAAAAAAAAAAGCAAAGCTCACAGTGAACTTGAATAATAAAAAAGATTTTCAAAATTATGCATGAATAGATCTGTGGACAAAATCAGAAATAGTTGGAGTAGCACTACGCTGAGTGAGGCTCATGATTGTTAGAAGAGTTTTGATTTGTTATTTTGTGGAACATAATGACTTCTTAAATTAGCATCAGTCTGCAGCAGTTTTATTTCTGAGTTCTCTAGAGAAGGCTCGTGTGAAAGTTTAGACACGAATGCCTTTGTCTTGTGCTGGCACCAGCAAAGTCGGGAGAGTGCGAGAGCATTTCTGCAGCTTACAGCTATATGACTGTGTCGGACCAAAATCAAGCTCTCAAGTGCTACAAAGATCGGAGCAGCAAATGTGAGGAGAAACAGAGACATAGATAGAAAAAAATGAAACTCAAAAAGATACTTCATCTCTGGAGAAGTCAGTTGTATTCTTTTATCTTAGTCAATGAAATATCAAAGTGGGGAAAACTCCTAGGCACAACCAGGAGAAGAGCTGAGTGCCTCTGCAGCACCACTGGCCACCGCGGGACTCTGAACGCCCAAGCTGCTGGGAGGTGAGGCATGGAGTAACTCACCCAACTGTGCAGGTTCAGTTTGAGGGCACTCATGCAAATGACTTCTTTTGGTTTGTGTGGGCTTATCCCCCTCTGAGTTGGGTTCCTGCAAACTCCATAACTCAAAGCAAAGCCAGCCAAAGCCAATGTGTTTCGCCTGGTTTCAGGTTGAAATCACTCCATTTCGCACAGTGTTCCTCTGTAACCATAAACTGGCCCAGGTGCACTCAAATCTTGGCCTACATCTGTTTAAAAAAAATCAGAATTTTTTCATCACAGCAGACCCAAATGTCTGGGATTGCTACAGCCCCCCCCAACCAGATCATAATGGGTTCATCACAAGGGCAATAATTGGAAACAGCATGTCCATTACCTTGGCACTAAGAACAGCTGGCATAGTCTGCTAGAGAGAAAGGTACAACAGGTTTGCCCTATATGCACAGTTGGATGCAGTTGCAATTTGGGATAATCTACCCCTTAGTACAAGGTAGAATTACCCCCAGTTTCTTCTGCACAAACCTGGATGTCTAGAAGGGAGGAATCAATCTGGTGGTGACCCTTGGTTAATGCCAAAGGTTTACTCTTCCCCCCCACTCTTCATTCCCCTCATTCTTTATTCTTCTTATGACTATGATGATAATGGATGAAAAATCCTATAAATTATAAAACGTTTGCAGATGTAATATACTTCTTCTACTTGTTAACATACTGACTTCACAACCTCCTTCATAAGTATTGGCTCTGTGAAAAAAATCTTACAAGTAAGGGGATGGGGATTTTTATTTTCTCAGATTTTTTTTCTTTTTTTTTTTTTAATTTTAGCATTAATACCAAAAGCACCTTAGGCAAGGAAAGAATTAAAAAACATGATTGAAAGCCCAGATTTTCTAGTGTGGGTGCCCAGGTAGACTCCTGAATCAATCTTTACACATGCAAATGAGCAACAGGTTTATCCAACATGCTCAATGCCCACTGGTCTCAGAGGGAGTTGTGGGATGCTCTGTACTATAAAAAAGTCAGGTGTCTTTCCTTGGGATGGATTTAGTCCAATGTGACTTTATGGGTGTATATATCAAGCGCAGAATTAAATTTTAGTCATTCTGGGCTCCTTCCTGTAGTCAATAGCAGATCAACTCAGCTATTTCAGGTATTTGCCATTATGTGGGATAGATTCCACCCTAAAAAAAAAGCCTATTTATTTGCTCTGACTATGAAGAGATTCTAGACATCCAGCTTACACACAGACATTAATCATCTGTCAGATGCATCCCGTCATAAATAAGTTTAAATATGGCTTGAAGGGCAGCATTCATCTGATCAAGTGCAGACAGCTGCAATCTTGACTACTACATTTACTCTCCTTTTGTACTCAGTTCAAAGAAACAGGTGTCTTTAGGGTGCAATTCATCTAATATTAAAGCAGACAATTAAAATAGGTCAGATTGATCACTCCCTAAAAGCATCTATTTCTCTCCACTGGCTGGAAGGGGAGTCTGTGACAAGGAGCTGGGGTGTGAATGCTGGGTGGGATGAACTCCATACTAAAAGTTCACCTATAGCCGCATTTTGGCTGGAGTAAGAAACCAGAAGTAGCTAAAAATTAGAAAGCCAAACCTGAGTGACCAAACCTGAGCAATGTAGGACAACCAAACTTTCCAAGATTTCCTGGGAAAACACAGGTGCACATGAACTCGCTCAGCACAAAACCCTCTGCTTTTGCAGTAATATCATCTTACTCGGGGATCAGTACACAACCATTAGCTAAAGCTAGTAAAATACACTCCTCTGATATTTTGTTAGGTAGGTAAGAATGTGTAGCCATCATAGCTGTAATGAGGAATAAATGAATAATAGCTGATTCTGTATGATATGAATCTGAGGAAATTAATCCAGCTAGAAGTGATTAAAAACATTAAAGCTCCAAACCCTCATGGGATCATAGTATTAGGCAATTCCTTAGCAGAGTGCACATTACCCAAAGCTTATGAAAATATTTCTGGAAAGAGCCACAGGAAGTATTACATCATTGAAGATACAATAGCGCAGAATGCAACAAGTCAGGAAAAGTGACCTTGTGCCTGTCTCAACCTGGTACCTGTGTCCTGCCTGCCTGAAACCAGCCAATTTATCTCCTGTTCCTCTTCCACTCTTCACTTGACTTGCCTGTGTAGGACTGTGAGCTCCTCTGTCTCGTGTTTATCTAGAGCTGTGCCCCGTGACATTACCTCTCCTAAAAAACGTGGAACTGCAGATCAACACAGGTTGACCAGCTGCCCTCCTCTGACAATAAAATCTCAGCATGTTATTATTATCTTAGTTGGTCAAAAGATATACTAGGAGTGCACTGAAGACCTTTAATTCTTATGCCCGTAAGAGATGTAGACTGTGGCAGGAAAATTGGTAAGGAAGTGTAAATAACCATACTGCAGCTGCCAAACCCTTGCTGGTTTCTGCAGCCAGACACATTTTCTGCAATGCACTGTTAATTATTTTGCCAATTTATTCTTTTACCTCTTTTTTCTGAACTGTAAGTTTCTCCCATGCTGTGTTTCAATATAGGGAATGCTGTGAGAAAGGCAGTTGTACCTCCTTGTTGCAGCTTCATAGCCTGCAGCAGGGAGGAGGAAGCCAGATTTAAGATTTCCAGATCAGTTTCTCAAATTTAAGAGTCACTCTAGAGAGTGACACCTCCAGTGAAGAGCCACAACCAGCTTGAATTTGATTCCCTCAACGGTAAACACAACCTTATAATCACAGGCTCAGTTTCTAAGTCAGCCAACATCTATTATGGCCAGTGCTTCACCTTCAGAGTGCAGGTTTTTTCTGTCTCATCCACAGTTTAGACTGGAAAGGAGTTTCTATTAGGTTTAAAAAACAAAAAAAAATCTACAAAGATACATGACCAGGGAAGTCATGTATCTGAAAAACCATGATTTCCCATCTCCTTTTCCAAATTTCCCTATTATTTCCAGTTATATCCCCTTAAGTATTCAATCTCCCTGAGCCCTTAGGTCTCCAGAGAGACTGCAGATTTTGCCGTGACAAAGATGTCAGACAAAGTCATGACTCAGACTCCTGATTCAGACAAGTGTGATTACAGTGAATACCTGGGTTCAACATTTGTCATGAAAGAAAACAGTAAAAATTAACCCAGACATCAACACTAGGCCTTAACATGTCAGAGCCTCATGACTATGGGCTTGGTTTAATCACAAAATAAGTACATTTCAATACACCAATGAGAAAATTGTTCTATGTTTTCGTCAAGCAAAATGTATAGGTGGAAACAAAAAGTCAGCGAGGTTTAAATACCACCTGTTTTCTGCTCCAACATAGGACCAGCAAAGGAGCAGGGTTTGAGCCGGGGCAGGGCTTGTCTTGCCAGTGACAGGGATGTTCTGGATTGTCACTGTTGAAAGAGTGTCTAGGAAGGTGCAGATGTGCCTCAGTGGCTTGTCCACAAACCAGGAAAGATCAACGATCAAAACTACTATTTTAGCTTAAATAGTAGCAATGATCATTTTTAGCACTCTGGATTGCAAGTCCAAACCCTACAAGCAGTGCGAGTGGGATAGATTAGGCACAAATTTGCACTCATTAGGTCACTTGCTCTCCCTAGATTTATAGTCACAGCATGAGCTATAATATATATATAAAACTATATCCCCCAATGTACATTTACAGTCTGTTACCATTACCATATCATTATTCATCATTATTTTTAACTTCAATTTTGACTTTTCCAAGAAGTTTCAATGTTTTTAATTGATTTTTTTTTTAATAAATGTCACTGGATAAGCCTATGTATGCCATGCCTACATATGTGGACTTGGCAGAAGAATGAAAAGCTCCTTTGCAATTTTAGCTGTGGAGCCCCTGGAGCTTCTTGCAGGCTAGTGGATGTTCTGATAAATTTGCCATTGGCATTGTGAAACACATATATGAATGCAATGCAAAAATGTAGAGGAAAGACAGAGGGTCCCACTGGAAGTTAGCCAAAGATTTAATATGTAAGATGAAGTTCTAACCTTTTAGTTTTGCTCTGTCTGATTGCAGGTAGTGCCTTAACAGCTTGGTACCAATGGCTATTTCAAGGGATAAGATGTGCTTCAGCCTCAGCCTGTGTTACAAAGAGGAAAAGTTCTTTTCAGATGCACATTCATGGTACCCAACCAAAGAAATGAAAAAGGCTTGAAAACAAACCACTTATTTCTTCTACTATGGTGTGAAGGATCTCATGACCATCAGATTCAATCTTTATCTTTAAAGAATTTTGAATAACATGTGCTTTTAGTCTGGAGCTTTTATAAAGTTTCTTACAACTAAAAAAATGAGAGACAAAGAAATGTTGCACAAAGAATATCTTTCTTTAGATGTCTATGAATGCATTGCTATTCCTCACAGCAGTACAAACACACTGATCTGTAAGCAGTAAAAAAGGTTTCATTGCAGGGTCATACAGGAAATACACTGGGTACCAAAACCCACCTATTTTTCCTAAGTGGGAAAAAAAAAAAATAGTGAAGCAGGATGTTGCCTTTCTTTGGTTCACAATCTTCAACCTCTCCCACTGCCAATCCACTTTGGAGCAAAGGAATTGCTTTTAGTGTCTGGATGAATCAGAAGGTAGGGGAATAAATGATCTGAAGGCATCTCTCTTCTAGACATTATCCAGCCCTTTGGAATAATAATCCTACCCCAGATTTCAGCTCTATTGTTAAGCAAAGATTAAGGGAAAACTCGTCCTCTGCAGAAGGCCAGCTCTGGACCTCAGCACTACTTACATTTGAGCTGCAGAAGATAAGGAGACATATTGCTGCATGGTCTCTTTGCTGGCCTTCTGCACCAAAAAAGTTTTAGTCACTGAAGCATCTATGAGCAAGTAATCACATGAAGCCTTGGATTGCCAATACTGTGGTTTAGGGCTTTTTTTTTAAAAGGGAGTAACCAGGACACCATAGGGACTTAAATGCTTGATATGTTAGATTTGCTCCTAGTCCAGCCAGCTAGCAGTTAAGATCTGCTATTTTTTAGAAAATATAGTGAATTTAACTTGTTTTAACATTGACAGCAATTAATATTTTATTAGTATTTATTAAAAAAAAGAGCATGCTGGTGTGTGCACACATTGCATATATATATTCATATCTCTGTGCATGTACATATGTGCATACCTACCTTTTCATCTTGTACCTGCGCACATAGGTATATCGTCTTCATAAATGTATGAAATATACGCCTAGGGATGAACTACATACATAGAAACATATGTGTGGTATACATCGCAAATAACAATTTGGGAACTGGTCTGGTCCAGAGCCCATTTCTAACAGGCAATTTAGGTATGCCCATGCTGTTTGGCAGACTGAGAAGTTAATGGCATTGATGTGGCTGTACTGCATCTGGTGGCTTCCAAGGATGACCCCCACCATTGCTTACCACTACCCACAAAGCCAATGTGATGGCCAAGGTGTATGCAAACCAACCCTTGACTATACAAACATTAAGTACCACTAAGGAAGGGATTTTACCATTGCCCATGGTATGAGTGAGAGTACTTTTGGAAAGCTACATCCGGTTCTGCTGATTAAGCTTTTTTTTAAAGTGCTGATGAAATTAGAAGAGTTCACAGATTTCTGACAATTAACTTAAGTCTGGAAAATCTGCCTTGGACTAGAGAAATATAGTCTTTTATTTATTTAAGAAATGGTTAAGAAGCAATTTAATTACAGGTTATATGCATAGAATATTTATAATACCGGGGTAGGGAGAGATAACTTATTTATCACTCAAAATTGACATAATTCAATGGTAGAGACATGAGGATAAAACATAGCTGACTAAAAATAAGGTGTAAATTTTGTACTGTCACTTAGCACTAAAATGATTTATCCAGGGATGAAGGAGTACTCTTTGAAAACCTTATGCCAAGATTAAAGTCTCTATAATCCCATGAGAAGTCATGGATGGAGGAAGAATCATAGGGTTAGAGCCAAAACTAGAGTTCTATGGTTGATCAGAGGAAATTCCCGTAATTCTGCCCACCAATCTTAAACCTAACCCACAATAAAACTTTTATCCACAGGTATGTCATCTTTTTATCCATCTTCCACAACTATTCTATCTTTTAACTGAAAGAGAACAGCATTCTCTCTCTCTCCTTCCTCCTATTTGGAATATTTCCTTTTCGTCATTTTCATTTCCTTTCAAACCAAGTTTGACACTTAGTGTTAATGTTTGACATTAACGTTGCTTTTGATCTGCTCTCCTTCTCTAGTGTCTAGCCCGTTGTAACAAGGGCTGAAACCCGTTACTGGATGCAGGCAATAAGGCTGCTGAAGAGATCTTGTGTGTGTTTTTCTCGTCCCCTGCAGAGCCTACGGCCAAGAGTTGGTGATAAAGATGATGCTTCCAGGCCTTGAGTCTGCCATAACCCACGGAGAGGCAGTATTAAGGACTCAGTTCTACAAAGCATTGGACCCCATGCCATTTGCGTACCCCTTTAGACAGCAGTTTGTCTAGTAAAGAAAGGGGATGGAATAAATTCTTGAGAGGTTACAGCTCTGCAGAATACACATGTAAAACCTACAGAATACTGACATGGGTCAGCATCCCTCTGAAATGATTTTTTTATCTCCATACACTGACCATTCAGTCACTTCTAAGGGAAAAATTTAGCCCTGTACGTCACTTGTTCCTATCGCTTATTTAACACACAATTGCTACCGCAAGACTCCTGCATCTCCCGTCTTTTGGACAGCATTGGCATCGTTGCTAAACTCAGACAACGCTAACCATATTTAAAGAATCACTGGTCTTTCTCATTAGGTTCCTATAGGATTTGGTTTTCCACAACTACAGCCTCTCCATAGCCATGTTAAAAATAGGCTTGGTAATACTTTTCACATTTGTAGGCTGTCACAAATGGTTAGCAGGGAAGAAGTCATTCAAACGCACATGACTTTATAATTAAGGCACCTAACTCTTATAAAACTCATTTTTCACAGAAGCAGTGACTTTTAATAAAGTGCAGCGGAGCTGTGGGGGATTCTGTGGTTTCTGTGTGCAGGCCTTGTGCGAACATTTCGACCCTCAGCCCTGACCACAGAGACCACAGTCATCAGGAGGAATATTTATTTCCACTCCAGCACTTGTCTGGTCCAGTGGACAAGCCCCTGAGCACGGAGCTGCGAGGCTGAGGGCATGGTGCCTTGCGGGAAGCTAACGGTAGTCGTTTCCCTTTGCTGGGCCTCATTTTCTCCACCTATAAAATCAGGATGATGATTTCTTCTTCTTTTGAAAGCTGCCTTGATAGCTAGGGATGAACCAAGCAAGCTGCTATTATTTTTTCAGATGGGGTCACTGAGGCATGCAGAGGTGACGGTAACACTGATGAAGTTGGAGAGAGAGCTGGAAATGAAGTCGTGGAGTCATGAGTCCCATTCCCAGGCATGCTCTGAGGGATGAAGCTCCTTTTATTTCATGGCCTTTTGAGGAGTAGGATGCAGGAAATTAAAACCTGGAAATTAAACTGATGAAGCTCTTTTATCCAGACCAGTAGGAGGATCACACAGATGAGAGCACTCTGGCTCTCTCCATGCATGTAGTAACAACACACTCAAAGCCGGAAAACCCAGATAAAATTAAAAGAGTCATTAGATAATCACTAGAAATGAATCTAACTTAACGTAAAGGATATTCATTTCAGTTCACCTGCTGAGCAAAGTCAGGGGAAAATACCTGATTATCAGTGTGATGACAACAGGTCATTCACACTGTAAATTAGAAGAGCAGATGTTGCAACTGCTGTCCATCAGCATTCACTGACCTGTCGTAGGGCCACCGGTGTAGGTGTGAAGACACTATACGGTGAGAGCACAGGATTTTGGAGGGATGCGGTCCACCTCTTGCTTGTGATGCCTGTCTGGCTGCAGGTCAGGGTGCCCCTCACCAGGACTCTGGCACCTCAAGCTTTCTGTCGCCCGGTTCACCAACAGGTTGAATAATCCCTGCTTTTAACTAATCCTTTTTCTCCTCTTGAGTATGCAAAGTGTGACTTTTGGTGGCCATTTGAACTCTTGTTGTGGGATCTCTGTGACAGGTAACAACCCTTACGGCGAAGGAAAAAGCAATAGATTCATCACTGGCGCTTGCAGGCTTCTGACAGTGTCTCATATTCACTTTCCTAATCAGGTGAGGGAAACATGGGTATAGATAAAACTGCTAGAGAGTGGGGACAAGGCTGTAGATATATGCACCCAGAGAGCAGTTATCAATGGCTCATTGTCAAAACAGAAAGCGGTGCTGGAAATCCAGAAAACACAACCTGGGAGGACAGATTGATCGAGTTACATTTATTAGCCAAAAGAGAGAGTCTTGGTGGGATATAACTGCCTTTGAGTACAGAAAAGGCTGTTACAAAGTGCACTGGTACAATCTATCCTCACTGGTAGGATAAGATTTACATTGCTGCAAAGAAAAATTCAAACCAGTTAGGAAAAAAATTTATGAGGATCAAGAACATCAGTAGATTTAAGACTGTGAAATCTCCATCCTTGGGGGTCTTTAAATACAGGCTGAATAAACTTTTGCCAGGAAAAACAGGTATAAGGGACCCTGCTTAAGATAGGCAACTCTGCTATAGGCTTTCTGTGTGCACTTGAATGAAGTCCTGAAGTTTGATGTGCTTCTGGCCAGGCTTTGTGCATCGGCATCACTTGAGTACGTGCTGCTGGTAGCTCAGTGCAGCATACAGAGCTAATGCACTCTCAGGACACCTAAAAAATATGAGCTGATTTTACGGCAGGCAAGATTGGGGCTTTTCTAGGAGATACTGTGGTTGCGCAATACTACTGAAAGGGCAGATGGGGAAAAAGTAGCAGTTAAGCCAAGCGCACAAGGCTGGGTCACGTGCAAACCTGAGTCTTTTCTCTGTGCTTTCCCCAAGGTCATCTCAAACCAACTCTGGAGCAAGGACTTGTATCTAGGCTGTGTGGACACAAGGTGTGAAGCGCTGGAAAACCAAGTAGCATGGTGTCCGATATTGCAACTCACCCTGTGGCTGATGCTACTTTCCTGACCCAGCCCCTCCGCTTGCAGCATTTGGCAGATGAGCTGATGCGGATTTCCCAAAAAGAATGATTTTGGCATTTGCTGGGCAGCATTAGGAAAGTGAGCCGGGTCTTTGGCTTACTGGGGCTGAGTGTAAAGCCCAGCAAAGTTAACAGCATTCAAGAGTGGAAAAGTAACATCCCCCAAGGAAGCATGTGGATGGGAGGCAGCACAGAGATGGTTTGGGGTTCTCAGCAAGGGCATTACATGGGCGATCTTGGGGTTTTAGGAGTCATCTGGGACAGACTGAAGTCAGTCCACTGCCTTCACATACACACAAAACATATAAGCCACGGAGACTGAATCTCTGGCTGCTTAGCCTAATGTGCAACCAGGACTCCTGAATCTTGCACGGGCAGAGGGGACCTCGATTAGGAGGAATACGAGCCCATCCCTGCTCATCCCAGTGGGGCTCAGGGCTGGTGCTTGCAGGAATACGTGCTGCTTTGAGATAAGCCCAGGGGAACATAGAGGAAACATTGTGGGCTCTTATATAGCTCTTGAGAGTTGTGCAGTCCACTGAATAGTGAGTTCACTACAAATACAGCACTATCAGTTACCGGGTTCATACATCACATTATAGGTACAATTCACTCTAAATTAAAAATGCAATGTAAAATAGATTTAAATATAAAATACACACAAAAATGTAATTTATTTGGTCTCTGTTTCAGTGACTATATGGTAGTAGCAGACATCTTTTGGGAAGGTGCTTTGCAGGGATTAACAGCCAGGTGGGGGTTAACAGGCCACAGCTGCACTATGATCCCCAACTCCACCCCAAATTAATGATCTTCTGAGGACATATCCTTAAATTAGAGGAAATGACAGGTTTAAATTGGCATGTGCCACACACAGTGCAGTGGCAAGCCTACAGTTAGTATAATTTTTAATATGGCCATGGAAAACACCTTTTTATACTAATAGAATAAATCATGTTCTCAACACCTGGAGTTTACACTAGCCAATCTGTAATAACGTATTAATGCATAGCAGTTGCACATCCTGTTACAGAGCAGCAATAAAATGGTGAGGGACCCAAGGGTAAGGATATTAGCTCTAGCTAGCAAGACTCACTGACAGTTGTAGATCACCACTCTCCAACAGTGCAGCTGATTACCTTCAGTATCACACAACAGACCATTAACTTGTTTTCCTTCCTAGATGTCCATGGGCTTTTCTTTTTTTCCTGCTTTCTGGATCATGTAGACTTCAATTCAGGGAAACATTCCTATTTACAGTCTTCCTTTAAGAGTGTGCTCTAATTATACCATCAAGCCAGCTTCATGCCTGATGGGTGACAGATGCTGCCCCTTCCCTTAAGGGCACCGTGTGTTTCTGATCCTTGCAAATGGACTGATGGTGGCAAGACGGCAAATACATCTGCAATGTAAGGGTACTTCTGAGTAGTGTTCAAGGAGAAGTAGGTGTTTGCTTATACCTCGTTGAGAAAAATGGATTACTTTCTTCCTCTCAGAGGTATTCTTCCAAGCAGCCAATGGCATCAGGCAGACCTCAGTAAATTGGTATGTGCAGGTCCCGTTTCCAAGTGGTGCTCTGGAAGAAGGAGGGCTGCTTGCTTCCTTTTTTAAATGAAAACCTGAAATTCTGATTTCAGCCATGAAGTTGGTGCTTTCATGTTGTAGATTTAGAAATAACATCAGTCAAATATTACCTTATGTATGGTACCTTTACTGTTCAGCAACAAATCACAGATTTGGAGAGGTTAAATCAGAGCCTGTTTTGATAACTATGGAGGGTTTACATGAGATCATGCTTTAATTTTTTTTGCCTTCTAATGTGTAGAATATAAGAATTGTGTTCAAACTGCAGAGAGAACTCTGAGCCAGCAACTGCCTTTATCAGGACTCAGTGTCTTTCTGAGGCACTAAAATATTTGGGGTTTCCAAATCAGAAGAAACAAACACCGTACTCGATGAAGCAGCTGCTCTGCTGCATTCATCTCCGTGTGTGCAAGAAGAAGAAAACAGGTTTTGCAAAGCTGTGGTGGTCAGTTTTTCAGTCCCAGAGCTATTGCAGCCTCCAGACCATCATCTTTTCATTAAATTTTGGGGCCTGTGGGCTTCTCATTATCATTATTATTTTTAAAAGACTGGATCCACAAATTCATTCCCGTGACACAGCTATAATTAATTGATGCACTGAGAGGTCTGGATGGGAGTCCAGGTCTCCAGAAATCCATTTCAGTGCCTTCACCTTCAGCATGTGTAGGTAAGGGGGGAAAAAAGCATCTGCTTTCCTTAAAAAATAAATAAATGAATCACCAGATGTGCCAGATCTGATATGATGCAGAACCAATATAATACCAAATGGAGCAGCAGGGAGGTATGAAAGGCAGCAAAAACCTTATTTCTAGACTTGGAGTGACATCACCAATGACGCCTTTGACAAGGAAGTAAACAGGAAAAGCTGAGTTGGCTGAAAGTCTGTAAGAAACAGGGAGGGAAAAGTCCAGGTTTACCACATGGAAAAGCACAGACAAAGGCAGCACAGAAATGAATGTTATTTTCAACATTCCCAAAAGAAGATGAGACAGAAGAGAGGGTAAAGACACAACAACACTTAAAAAAGATTTTAAACAAGTACTTACTAGTGTTTCTTTCTGAATGGGTTTAGAGTCTGGTTCCCTCTGTCTGCAGAAGGCAAGGAGAGAAAGCACAGCCGGGTCACGGGTATTGCTGCCGTTGAAAACTTTGACAGGTTTTGTCTGTTTTCTTATCCTCATACCAAACTTTTATCCAGCCTGAAAGTGCTCTGATGCATTTCCGAATATAAACTTCCAAAGGCCCATACTTACATTTACCGTCTCCACGATTTGACAGCTTGCCTCTTCCTGAAACACATTAGGGTTACTGTCTTCATGGTTATATAGACATTCACTGAATTTGGTGAAACATTCAATTGGGAACTGACAGAAAGAGGGAGATTTATTGGTTCTGTAGGACCCAGTTCTGCAATCAAGATCAATATGAAGCCGTTGATAACATGACAGTTAATGGAGCACAGGCAGCAGGGTCCTGCACAGTATCCATGAAAAAGTGCTGCTATACAAAAATTAGACAATCTAGTGCTTCTGAGCAGAACCTGTGCCTCTTATACTCCTATAACCTTAGCCACTTGACCAGAGATTTCACACATTGCTTTATCTGCTGGCTGTCAAATTAAAACTGGGACTGCAAGATAGACTTGGTCGCCAGAGCTTGTACTGCAGAACCAGTGCCCCATGCATACAGCAAGGAGCCAGCTGCCTTCTCCCAAATAGAAAGCGTTAAAAAGTGTAACCTCAGACTGGATTTCACAGTTCCCACTTGACAAGGAATTCTTTCTACCATGAGAGCAACAAGATACTGACCTGGGTGAGCAGAAAACCAACACTTTGAGTTACAAAAGGGTATGACCCATCCCTCCAAGGTCAAGTAAACTCCTAAGCTCTGCACCTACAGGTTACCTACCAGTTGCTGATTTGGGAAACGCTCAGTTGGGGTTCACTGCTCTTCCCATCTAAGCCTCAAGAGCTATCATTTAATTCAGTGGAAACAAGGCTTGACCTATAATATGAGCACTTTTTTGAAAGAAAAAAATGATACCTTCCTTTCTGAGATAAGTTTGCGTCACTACAGGACTCAAAACATATGAGATGATTTGAACTTTTTTTCCCTATATATTGCATGCAAATTGAGGGACTATCTTTGACCTTCCCAACAAAGTTTAACAGTAATGTTTTTAGTAGCCATAAATTTTTGGGTGTCACTTGCTAGTAAAAAGTTGGATAGGAAAAACAGGGGGAAATAGCCTATCCATATGAAAACAATAATCATGTAATATTTATTGTCTGGGATTGAAATGTTTCAAATATTCAAAGCAATAAAACGTCAGGAAAAGCTAGACTTCCTGACGTAAAAAGGCCATAAATTTCTTCCTTCATAAGACGCAAGGGCGGGGGGGGGGATCAATGTGATATTTTATGCAAAAGAAAGAAAGAGAGAAAGAGAGAAAGAGAGAAAGAAAAAGAAAGAAAAAGAAAGATAAAAAGAAAGCGAAAAAGAAAGCAAGAAAGCAAGAGAGCGGAAAGAGAGAGAAAGAAAGAAAGAGAGAAGGTAAGAGAGAGAGAAGGAAATGGAAAAAGAGAAAGAGAAAGAAAGGAAAAAAAAGAAAGAAGGAAAGAAAAAAACCCCCACCACCCTTAAATCTAAGTTAAAGCAGTAGAGAGCCCCCAGAGGGCACAATCCACTTACCTTTGGGAGTCTGAAGGAAGGAAATGGCAGCCAAGAGCACAACTCATGTATTACAAAATATAAGGAAATTTCAGACACAATTTAAGGGAGCAATGAGGCATCTCTGCAGTGTCCAGCTCTGACAACTGCCTTCAACATTCAAGCACTACAAAAATACCTGCTGTTGCTCTTAATGCATAAACTGGGGGCTTATTCCCAGCCCTTTGAGATCTTTCCTTCTCAAATAATATTCTCCTGAACTTAAAAAAAACTCCAAACAAACACCCAAAAAACCAAAAAAACCCCCCACACCTCCAGATTAAAAAATGCCTTTTTCATACACAAGGTCAAAGATGATTTTTCTAAAACTTCACGAGGCTTCACAATCCCTTAAAGATCCACAGGGTGACATTAAACTTTGTGCAAGAGAAAAATGAGTAATACAGACAGAAAAGAAACCAAAGGTTACAATCAAATTATTTTCTATTATTATCTTTACAAGGATAAATCTACTTTCACTGCAGAGAGATGGAGGTATCAAAAGAGGTTCAAATTTGCTTTTGGATTTGTAAAAGCAGAGCTGTTGTTTGGTATTGAGTCTTCTCGAAAAAATCTGAATATATATATATTCATATTTATTTAATATGTATGCATATAAATAAATACATTTTCTATGCTTCTCCCGCTCACCTATGAATAAAGTTTTAATAACAGTCTCTTTAAGTGCCGCATTAATTTTGCTTTGCCTTTAGGACCACCAAAGAAACCAAGATGCAAAATCCCTTCAGAGTGTGCACCACAAATACGTACCAAAGTGCAAATAAAACAAGCCTCAACAAAATAAAAATGAAGCGAGCATCATCTACTAGCCCAACTTCAACACCAGAAGAAACACATATAAAAACTAGCCACGGCAAAAACTGGGAAGGTTTGGACTTCGGCCAAAAATTCAAAAGTTTAGCTGCTTATCCCAAATTTTATCTTCACTACGATAACATTGGGAAGACTGTAACCTGCAAGCATGGCCACACCTCCTCTTGCAGTCCATAGCCAAGCCTTTTCTTCTTCTCATTTAGTTTGACAGTTGCGTATATTTGATACCAAGGCAACATTAATTTCCTACATAAGGCCCATTCACAGACATGAGGATATAGTCCTCTGCTTCACAGACACCTGTCCAAAGAGGTTTAACGGGGCATACAGACTAACAGATATTTAAACCCCAGAGTCCTGGTGGAACAATCTTCATGCTGCTCCTATTAACCCGTGTGTGGATGGAACTTTGGCCATTTCTTGGATGATTTTGTTGCAGGGACAATATTCACAGACTCCCTTCTGGACACATCAGCAGAGCAATGTGGACTACCTTAGATAGCTACACCTATTCAGGTACCATGAATAAAAGTAACCGACTCAGGCTCTGCTCCAAAATATATTTGCTCTTAAAATGTGAAAGGTTCTTAACCCAGTAGTCAAAAACAACAGCTGCAGAAAGACAGAGCTGTTTACCACTGTATTGACTCTGAAACCTGACCGCATATGAGAAATAACTATTCTTAACTACTTCACTGCCAAACACGAGGAGAAATTTCTCATCTCCAAAGTGTGGAAATAATCATGAAGTAACTGTCAAAGAGGGAAAAAAAAAAGATTTTTCTCAAGTGACATTTAGCTGAGTCCAGGCAGACCAAGGTTATTTTATTTTGTCTTACCTTGGAATATTCAGGGTTGCGGTTCTTGATCTTCCAGTGGAAGAATCTGTCATGTTTTTCCTCTTGGGCTTGTGTCTAATTTGCGCCGTAAGGAGACAAGTGGGATGCGTATGAATTTGAGGGATACCTCAAGGTTGACCTCAACTGTTAGTTGTACAAGTTCAAGCCCTACAGAAGCCATGTATCAATTTTGCCACCACCCCAGAGAGGATGAACAAGAGAAACACCTTCTGTGAAGAAGCTGACTTTCAAAGACACCCTTTCCCAGGTACTAAAAGCAGCCCTTAATAATCGCTTCAATTTATTTCTGTTCTGTCTACACCAAATTCCGCTGAACAGTAAAAATTTAAGACTAGCAAAATGTTGATAACATTCCAAAACAGAGGAATAGAAATTGTTTTAATAGTAAAGTAAAGCCAAGGTGACATGGAGAACACTAGACAGATCATGTCTAATTTACTGAAATCATTTACTTGAAGCTCAAAAAAATTTGTGCATGCGCAGCAGATTTCAGCACTGATGATCAGCAGATACACAATGATCTGAGCAAAGGAGCTCAGGGAGAGAGGCTCAGCTGGAGTCTTGCTCCTAGAAAAGCCTTCTTTCTCCTTCTGCAGCGATGTTTTAGATTTGTTTTCACCTAGGCTTGACACACAGTTGCTGCCATTTCATTTGCAGATCTGAAGAAATCATGTCAGTACAAGAAATGCAATAGTTTCTTTGGGTTTTTTTATTTTGCAGATTAATTAAATACTTATGGAAATGAGAGCTAAACAGAACTGCTTTGAGCCAACTTGCTTTATTGACTCCTATAGAATCACAGAATCATAGAATCATTAAGGTTGGAAAAGACCTCTAAGATCATCAAGTCCAACCATCAACTAACACCACCATGACTCCTAAACTAGGCCCTGGAGTGCCACGTCTACTCCTTTTTTGAACGCCTCCAGGGATGACGACTCCACCACCTCTCTGGGCAGCCTCTTCCAATGCCTAACCACTCTTTCGGTAAAGAAATTTTTCCTGATGTCCAATCTAAACCTCCCCTGATGCAACTTGAGGCCATTCCCTCTCGTCCTATCGCTAGTTTCTTGGGAGAAGAGTCCAACACCTGCTTCACTACCACCTCCTTTCAGGTAGTTGTAGAGAGCGAGAAGGTCTCCCCTCAGCCTCCTCTTCTCCAAGCTAAACAGCCCCAGTTCTCTCAGCCGCTCCTCATAAGACTTGTTTTCTAGACCCCTCACCAGCCTCGTTGGCCTTCTCTGGACACGCTCCAGCACCTCAGTGTCCTTCTTGTAGTGAGGGGCCCAAAACTGAACACAGTATTCGAGGTGCGGCCTCACCAGTGCCGAGACTCTTGACTATCTGAATCCCGCTATGGCTTCAGGTATCTTACACCTTCTCTTCTTCCAGGTCTAGTTATAGGCTGAAGATCAGCCACCACACTTCAGCTGCACTTTATTAGATTCAGACCCAGTTCATTAATTAAAAGTTAACATTTTACTTTATCTTTGTGAACACCCGTCGCAGCTGTTGCCCCTTTTAAAAGAGGGAATTTACATTTCTTAATTGTGTTTCCCCTATTATTTCTTGCAGCTCTGATGCACTAAGCAAAGGCAGGTTGGGAGGAGATCAAGGTAAGAACTCTCTGGCACTGCCAAAGTAGGGGTTTTTAATGAGTATGTCCCTCGTGGTGATTCCTGATGCAGAAATCCAGCAGAGTGTGGAGGAGGGAAAGCGTCCCACAGTCCGTGTTTTGGTGGAAATGTAACGTTCATGTTTCTGCACGAGGTCATTAAGTGGCTGTGGCACATTTCAGCCGGGAGGTTTTAAAGCGTTGAGTCCTGGACTGGATCCAAATTGAGTGATTGCATTCTTCCTCCCCAAATTCCTCTCGTAGATCCAGTTGGATACTGCTTTTGCCACTTCCTCTCCTAACCTGCAGGGTTTCTGATACACCTATCATTTTCACTGCAGAGGGAAGGTGTCTCAGAGCTCAGAGCATCAGGAGGGATTTGGGAAATCCAGGTTTTCTGAACCATCCTAGGCTTCCCAACACAGGGCCAGTCATTTAGCCTTTCTGTGCCTCAGAAGAAACGGCGATAACACCACATTATTATTTCAGAGCAGTGCTGCAGGCATAAATACATGGAACACTGTGAGGCACTCAAATATTACAGTAATCAAAGTCATACAAGTACCAAAGATTGACAGATCACATCTTTACAAAATCAGTAAGAAAATCTGCAAAGCATCTGGATGAAGACTAGTCCAGAATTACGCAGATATTGGTATAAGACTCTTGTGCCAATGTTTCTGTCTGATAGGAATTAAGATGAATTATCAATCACAAATATAGAAAAGAGCCATAAAATGTAAAACGAAACTGTATTATTATAATTTTAGTTCTTGATTTTCCTTATATATCTTTCCAGCTCTCCTCCACTACTAATCTATCTTGTTTAGGAAAAATAGTATATAAGTATAGTGGAGCTTGATTACTGAGAATGGCTATTAATGTAGTGTCTCAGAGTGCTCTCTAGACAGTTAAAAGTCTTTTAGCAGTAAAATATGAAAGTTTCCTTCAAGTTTGCAGTCATCTGCCTTCTAAAAGTTTCAGTTGCCAACATTTCAGTGATTTATAGAAGTCAAAGTATCTGATTTTTGTCTCCCCATAATAATGAGAGCTATTTTTTCTTATTATTTTGTAAAGGCAACGTCATTACCTTAAGCAGAAAAAAAAAGTTAAGAGCTACATTAAAGATACAGCTTTCAAAATAATTTTTTAAGGCATCTGGCCTTATTTAAACCATCAAATTTACATTCAATTCCTTCAGGGATGGCTCCGTTGCTTTGCGCTGGCTCTGTGCCCTCCGAATAAAGCCCTGGATTTAATGCATGCCACCACCGCGTTTCGCTAGCTGCACCGCCGCTCAGTGTAGATATATAGTAGAGGTATAAAAAGCCTAACCTTGGACAAGATGATTCACTCGGACAAAAAAAACCCCTTGTAACAATGTAAGTTTCAACTAGAGGTTAGACTTGTGAATAATGTCACTATCTATTTATTCCTAAATTATTAGTAGAAGTGTTTATGTACTATGAAACATTCTGTATGAGCTAGACGGGAAGCTATAAAACATTTTATGAGATCCACACACGGCTGATGGCAGAATGTTAATACAACGCTAAGGTTTATCTAAATTCAAGAAGTGCCAGAAAACAGTTCTTTTTTTCCCCAGTGAGATCTTCACTTGACAAGGAGAAGCGTACTCTGAAAACCCAGGGGGGCCAAATTCTGCAAGGTCCTGAGTGTCTCCAGAGAAATATGGAGCACTGTCAGCTTCTCTCGATTTCCAGACAAAGGCAAGAGCCTTTTAAAGGGCTTTGTTTTCTCTGAAGAAAGCCTGAAGAAGGGTAGGTCAGGAAATGAGATGAAGCCCAATTAAAAAGCTGCGTCGTGCCTCCCTCACCTCTGACAATTTTCAAGCTGAATTATTATCCCTGTTTTGTGGATGGCTAAGGAATAGACTAAGGAAACCAAAAAACCCCTAGGTAATATAACCACACAGCAAGGCAGACATTGAACTGTGAGAAAATCTCATACTCCTTTAAATGTCATGCAGTCTTATTCCTACTGAAATTGGTTCTGTTTCCCTTCTTCAGGTAACTAATAACATGTTAAATAATCAGCATAACCTGATGCAGTTACTGTAAATCCTTGCTAAGAATCAAAATGATTTGCAAGTTGAAATTACACAAGCACAAAGCTATTCGTACGCGACCATTCATTGAATCTCAAACTGATTTTTGTACATATGATAAAGAAAAAAATTAAGACGTGTACTACCAGTTTAAACACACATCTCTGCTTCTGCAGCATGTAAAGTGGTGCTAAGACACACTCCGTATGCAGCACGAGTCTTAGTGGTCTCATTTTTGATTTAAAGAGAGTGAAAGAAAGCTCTGAAGATGAGAAAAAAGCGATTATTTCCCAAAACAAGAATAAACTGGGTTAGTCCAAGATAGGGAGACATAACCTACCTTGTTTTACTCTAAATTCAGTCTCACTGCCTTATGTAGAGAAGTGAAAGGTTATTATATGGGTTTACTGGGCAAACCCAGATTTTATAAATAATTGCCTGTCAGCCTGTTCAAGATAGACAAACATACAGCAGACCAACAAAAACACGATCTGTCATATTTCTGAGAGAAATGTATGTTGAGTCTTCATTCTCTGGGACTTTAAGTAGACCAGTAAAAAATAAGTGCCAGTATTTTTCCTGCTTATGCATATTTTAAAATGTAAAATCTGGGAGAGATACAGCTGCGGAAGGAATTTTGATTCCAGTACCCAGTGCCTGAAACAGTTTCTTCTGTCTATATCCCTGCAGATCGAAACCAAATACAATAAATGCTGGTGTCCTTTTAAAAAGTCTGGATGTTTACAGCAAGCATATAATTTTCCATGATTAAGGACGCCAACAAAAATAAGAGTGATGATAAAAAGAAAAGTTTAATCATATATTTCAAGAAGCACAGATGGAACATCAGAAAACTTCCCCCCCTCCCGTTTAATACACTGCATCGTACACATTACTTTGAGTCCTTTACACACAGATTAATTCCAGAAAACAGAAGCGTAAGCAGGTAAAAGAAAAAAAGCAATTTATGAATGGCAGTAATATGCGACGTACAAAGTTCGTTTTTACAATATTTTGGTTGCAAAGAGAAGAGACATGTTTCTGTTTATTTAAAACATATATATATATTTTTTTTTTCAAGTTTTGGAAGCAGGTCCAGGAAAGCAGGGCAACAAAACCACTTACAAATGACCACAAGAGCATACAGTGGGAGTAAAAATTAAGACCTCTCATACTAAGCACAAAGGAGGAGGACGGCTGCACTATATAAAAGTAATATTTTGCTGATCTCCTCTCGATCTCGAGTGCTCTGTCTTAATTTGAGGTATAAATTAGATTTCAAGCCTGGGCTAAGAGCGGCTGAAGCAGACCCCTGGGCCCATGGGGTACCACAGGGACACGAGCAGTACATGCCTGTAGATGCTGACGACGGGCTGAAGCATGAGCCCTTTCCTCTGGTCAAGCATCATCGTGGTTAGCTCTATATTTGTACAGTTTTTATGGGAAGAAATGAATGTGTTTGTGAGGCCAGCAAAGGCTGGAGGAGCAGGGGACGGGAAGAAGCATAGAGGGAGGGACTGAGATTTAAAAAATAAATCTGAAAACAAACAACGTGAACTAAAATATAAAAGAGCCAAAAAAGAGCCCATTTCTTCCTTAACCAAATCCAACAGTAATGCTGCCTTTGTCAACAACAGAGACAACATCTGCTTCCTGCAGCAAACGCTGAGCAAGTACATAACGTTAAGTCTTTGCCTAGAACCACTGAGACAGACAGTTATTTAAATACTTTAGGATATATTTTTCTAAATAGGGGCCCAATCCAGTGAGAAATCACTGCAAAGGCTTTCCTTGATTTCAGAGAGCGACGGCTCGAGCCCTAGGAGAGCAATAGAATAAAAATAGAGATGGCAATGTTGAGAATTTGGGGCTGACCACTTAGCCTGTCCTTGGGTCTGCAAAAAGACAAGTCTCTAACTGGTAAAGTACAGTTTACCTGAACTTTTCTCTGAGTATCTTTAGATCTGAAGTCCCTATTACTCTCATCAAAAAGCCCCTTACTGGATTAAACTGGGTTACATTGTCTGGACACTTAGAAATTATTTGAGACAAATCAGTAGAAACAGTGGAAACTAGTGGAAAACAGTTTTTCTTTTTGTAAAAATCACAAGGAAAACCTATATAAACTTTATAGAATCTATATAAACCTATATAACCCAGTCTGTCTCTGGCCTCTTTCTGCCCCATCCTGCTTGACAAAAGAATGTCTCTAGGAGAACACACAGACTTCCAAACACTTAAATAAAAATGACATCGCATTTCAGAAAGAGGCTGACAGCAGCAAGTCCCCTGCAAACTTCAGCATTGTCTGATCTGCATTCTTGTCCACCTACACGCTATCCCAAACATCCTGCCATTAATTAGCTAAATGTTCCAGCTAGTAAACAAGAATAACGATTGAGGGGGCTGGAAAAAGAGACAGAGTCAGCCAGCAGATAGTCACAACAAACCAGCCCACTCACTGGTACACGGAGACATTGGAGCTTGTATTTTTTTTCCTTCCATGGAGGGGAAAAGAAAATCACCTTAATATAACACTGCCTTTCCTGTTGCTGCAGCCACATCCATATTAGCAGGCGAGAAAAGTCATCCCGTTCCTGCGGTAGGCACTCTGTCAAAGAAAAGAGAAAATCTGTAATGAATTATCACATCAACTTAAACAAGGGAAGAAGGCAGAGAGAAAGGCAAGGCTTTCTTCCTGTTTTGTAGACTATTCTGGCTGCAATCTAATAGTGTGCTTAATGTGAACATTTCTGGTGGGGAAGCTATAAGCAACCACTTTGTCTATTAAAAAATCAGTGTGGTTAACAAGTGGTTAGCGACTCTATTTCAGGAGAGCGAGATATGCAAAAATGTAACATCCTATTTTGTTAATTGCCTGCAAAATAGATGAGGCCAAAAAGACACTATTATGCTGAATCTGTTTGTCCTTTACAAGCATGTGTTCTCTATTCACTATGTTCAAGAATCATTTCTAACTTATCTTAATAGTCTATAAATTACTGAATAATTACAGTTTCCCAAACCAAATTTATAGTCTGGGTCTAAAGCTATGTAAACAGACACTGGTATAATCCCCACCCCCCCAAAACTAAATTAATCTTAAAGACCCTCTGGTCAGTACAAAATCATTTGATATCCCATATATTGTAACCTGGAATCAAGTATTTCCAATGGTAAAGAAGCACAAGAGTTAAATAGCATTTGAGACAATAGTTTTAAAAGGTCCTGTGACACCGTCTCACTAAAATACCTTTCATGCATTTTTAACACCTCTTTCTGAATCAATATAGGAAGCTATGCTCAGGCGCACTGGAAACCTTATATCTTAAGGGGATATTCTCAGTACAAATTTAATGCTTTTTTGTGTGATATTAGTAATATCTTCAAAAAGGAAAGTAGTTGAAATACTTTTGCTTTATTTGGTTCACCTTCAGCAGTCATTCAGTTTTGAAAATGAAAATACGGTCATCCGCTTCATTACAGTTAGTGCTTCGTCAGATTTATTTTGTACCTCTTAAGTTCAAGCACTTAGGAAGTGCCATATATAACCACCATTTTTAGTGGCTCTACCAATTTCCTAATTAATTTCAGTGAGATCAATTTCTCCTCTCTTAAACTAGAATTAGAAGAGTATCATTAAGAGCAAAGGATAACCTCAAACAACTTTGTATATAAATAGTATTTATACTGAACTGTAAGGAAATAGTTCCAAAAACAGCAAGCATGTATTCAGAGAGACATTTACAGACACTGAATATGCAAAAGGAAATATGTACAAGATGTTCATTACAGCATCCTTTACATTAACACCATACGTCAATACAGAGATCTAGCAGCATATGGCATTAAAGTCAAAGAGCAGAATATTAGCTCTGGGATATATAGCCAGTCATCAGACATGACAGTATCACCGCAAACAAAAAAAAAGAAAAAATCCAGACTCTATACCCAAACATGAAATGCACAAAAACAGACTAGCCAATAATTTTGAAAGGATCCAATATATTCCCACAACCACAAGCAGCAAGTCCAAGGGAGTTTGGATCTGCAGCTTGCCCAAACCATTATGGCTGGCATTTTGAAATTGATGCAAAAGTAATGTTTTTAACTCCTTGACCCCGATATTTTTACAGAGCTTTATAACCCAAGTGACAACCTTTAACACATAAACAAAAAATATTCAGGGCTATTGTGCAGTTTGCTTGAAGATAAATGAAGCCGAGTATAAAGTTGGATCCACATGAAAGATAAAAGGTTGAATTTTGTGAAAGGAATTTTGGTTGCAAAGCAAAGTTGGGCTTGGCTGGGCTCACCTGGGAAATAATGAAGTTTAACATTTTCCAACATGGGCGATATTATACGGTTAGTTATATCCCTGAAAAGGTCATTTTAGAAGCAAGTTTCAGAGGAGGGAGGATAACACCTTCAGAAAGTTGGACACACCCACCAGTCTATATTTAGCAATATATTATAACTAGTGTGGCTATAGTTAGGATTGAGAACGATTTCCTACTTAACTCCCTGTTTCACATACTTTAAACTTTCTGAAACATTTGCCCTTGGGCTGAAATTTCCTCTGCTTTAATCTCTGCCTGAAGTTCAATTTCTTTGGAAAGGACCAACAAAATTCCTTAAGCCATTTTGAAGTTCAGCAATAATGAAAACAACACATTTTTCCTTCCCAAGCCAGAGAAAGTGATTCTGATATATGCATATTTTATTATGGAATTTAGCCATAAATTGAAGCATTTTACCCAGAAACAATCTTTACCTTCAACCTCAGCTTAAAGGTAACTGTTTTGAAAATCAGTATTTCAGAGGAGGGAGTTTGATTCATCCCATTCCATAAGAAGATAACACTTCGTTCTTATTTTGATACATTACTAGATAATAAAGGTTAACCTCCAAAATGCTTTCATGCATAGTAAAACTATTTTACAGTCATCGTTCTGAGTTATACCATATATCTTTAAGATATATACAGCTGAATTCCTGATACTAAAAGACATATCTTTACACGCCAGGAGCTGTGAAGAGAAACAGCAAGATGTTTTTTATAATACTTGCATGTCTATGTGCCCTTGCAAGAGAGAGCGTATCTGTATGTGGCAGTCATTTAATGTGGTTTGATATAATGTAAAGGGTTTGGATGACACTTTGGGGTACTTTATGCCACTTTGGCAGTATCCAGTTTTTTTAAAAAAATGTGATTATTTGGCTCAGAATTACAGATAGAAGATGATGCAGACTCTTGATGTGGGATTAAAATGGCAAGCCATAGCTGTATCCATTCTGCTGGAGATGTCTTGCTATAGCCCAATGTCAGGAGATAACATAAGCCCACGGTCCCTCCTGGAGCCCTTTTTGGAAAAGTGTCCACTGCATCCAAATTTTTTGTGTGCTCTCTCTCAAAATTTACTGTCTACCAGCCTGTGCTTTGATTTTTCCTGCTGTGGGCCGACTCTTTGCCATGGCTGAAGGTCCATCAGCTTGTTACTGTACCCGCTATGTGTGCAGGTGGTCAAGGGACCACCTTTTAGCCATGGGAAATCACCGAGCTTGGCACAAATTACAGAGTTCACCTTCCTAGATTGGATTCCATGCTCTGAAAAGGTGACGAAGCCTTATTTGGCCAATCTAGCTCTCACAGAGACTCTTCTTGCTCCTTGCTATCATACGACAAGATTTTGCATCCCCTTCTCTGACCTTGATAAAGGTGAAAGGACAGATTGCTGCTATCCACAACCAGAGGCTAAGCAGGCTGGACCAAAATGAAAGCAGAAACACAACCTTCATCTCGCCCAGTCCACTCTTGCCACATGCTCCCATTTAGGGGAGAGGCGTGATGATTTTGCTGCTTAGTCCTCTACTCCCCAGTCCTGACCCCAGCCCATCTAGGCACCATGTGAAGAACCTTCTCATGGCTTCTCAAGCATCCTCTATCTGCCTATAGTGTAGGAACCCTACCTTGAAAACATTGCTCCTTCAAGTTATCAAAGCACATTGGATTCCGATATAAAGATCTCTGGGAATGTTATCGTTATTTCATAGATGAAGGTAGGGTTTTTTCCCAACAGTCTGAAAGGAGCTGCAATGAAGCAGAAAAGATGAGCAGTGTTCACTGCTGTCAGTCATCTAAAAGCAAGATCATGTTTTGCCCTTAGTTTGGTGAAAGAAAGGAAAACTAACGGCTGAAAAAAGGCAATTTTCTGGAACAAAAGACCTTGGTCAAGTAAATCCTCAAATTTCATGAAAAATCACCCATTTGCTACTCTCTTTTTTGGTCCCATGTCTCCTGTAGCAGTAGCCTGAGGTAGCATATTACAAAGGACCATAAAGAACCTCTCCATGAAGAGGGCAGCAAAGCTCCTGACCCCACAGTAGGTCACATGAAATGAAAGTTTACTGAAGAGTTCATAGGACCAATTTAGGGGCAGAAAATAATGTGTTTATTAACACAAAATATACTGAAGCTGTGATTTACAGAAACAAGTCCCACCCAAACCTGAAGATGTGAGTACTCCTCAATTAGGTAACATACCAGATTAGAAAACTAAGACTTCTGGATAGGCACCTTAGCTAGAAATTAACAGTTTACACTAGTGCATAATTTCACAGCTGTAGCATGATGAGAGAGAATAATTTTGGCAAGAGAAAGAAACAGCTGTGATTTTTGAGTGGGCTGATGTTTAATTCTTATTTGGGATAAAATTTGGAAAGTCTAGGGTAAAACATCTCCAGCAGGCGTCGTAGACACCAAAGTTTATTGGGCCAAAACCTCCATTGGTTTAAGTCTGCTGTTCTGCTTACATTAAAACTAAGGTACAATATCATACCACAGGTCTGTTGTATCACTTAGTGATGATAAATCCTGAATTATAGGTCCCGTATAAGCAAGTTACGGAACAGCATTTTTAAGACTTGAAGTCTCCCTTTCTTGTTGTCCTTGTGTATGTGTGTGGGCAAGTGGTTTAACTACAATGCATAAAGCGGAATGGCAGACAGAGACATCAAAATCAAAGAGCAAGTCCTGGCTGAACTTCATTAGCAAACATAAATACAAATAGGCACATCTTGTTTGTGACATGCCACGGTCCTTTCCTCCTTTGGTAATTTTACTCTATTCTCTGATATTTGCATAAATGTAAATCGAACCATATGACTTGAGCAGGCTTATGATATGAGATATGATATGCAAAACTTTTTTTCATTAAATAATTCTCTTCATGCAGTCTTACAATGTTACTGTGAAAATCAGGGAGGATTAGATCTCAGACAGTGAAAGCCTTTATTTAAGAACAGTGGAGGGAGCCCTGCCCTTTAAATAAGAGACATTCTTGGATCAGACACTGGCTGGCAGGATGGAAAAAAGGATGTAGCATTAACTTTCATTCCATTCCAAATAACCTGGAACCCATAAAACACAAAGATTCTCTAATTTTAAATCTGCTCCTTTTCTCCCTGTGTCTTCTTTCCATTTTATTTGGGGAATGTTAACTTTGAAATTTCATTAGCCCGCCATAACATCAAACAAGTCATCCTGGACAGATACATAGCTCTTTGTACATAAAAACATGTACACTAAAACCCCTGTGATTAAAAGGTTACTCCTCTAATTTTTCCCAGCCTGCATAGACAAACCACATGCAAAGAAGTGTCAGCTTATTTAGAGATTAAAATAATAATTAGCTTAGGAGGCAAAGTATAAGCAACATTGTTTAAAAAAGAAAATCCATATGTTGTTTAGAATTAGTTGCTTCTGTTTAGGTCTAAATAAATTTGCGTGGATATAAACTCTCCTTATTAAAAGTGCATACATGCTACAAAAGAAATATAATGGATAATTCTCTCTCCAATTTAAAACAATAGCACTGAAGGCTCCAATTCTACAAACCCATCTTTAATCAGTAGCCAAAGCACAGATGGTCTGATATTACTCAGAGGGTGAGGAAACGTTTTATGTATATAATGTCTACTGCATGGTCAGTAATGAAAAATCACAAATATATATCTATGAACACCCAGGTTTAGTAGATATGAACTTGTAGGATGCTTCAGATTATCTGCCCTGATCTATTCATGAAATCTCAGGGATTTCATTTGTGACGGGGCCAGACCGATGTGCTGAATGCACTCACTTATCCATACAGTAATGGTCCCTCTGGAAGCATAACCACATTTGTGCTTAAGCTAGCCCTTGAGGAACCACAGTTAGGTGTAAGAAACACTAATGAAACAACTTTATTCCTCAGGTCTGTTCCCTGAGCCTTCAGCCACGCAGTGAGACACCAGCAACAGCAGCGGCTTCCACGCCGTGAGTACCTGCCCTCCAGGAAGGGGAACGAGATCACCAGCACACTTTACGCAGCCGACCACAAACACCAAGCACTGATAAAAGCACTGCCTCAGTAAACCACCCTTCAACAGCTTGTAACAAAATGCTTTCCAGCGAAGTCAGTTCTGGGCTTTGGTTTACCTTTTATCTGCCAACAGTGCAAACTTTCTCAATAATCACATAAAACTGTGTTGCTGTGTTCAGGAACAGGAATATATCCAGGATAGATCATCCAAGTCTGTTAAAGAACATAGTCTAGATCTCAACTACCCAACTTTTTTACTGTTGCTCTCTGCTACTGGGAATAATGACATTCCCAAGGCTGATGGAAACGTAGGATCTCTGACAAACAAGGACCAAATGTATTTCTCAGACACCTCATGCAGTACCACCAGTGAAAGGAAAACAAAATGTAGGGCTTGTACTGCTGTCCTTCAGCTCATTTGGCCAAATTCACGATGCTGCAGTTAACTAGCAAATGCTGTTCTCAGGGCTGGGCTGATATAAGAAAGAAAAACAAGGCAAAAGGATCATGGCTTCTGTTGCAGCAAGAACTGGGGTGTGGGAGTGGGGTACCAACATCTGCCAAAAGAAAAAAAGAACAAAATTGGTAGGGAGAGAGAGATCATTTTAAATTTCTCAGAGGGTACTGTAAACAGTGGAGAAAGAAGGAAAAAATGGAATTGTAAAACAATACTTGGCAGCCAGCTTTGCAAAACAAACATATTTTCGCAAAGTTCTTCCCATCACTGCCACCAACTTTAATAGCCTTTATTTGTCTGAGAGCAAGAAACCCTTTTTAATTGTCAGAGAAAAGGCGACGCTGCTTAGCACACTGATAGAAATTCCTCTTCTGAGCCCTACTTCACCCGCACGCTGCTCTCGGTTCACAGTCAGAGAGAGGAATTCCTCCCCCAGGGCTGCAAAATCTGTAGCTGGGCTCCACCACCACCCTTCCCTGGCCCAAGGGAGCAGGCTGCTTCTCCTGTGGAGCAAGCTGAAATCCAGCAAGTTATTATTGCCATGGGTCTAATGGCCCATAACTGTCTACCCATGATGGCAAAGCACACACCAGGTCTCCACGAGGCACCAGACCTTGATGGATACGAACTGTTGGACGCCAGTGTCATCGGGGAAGCTTAATCCCCCACCACAATGGAAATGCAGTGGTTCCTGAGTATCCCCGATCTCCTCATGAGCATCGCAATTAGTTCATTAATAATTTTACCACCTTCCATCAAAACACCTTCAGTTGCTCAGAGGCTAATGTGTCCTCTTCTGATGTGTCTCAACTTGCTGCTTTAGCTGTACAGCAGCAATAATGTATGTGGGCAACTTTATTATGTCTGAGAATGAAGTTGAAGCTAGAAGCCTTGAGACATACAAAGAAAAGACTTTAGGTATGGTAAGATACTGAAACCTCTGGTTTATGACTCGGGGCACTGCACAGTCACAGCACTCCCATTTGAAAATATACCACTAATCATAAAATCTCCTTCAACCTAAGAGTAATTCAGCATGAAATAACCTGGATGGCTCCCTCTCTCCAAGGATGGCTCTTGTCTTTTTAAGGTTTCCTACTGCTGCTGTAGAGGCTCAGGGTTTTTTTTCTGTAGGAAGTGACAGAAGAGGTTAAATTCCCCCTCCATGTCGCTACTGCTCACGAGCTCAGCATATGATTTTTAGTGAATTTATTTGGAAACAATACGGTGTGGCACAGTCGTCTGAGTACAAGGGCAGGAGCCAGGGCTGGGCTCTGCTCCCAGCTCTGACACTTACTTGCTGTGTGGCCTCAGACAAACCACTTAATGTCTCTGTGTTTCAATTTCCCCTGCCTTTGAAACAGACATACTATCACTCACTGAAAACCTTTTTTGAGGACTGCTTGATTACAGAGCTAATACATAGTGTTTTGAAAACACTGCATGCTATTCCATAATTATTGTTTTCATTACATTATATCTTCCATTGTAATGGCTAAAATACCAGATGTACAGAAATGGATGCTGAAACTGGCAGTTATTGGATAGGAGGAGCGGGTATTACTTTGAAATAAATTTAATTATTTGGGCAAAACAAGACAGTTCACCTACATCCTTTTCTTGAAACTGTTGAAATTGCAATGAAAAGGAGCATCTCATGACATTTTACAACATACTTCTCTTCCCCCACCCCCTGAAAACATCCTGTGAATACTCTCTGCAGAGGACATAGCATCTCTATTCTCCCTTTGCATTTCACCGGGGAAATGAGAACCCAACCAACAACGCAGGGCAGAGAGTCAGTCTGTAAACAGAGAAATTTTCTCAGGCTCCGAGGCCCTTTGCTGGTGGCGGCATTCGGGTGCGGCCACTTCTAGCCGTGCTCCTTACTGACTGATGCACTCTGTCTGCAGCGGGGCGCCTGCTCACCGGAGCGGTGGGAGGTAAGAGGAATTAAGGTAATGCATCAGTGGTTGCCAGTGGAAGAGATGGGAAGGGAAAAAAAAAAAAAAAGGCAAAAGAAATATACTATTTCAATCAAAGTCTGAAATTTGTAGAAGTGGTTTTGGTCTCAATATAGAAAAAATATTTATCCAAGAAACTCCTACTCGGGTGCGAACATCCTACTTCTAGTGGGATTTTGTTTGGCAAAGTGCTGTGAAAGAGTGGAAGCTAATACAGAGCATGTCTATAAACAAATATATTTATTTAGTACAGATTGACACATTCACTAGAGTATTTCAGTGATTACACGTGTAAAACTATTTCCTATAGTGGTTTCCTTTTGTGATTCTGCTAATTTATTCAATCCACCCCATTTTCATGCATTGAATGTTATGAGCCATTTCAGCCACCCAGACTGAAACGCGCGTTTGGAGACTACATGCCTGTTTTTTCATTTCATCATCTACACATAATTATTTGGTGATATTAGGAATTCCAGCTCAAATGGAAGCCAACCAACATTTTAATAGCTTAAAAATCATGCAAAATGAAGTCTGCCCTGAGGTTAATGAATAAGAGCCAAATCTTGAGGCTCTCGCTCAGTTTTTACTCACTCCTTATTCAGGCAAAAGTTGAATCAATTGTAGTTGGACTGATTAAAACCAGAAGGACATATATTTGGATCTTTCTCTCAGGTAAAACTGAATAAATTACCTAGGATTAGGCTGCAGAATGGCATCCAATCGACCTTTCAGGTGTATTTCTGCAACACGCTGGAGAAAAAAACCCAAGTGCTGAGGCAGTTTAACCAGTTAAAACAATACTGTAGCAGCAGAATAAATTATTATACACTAACGGGTTTTATGACATTTATATTAGAAATAGCCCCAAATCAAAACACATTTTCTGGTCCCTCCTGAACTTCTGAAGACCAGGATCAAATCCAAACTTAAAAAATGGTCCACGAAATATGAAAGCCAAATGCCCTTATCCTTCAAAACAAAGCTCCATCCCTAGTTTGAACTTTAACCCAGGCATATATTGATCCGGTTATTTGATTTTTGATGACGGGAAGCATTTTTAATTTAGGAAATTAGAGGTTATTCTTTAATTATATGCAAGCTGTCCTACTCCTTATGCAAATGTAATGTGCCTGTAAAAAATATTAAGCAGAGCGGTTAATTCCTTTGAACAGTTAACACTTTACTTGTAATTGCTGATAATCACAGGAAGATGCTCCTCCCTTAAATAACATTCCATTTTAGTATTGGCCAGCCATGACAAAGTAATGACACATTTATCCCATTCAAGCAAGATCTAAGCATGAGGATGTGGAAAAGAAAATAGTATGAAGAACAGATTTCTTCAGTAGATGCAAAGCGAATAAGAGAAGGAAAAAAAATTGATAACAGGAATGATCTGGTCATCTGTGAACAATACCAGATCCCCTGGCTTGGGCTGTGTGATAGTGGCCCTGCTCTCTATCTCCTGACAGCCTGCAATTAGGATCTCAACGCTGAAACATGCCGAGCATATGAAGAGCTCGACTGTGGGTGGCTTCATTTGGAATCGAGCAAGTGGGGACACGGAAAGAAGGCAGTCTCCTCCTAATCACCACTCATGCTGGAGGGACTGGTCCTGCTGCCCCAGGACCTGGGTCTCTCCCCAGCAGTTCCTAACAGCCACTACCTGCAGGACAGACAGACTCCTTCACCTATTTAGACGGGGGTCTAATGAGCACTAACAGCGGTAATGGCACATTGGCCAGCATGTGAAGCCTTGCAGGCTCCTGCGTAAGGCAGCCTGTACAGAAAAGAGCCCTTGTTCCACCTTCAAAGAGCTTCTGGCAAGTGATGAGCTGCAAGGATGTACCAAGAAACTTGGGATCCCCAGGAAGGACAGGCTTTTTTTTCATAGAATCATAGAACCATTAAGGTTGGAAAAGACCTCTAAGATCATCAAGTCCAACCGTCAACTAACACCACCATGACTCCTAAACTAGGCCCTGGGGTGCCACGTCTACACCTTTTTTGAACGCCTCCAGGGATGACGACTCCACCACCTCTCTGGGCAGCCTCTTCCAATGCCTAACCACTCTTTCGGTAAAGAAATTCTTCCTGATGTCCAATCTAAACCTCCCCTGACGCAACTTGAGGCCATTCCCTCTCGTCCTATCGCTAGTTTCTTGGGAGAAGAGTCCAACACCTGCTTCACTACCACCTCCTTTCAGGTAGTTGTAGAGAGCGAGAAGGTCTCCCCTCAGCCTCCTCTTCTCCAAACTAAACAGCCCCAGTTCTCTCAGCCGCTCCTCATAAGACTTGTTTTCTAGTCCCTTCACCAGCCTCGTTGCCCTTCTCTGGACACGCTCCAGCACCTCAGTGTCCTTCTTGTACTGAGGGGCCCAAAACTGAACACAGTACTCGAGGTGCGGCCTCACCAGTGCCGAGTACAGGGGCACGATCACTTCCCTACCCCTGCTGGTCACACTATTCCTAATACAAGCCAGGATGCCGTTGGCCTTCTTGGCCACCTGGGCAACAATTTTAGATTATACTTTTTAAATGACATTATATCCACATTCATACGTTGGAAAAGCTGAGTCACAAGTCAAGATGGACTTCTAATCTCTCTAACGTGTGGTTCAATTATCTATAATCTTTCCAAATGTCTTTCTGTCCGTCTATTCCTTACCTGCCTAATGTCCTGGCAAAATGGGCCATCCCAGAGGCACTGGTCGTTGCTGAGAATAGCAGAATTCCAAAATGTCCTGCCTAGAATTGACTAAAAATTCCTTTTGGTCGTTTCTGATTGATAGGTCTGTGGAGGGGGCAATAATAGTTACTTTGTGAACAAAATGAAATAACTAGGCTGACTCTGAACTTTCATACTGTACTCCCTCTCCATAGGCCCACTTATACACATTACTTGCTATGGCACACCTTACTTAAATGAAACTTATTTTGAAATGCTAGGACAGACCAATGCCATTAGCAATATGTCGGTGGTCTGACCCATCACATCAAACTCTCTCTTCTTCAGTACCACATCTCATCTTTTTCTTTTGTATCCAGTTTTACAGAAGACATACATTTATATGCACATCTATAAAAGTGATACTTGTCTGAAAACAAACTGGCCAAGCCATGAGATTCTTCTGGCTGATTGCCATTGTTCAGTCATTAAATATAGGCTTATGAATAGGGAGATGGATTACCCACTTGTAACTCCATCAAGGGCTTTCCATGATATCGCAGCCCATATTTTTTTAATAACATTGAGGAATATTTAAATCCTGTATGAAAGTTTTTTCATAAGTACTTCTTTGATGTTAGAGCATTTTGATTTGTGTGCATGCTGACACCAGAACAGCTCGATTACTGCATGTTCATTTATCAAAGAGTGCGGGGTCGATCCCGTTCGGATGCGCAATTATTGCATCAAATACATAACATGCACTAACCATGCTGACAGCAACACTCCCACTTCCAATGGCTGGAAATACAAGAACAGTAAATAATTATTGTAAATGAAGAGTTAGTTAGGTCTCATTAAACATTATTGTTACTAAAGCAATAAAAGAGTTTATATTAAAAAAAGCAGAGAGGTGGTAGGGCAGTTACTGAGCCCCAAACCTAGAACACATTGCAGTTCCTGGTCTTAAAGCTAACCGGACCAGTGGATCTGGACTTCAGCAAAGAGAGAGCATGTTGTCTCAGTCACATTATTTATTGTAATGGTGTAACTCCCTTTTTCTTTGTTTCTCCTCTTCCCCCTAGCAGAATGGTTGTTGGTAAGATGGGAATGTCAAATCCAGGTTTTCGGCTCTCCAGTAGCTCTGAATTTCCTGGCTTTTGTGGACCGAAATCAGACCCTTAACATCGCTTATGTGCATTTTGTTTTGGGTAATTGACATTAATTTTTAGGTTGCATCACTGACATCAATCAGCGCTGTTCTCAGAGGACTAGAGTTAAGGGGCCACAATAAAAGGGCATGATATTGGTTTTTTTGTTTTATTTTTGGAGCACTTTGTCTACTCTATACTTTTCCGTTGATGTTACATTCTTTTTGTGTGAGACAGTGTAAAACATTACTGCCTGTCTCATTTAAAAGAATACTTCGGTATTACGGTAAACGTCTCTAGAGGCTGGGACAGTCAAACCTGGTAAAAATTCAAGTTGATACCTTTTCTCTATGCAACACTTTGAAGAAACTATGAAACAGCAACACATTTCTTTAGAGAGAGCTATGTTGCCCGTTACAGATGTTATCCATATGGTAAGTGGAAGGTCGGCCCCTTCCCCCTCCACTCATCAGTGTTCTCACATCGTAGAAGGCATCTACAAAGACAACACGGCTGTAAATGATATTGCACAGAAGCCTCCATCAGCACGTACTGTAAATGAACAAGCTGAATTTCATTGTACAGGGCAGGAATACGCAGCATTGTAGTCCATTTATGGTGAGGACTTTGACTCTTCAGCTTCCCATTTTACCAGTCTACTGCACAAATACTCTGGGGTAAGTGGTCAAGAGAAGCCAGGATAGGCTTCAGATGCTAAGATGATGAAATGGAAAAAATAGATTAAATTAGTAGAGATTACTGCAGATTATCATGCTGCATCAGATGGTGTGTTCAACACCTTCTCCCTCAAATCCTTATGGGCGGGAAGGAAAAATCTCTCTCACGCAAGATCATGACTTTAAGGGGAGAAGAACCTGAGGCACCTCAATGGGGCTAAGACCTATTTTTCAGACATTGGTACATACTCATATACACAGGATCACAGGTACACCTTTATAACAGACAGCCTTTGGGTGAAGAATTGATCTGTTGCCCCGTATTTTGTGTTGCTCCTATCAATAGATAACAACAGCTGTAATTAAAATGGACTTAGAAGCACAGCTGGACTTTTAAGAGAGCAGAGTTGTATTTCCAAATGTTCAGCACCTGTAATGGGAATCACATCTTCAAAAGATCTTAGAGCTCCAAAGCACCGTTTTGTCACGCTTACAGTCTGGTTCAAAAGAGTTCTTCACCCTAGGTGTACTCAGGATGTTTTGTCCCTTCATACATCCTGATACTTTTTTTGGATGCCAGAGCTATTCTAACACTTGAGTCTTGAATGCAGCTGTGACTTTCTAAAAGTTCAATGTGTAATGGAGGCATTTGTTGTCTCAACCACTCCTTTCCCAAAACACATAATTATCTTATCTCAAAAGCAGTAAACTTCAGAACAAAAAAGAACCCAAACAAATACAGAATTTGTGTTTAAAAAAAAATAACGCTTTTTGCCTATTTGTCTACCCTTTTGGTTTTAGACAAGGCATGGAACCATCTATGTTAGTCTATATTTAATTTGTAACTGGACCATTATGTTTCTTCATGCTAGCCAATATCTGTAACATATATAGATACTAGTTTGTATATTTTGCCATTAGTTATTATATATTATTGCATAACAGTAATATAATCTGTAACGTTTCTACAGAATAAACTCTAATGTTGAGATTTTGAAAGCCAACTAGTAATCTTAGCTATTTCACTCCTGGTCATTTCACCAGGAGCTACGTGGCTAAAACTCTAAGTAGGCTCAGAAATAAACCTTGAATGATATCTACTTAAACTTTTCATCTTTCTTCTTTGCTTTTTCATTCTTATTTCCTTCTCAGTTTTCTAAAATGTGCACCACCATTGACTCGTTTCTTAGAATCTACAAGATATTCCTCAATAACCTGAAATCTTTTCATTGCCTTCTTTCAACCTATTTTCCTGTTCACCTTTTTCTGTTCCTCGTGACAGCATTTTTTTCTAATTCTTTATTACCAACTCTATTCTCTTTAACCTTAATTAAAACTTTCCTTCTATTTACCTCTGTCTTTGCCCCTCAGTTCAGCCTATGCACTCCTTGCTTCCCAGCCCACTCTCCCTTCTTTCCGTAAGTCATCACTCTCACTCATTTTTGCCCAGCATCTCTCTCTCTCTGCTCTTTTTCTTTCCAACCCTATTTCTGCAGGTCCTTGTCTCTTATTGACATAATCTCCTCTGTAAAGAAGTGAAGGGTTTCTCTGTCTTGATATAAATCCATCGAAAACTTACTTCATCCTCTCCCAACCAGCTTTTGGCTCTACAACTGTGTTAGCAGTCATTGCAGAAACTATAGAAAACTGGATCTACTGCTTATGATAGTTGTAGGACAGAAGAAGAGTTTTGGCGATACCAAAGGGGGCATTGGGCATGCAAGAGAAATTCAGTGTTTGTGTATTGGAGCAGGAGGCTCATCAACACCAGTTTGGAGTAGCCAGCAGTTGGCATCCAGGGCGCAGAGCCCTCAAAAGTTTGAGGGAGTTTTCATACATCCCACAAGCTTAAGGTCAATCTTGGATATTAAATAAAAATGAAGCATGCAGTTTTCTTTGTTTTGGCTGTAATTATTCAGTTTGCTTATGGAAAAGAAAGCAAGAGGGAGAGGAAAAAAAAAGGCACACACCACCTTCGTGTCAGAGAAGCACGCTTGTGCCTAGTCCATTGAAGAAATTGGTCAAAACCACTTCACCTTTGTGGAAGTATTCCCCTTGTGAAAGGCTGGGGCTTCTGCCCCAGAAATGGTGGTCCCTAGGTTTGTCCTGCTCTGAGACTGGAAGAACTCGCAAGCCATCATTTCTAGCAAGCTTCTATTTGTCCTTGATAAATTGGTGTCACTTAATTGCTGTAATATTTCCTCCCTTTGTCTTTAGCTGGGCATGAGTCAACTGAAAATACATGACTAAGTCTGACATAGCTCTTAGCAAATGCAGAGATATTGTGGAGCAGAGTGTGTTTTGGGGTGATATTTATTGCTCAAGGGGAGCTGTTGATGGGGTGAACCATTGATCCTGGCCCTCTGTAAGGGGATGAAATTCATCCATCCCCAAGGAAACAATCCTTTTTTTGCTATGTTACGTGTAGTACTTATGACAGGTGTTACAGAGAACAAAACTGGGGACAAGAAAATATAAGCATGTCCACACTGCACAATAAAACATCTTGGTCCTGATCTGGAAGAGAATATAGCAAAGACGGCTGCTGATTCAGCTTTGGCTTTTGAAGCGACCGGCCAGGGTGCCAAATAGGGTGGCATTTTTGTCTTGTGGGCAAATTTTAATCAGGCACCGGGCAGAGTCAACCAACTAATTACTCACAGGCCACTTGCCCAGTATGAAAAGGGAACAATTTTCAATCTTTGAGAGATTGGATTTGAACAGGCAACAGAAGTGAAAGCATCTATTGTCCATTATCCAGTCCAGCCCCGAGACTTCCAATTTCTCAGTTACCATGTAGCCTGTTCAGAAAAGGTTTGTCAAGCAACAGCCTCTCTAAACAAATTACATCAAAATTCCTTACACTATGCCACATATTCAACTTGCCTTTCCAAAAAGAGCCACATAATAAGTTTCTAACAAGGACACTGGCTATTAAAGCACTCTAGATTTTCTAGGTCAAAGAGGTGAAAGGCAAAGTCAAAATAACTGAAATAAAATATTCTATAAATCATGTGTGTTTACTTACAAATACCAAAAAGTGAGATATGAAGAGACCTGCTGCTATGCTAACCAAAATTCAGTTAAGTATTTGAATTACCATCTTCTTGATGAAAGCAAGATTTAAGGCACCAGAGTTGGCTTTTGGAAATACCCAAACAGTTCAAAACCAAAGAGAGCTTAGTAGAAGCTGGATCCTTCTTTCCTTTCCCACTCCTTCCTCCAAAATGTAGAAGACAGACAGGGCAAAGAAATACACTGGTAATGTCTGTTGTTCCTTTTTGTACAATTAAAGGCCAAAAGTAGATACCTTTTTTCATGTATACATTTGCTTAGGTAACCCAGGGATCTAACTCAGAAGTGTAAAATTTCTTAATGCATTCACAACGAGGAAATTTTGTAGAACTGCCAGCTGTATCTCCTGCTTCCTAGAAACATTAAGAATTGATATTTCTGGAAAGAACATTGTATCATTCAGTATATTTTGAGACATGCTTTTTCACAGTGCTGCATCTTTATATTAGTAGACAGGAAGAGAAAAACCATATTTTTGCTGCAGTTTTCTTCTTTAGGAGACACTCCTTATTTTTCTACTTCTCAACGGTGTTCAAACCCATACTCGCTGTGAAGACCAGAGCAGTTTATCAATTTTTCAAGGAATATGCTTTGTGAAGAATACAATTAAAAACATCTCCCATTTCCTAATTTTCCAAGTTTTTATCTGCAATGATGATTTTGCAGTGATTGAGTGAAACTCATTGAGAACGAATGTGTACTTAGTTAATAAAATGTTGATTTAAAGAAAAAAAGAAAAAAGAAGAGTCAGATTAAGGATCTAAAATGGGTGCAAAGGAGCTGCAACCTACCTTCTAATATGGGGCATGGATCAGCCCAGTACAAGTGAAACAGTGAAGTGAGAAGGAAGTGACTAAGAACGGCAGTGGATGTTCTCGTTCAACAAAGACTCAGAGCAGTCTCTGTTGGTGGGCTCCACGGACCCCCAGATGTAATCCTGCCCCCACCCCACACTTCCTGGCAAAAAAAAGAAAACAGTTGGGGTGGGCTGTGGTACCACTTGCCTTCCTCCTGGGTGAATCCAGAGGAGGAAGAGATCAGGATAAATTATAGGTCCCTGCAAAAGCTCTGTGTGTTTATGATCATGCCATCTGGAAACAGTGATAACTGCACTATTAATGGAGGCGTTACTACAGAAGATCTGCCGTGTCTATTAAAACCAGCCATGCTGTGTGCTGGCTCATGATACATGTTTGCTCTAATTTCCTCCCTGACATTTCATTCCTAAAGCTGTCAATAACCCGTTAACGTTCCTGGCACTGAAACTCTAAAACAAAGTCCTATTTCAGCTCTGATTTTGAATCTGAATTGTGATAAGCAATACCAAAGGCTAAGTTTACAATACACAGTTGCCCTAACCTAAATCATGCTATAGGTGGTGGAGATGTTTTCCTTGCTTACACAAAGCTCTTTGCATCATAAATCAGGATCCAACAATGTGATATCCTAAAATTAATTTCTTAATTTGATGGCAGAATAGCAGATGTTCTTTACTGGTAACTGACAGCTCGATCCTGCAGTTTTCAATGGCCAGAAGTGTCCTGTAATCAGGGGAATTGCTCACATTCATACAGTTTAAAGCCAGAAGGGAAAATTAGATCATCTAGTCTGACCTCCTGCATACCACAGACCACAGAATTTCAGCCAGTTGCCCCTATTTTGGGCCAGTAACCAGTTTAACAAAAGCACATTTTCCAGAAATTCATCTGACCTCCATTTGGAGTCATCAAGAACTAGACAATGCAGAACTTCACTTGGTAGTTTGTTCCACTGTTCATTTCCTTGTGCCTTATTTCTAACTTGAATTTCTCTGGTATTACTTTTCTACATAAATACAAATTATAAGAACAGCAATTATGACTGTCTCCACAATAATGGTAACATTAATGTGAAAAGAACATGTCCAATCGGGATGTTAAGAAGCCTTTTGGCCACATGCACAGAAATATTCAAGCACCGGCTGATCAAGATAAGCCCATTTACTGAGATGTCTGACTCAGGTACAAAAGGGTACATCTATGGAAGCATTTTAATTTGGATCAGGGGTGCGGTTTTGAAACAAATCTCCCATTCATCCCCACTTACTGCACATCAGTTTGCACAGTGGCATGATTTCAGAGCACACTAACCGGACTCTTTTTGGATAAAACCAAATCAAAAGATGCACTCCAGGTATTCAGTCAACGGGGCCAGACTAGACCGAGCGCTAGAGTGAAAGTAAACCCCACTGAAACGCTCCTCGTATGCACGTCGGGTCAGCACCAACCATTTGTCTTCTACATATCTGCTCCTATTTGTACTACTAGCAAAGCAGTCACAACCTAATTCCCCCCTAACTTTAAAGAACTTTGTGCCAGCAGCAGCAGAGAATAGGAAATCAAGATATAGCAAATCATTTCAGGAGAACAGTAATTGGAGGAATTAATTTAGTTGAACAATAGCTGGGTATTAATTCATAAGCTGAAGAACAACGGCAGTGATCAGGAGGTAATACAGCCAATAGAGTTCCTTTTTTCAGTGGTATCCTTACGTTTAGGAAATGACAAATATTGTAGGATAATTCACCTGGCTCATCCTGAAAAGACCAAGTCAGAAACAGAGGGCTTCTGGGAGAACTGCCAGGAAAAGATAAGGGGAGACACTGACACTGAAAAAGGACAACGAATCTGACCTAATAAATTCAAGATTCAGAAATGGCAACTCCACAAATTTTAGAGACAATTAGGATAGATGATTTAATTCTTTCTTTCCAGTCAATGACCTTCAATATACTGTCCAAGGGAAGAATAGGCATACATCTTCAGAACTTGCGTCCGTTTACCCAGTCCAGAGATATAGGTCAATTAAGTATTTTATGCTAAAGGAGACTTAAAATGAGACATGCAATTCCACACAAGACCACTCAAGAAAGCTGTTTTTGTGGCTGCCAGACCAGCAGTGCCATTCTCAGAAATAAGTGTTTCTGCGTGGGACAGAAACTAGCAAAGAGTAGCAAGAAGATGACTAGATCAATGGTCACTTCAAAATATTTTGTATTTTCGTTGAGGAAACTTCCTGGAGAGTATAAAGGTCAATGCATGGGTGATCATGGCAAACCAAGATTTATTACAGAGATCTTTAGGGAAATGACTAACACAGCAGAAGTAAGAACTATTTCAGTCTTAGTTCACCATGGTTTTCTCCATCTTTCAAATCATATTTCCTGTAAGTATTCATTTCCAGGAGTTGAAAGGCAGAAGAGCTATCAGATTGGCCAGTATGACCATTTCTATATCACAATTCCTAATTATCCCATCTTTTTAGAACACAATAGTAGCATAAAACTTTTATAAAGGGAAAAACAGTCACTAGAAATTTCAGCATGCACTTTCAGAAGAGCACAAATGTCTCTTTAGTGTTTTCATAAAAAAAAATACCCTCCTCTTTTTGCTTCTAATATTTTCAACTTTACAAGGAATTGATTTATTTTTTATTTCTTTTGTTTTTGTGATTTCTCCTTTCTGGGATGAAGAACTAAAGTATTGAAATATTACAAAAACAATGAAAATATTTGTTCCAACCAGGGCCAAGTACCAACATAAAACACACAAAAGCTTTGCTCTTAGCCTCCCAGCAAAGGTCTGTCAATCCAGAAGTCTGAAATACACGGCAGAAAAGAGCAGATTTCATGCTGACCTAATCAATGACTTTTTGGGATGTTCAAGACTGGAAATAGGTGCTAATTTAAAATGAGATTTTAGGGTTTGGACTCTTTGGGAAGGCAACCGCCATCTACAAGAACTTTTCATAAGATAAACTTGGTCTTTGAATTCCAGATACAACTGAAAGAAAAAAGAAATTCCCAACAAAAAGGGGAATCTGAAAAGAATAACAAGGTGTTTTTGAAAACCTTGTAAAGTTCCGAGAAGTCTCTTTGGTCTTTGACTCTCTGGCTGGTGATGCTGGATATATGCAAACAGTAATCAGTTCCAGGCCTGCAGTAGCAGTGCTCACTCGTAATAGAATAAAATTATAGCTTACATAGGAACTCAGAATTGAGAAAATCTCTGACTATTTGGCAAAGGAAAGTATCAGGAAAGCAGAGGGGTGGAGAGGGAAAGGTTGTAAGGAATAAGAAAAGAAAATTATACTGTTCAGACAAATTACACAACATAGGACAGAAGAGGGGCAGAAGGACAGCAACAGCAGAAGGATCACAAAGCAAGCTCAAGAATAAATGGACATGGCACAAGTCAAAGAATTTGAGAATCAGTACGTTCCAGGAACCTGGTCCATATATCATTAGCCGTGGAGAACTGTCCTTGCCACTGCAGTCAGTTTTCACCAGCATATCAACACATTCTCTGATGGACTGGCACACGTACATGACAGTCTTCAGAATGAAATTCAATATACTCCTGTCCCCACTGGAAACCTCACCTTCTTACCCAGTCCCTGCTAATGTAACCAGTTGGGCCTGGAAAGATGCCCTATGTGATCATCTCCTGTATTACAGCTTTCTTTGTCGATGCTGGAAACAAAACCTCAGGCATGATAATACCAAGAGTTAACACACACCAGCACTGCTATGCCAGCTCAAACCAGTTACATTTTTCTGACTCTGGTGGTTTTGAGTTTTCCTTCTCTCCTTCCCCCTCCTCTGATCAAGGACACACATGGCTACCCAAAAGCAGCAAAGCCTTTCTACCAAAATTGCTCTCCTTTAGTAACAAGACCGCAAAAGACTGAAACACACAACACTGTCTGCCACCACCCTATTCTGGTTGATTGTCTTTTAATAGCTACAATAAAGTTGTGCAAAGGAATAATATTCCACATCCTCGACTTTCCCGGGCAGTATATGGACAATCCCAAAGGAAAGTGTGCCTTAGCTGAATCTGCTACTTTATGAGTAAAACAGGAAGTTCAGTCCCCTTTTATTGTACCTTTTTATTTTTGAAAGGCTGCCCAAACAGTTCCAACTTGAGTTGAAGCAAAGTTATTGATGTCAAGAAGCCAAGATCTTTCGCCATGGCTTGCTGAATGAGGAAGGAAGAAAACTGTTTGTACTCAGCTGTCCTTTGCTTCTCCAGGCAGCTTTGAGCCAAAGAAGCAGGAAGAGGAGAAAGATGAATAAGTGAAAAGGGATAATGTTTATCTTTTAACAAAATCACAATGTTCTGCTCCTAGCTCTAGCAGCCAAGACTCGCTGTTGCATCTTTAAGACAGATAGTCTCTTCTCTGAGAGACGACAGGCTAATTATAGTGCTCCTGCCAGAGGGAACTCACACATGCAAACCATTATGTAAAATATAATTTTTTTCTTTAAGAATGCTCAAGATCATTAGACATGGTTTTTTCAATGCTAGAAAATCAAGCCAAAAATGAAAATAAACAGTTTCAAGTATTTGCAACATAATTCCCTCATGCATTTATGGAAATATAGTAAAAAGTGCCTTAAAAATGTGGTTTGACATTTCATGTTGCTCTGTTTTTCTATTTTTCCAGTTCTCAACATTTGCCCTCTTGTCCTGTATCATTTCAGTTCCACTGAAGTTTGGAAGAGGTGATGGTGGCAGCCTTTGTCAATTCTACAGTGCTTTTCAGCCTTGTTTCTACTGATGGGTGACAGAAAGCATCACAAGGATTTGCCGTAAATGATAGAAATGCTTTATAAATTCTATTCTGCATAAAACAAATGTAAACTCATTGTATGCAAACATGATTGAACCGTTCACCGAGATGATTACATGTACAGCATTGCTTCCCTAACGATGTGCTTTGGTAAACTAGGCTAAAGTGATGATCTACTTCATTTAACATGGAAATACCATCCCTTTTTCCAAGCTCCCCTTCCTCCAGAAGAAGGGGTTTGTTTGATACGCTACCACCTTCAAGAGCAATCCTCACTTTAAGACAAACATGGAACAAATTCACCAAACTTGGCTACGATGATGATGTGAAATGGCTTCATCTCTGTTTTATGCAAACAGAACTGAACTCCCGCCTATCTAAACTAATTGCTATTTTAAAGGTTTTGTCTAGTTTATAAAGCACGGGACTATTGACAAACCAAACACCATGGTCTAATGGATTAAGCAAGCAACTGCATGCCACAAATTCCTGAGTTTTAATCCAGACTCTCTTGGTGCTCACCTTCTTGTTCCATAAAATTGAGATAATATTTATCCTCTACTTCATGAGGGTGTTGTGAGAGTGAGTAAATGTTTGGTCAGCTCTTCAAAAGGTCAGGTCCTAACCAGGCACCTGTATTTTACTGCAGTAAACTGTTTCCTCAGATTCCCATGATATGATCATGGCCCCCTTCTCCAGAGCCTCTCAGATCAGTTCATAATAACCATCCACATTCATAATAACCATCCACATGCATAAAGTTAGGCACTGATTTGGGGCTTCAGAGTGATTTCACCTGTAAACTGATTATGTATATAAATTATCCCCTTACCACAGGAATAATTCAGAAAACATAAGTGCTAAGACACTTTTAATTTATTATTGATCTTAAGCCAGAAGCATGACACCTCCCGGTGTGTTGGTAATGCCAGTCAATTTTTAAATTGTCATTTAATGTCTGAATTGCATAAAAACATAAAGTGGAAAACTAATTTATTTTATAGAAAATGTTTTAAGAACCACTTTCTTCTAGATACTTCAGCAATTGATGCTCTATAAATGTTTAAAATAAAAGCTTTAAAATCTCATGCTTTATTAGATGGGCAATTCCAGGGAGTCGACACACTGTATAATCCCATCAGTGGTTAGTTCTCAACAAACAAGTCACACATACGGAAAAAAGACTCTAGACCAAGGCAGGAGGCAAAAAGAGGTTAAATCGGTTACAACCAGGTTTTTTCTCAGTTTTAACTCATAAGTGATGACATAAAACCCAGAAAAAAACAGCTTCAGCTTGAAAATGATTTAAATTTGCCAGCTCCAGCCATTTCTGGAAGCGAGCCAAGCTTAATTTGGATTTAGGCTTCTCAAAGTTTGCACAGCTCTAACTTTAACCTGCTGCAGCCTAAAAAGTGGATCTGGTTAAGAGACACAAAAAATATTCCATGTAATTCAACACAAGTGACAGTCTGTTCTCTCCAGGTACCCAAGCGCGGGATCAAAATGTTTTAGTTGCTTCGTTCCAGGAGAGGGTGGTGCTGTGTCTTTATGAGCAAAGCTGTCCACCTTAGAAATGCCTTCTGTACTGATCTAACGCTGCTTAAGGATAATGCTCACAAGAGGGAATAGGACTTGTTTTCCAGGAGGGAATATTTTCAGAGTCGAGCTTGTAATTTGTATTTGCAAATCTCCAAATTCAACAATTTCTCAGCCTCTATAAACTTGCAGATGGAAAGATCCTGTATTTGGAATAAATAATGTCTAAGCTTCGCCTTCATTACAGGGCATTTTCTGTCAGAAGAGTGCTATATCCTGAGTCCTGGAATACACAGAAGCCCTTTGTAGTAAAGCTATCACACCGGGCTGTTCCAAGTGTGCAGCTAAGGAGGTCAGCATTAATAGTACCATAGAAGGACTGGAAAAAAAAAAAAAAAAAAAGAAAATAATCTGACAAGCATTGATTGGGAATGCCAATAGCTCTCTCAGGATCCTGCCCTAAATTCAAGGGTATTTTTTATTTTAATATGTAGAAATGAACTTTTGTACTTGTTAAAAAAAAATCACAACATTGAAACAAGTACATTTATCTTTTTACTATTTTTCCAGCCCTTTTCCCAAAATCTGCTGGTTATTAAAACATTTGCTGTGTAAATAAAAAAGGTTCTGCTTTATAACTTGCCTTCTCTTTTCCCTGCTTACACACACAATATGATCATTGTTTGCCAGATTACGCTCATTCTCATAGCAACAGGCTTTGATGTCACATAGCAAGTGCTATGACTTCATTATATGTATACAGAACACAGAAGGACTGTGTGAAAACATTACCTGTCTACACAACGGACATCCAGTGCCTGAATCAAAAACCAACAGAAGCTTTGGAGCAGGTCTCTGACCAACAGGAACATATAGCAAATATACAGACCACATTGGGGTACACAAGAATACCAGTTACAGCTATACAGTGTTTGATCAGAGGATCTCAAAGCATGGTTTGACATCAGTCCTCCCAATGGCATTAAAGAAGATAAAAGATATTCTTACAGGAAAGCAAAATGGAAAAAAAAAATATTTGTTTGTATTCTACTTGTCATCAGCAAGTTGACAACATCATCATCAACATCTGTAGTTCACACAACCCTGAGCTAAGCAGTAGTGGTATCTGCAGCGTGCAGTAAGACAGGGCAACCTTATGTAATGCTGAAGCCGACCAAATGAGAGACTATGATATTCTTCTTATTATTACTATTATTAATAAGCATCATATAAAAAGATGCATCAGATACTGAATGCTGTTGAAGGGGATCTAACATGACAGAGTTGCGCAGTTCTTAAAGATGACTGCATTTTCTATACTTTAATAGTCAAGGATGACTTATTTCTAAAACACAATTGACCCCATAGAGTTACTGAGTGGAAGGCACCTTTTTTTGTAGCTCAAACAGCATGTGGTAACACCATGAAGACTGCGCATGTGGCTGCTCTGAGGGCCAGGGCTTAAGACTTCGGCTTCAGAGCAGCCAACGACAGTAAGGTTTGACCTCAAGTTAAAACACTCTCAGGGAATATTACTGGACTCTCAAAAAAACCCTGTACGCTTAAACTGTTCAACTAGCCCCCGGAATGCTTTTGGCACAGGGCAACTACCATTCCCCAATGCTGGGACACAGCTCAGAGGTATGCGGGGGCCAGAAAGCGTTCTCAGGAGGCGGTTTGGAGACGGCCACCCTATTTTGGAGGGTAAGAAAATTGAATAATATGGACCCAGGCCATTCCATGCTTGTTTGCCTCAGTGTCAGAGAGCACAGACATAGTTAATCTCCCGGTACAGACATAGCTTTATGCAGTCAACTCCCTAGGCTCCTCTGAAAACCTCAGCCCAGATAGCTGGAAAAGTGTCCTAATTGAGTAGTTAATAATTGCAGTGCAAGCGAGCATACTTTCTAACTTAAAAGCTATTATTTTAATATCCACACGAGAAATATGCTTTGTTGAGGAAGTCGAATCTGAGGCAAAACAGGTATCTTTGTGTTGCCATGCAGGCTGCGTTTATATGCTGATAAGGTCTTGTTCCACTAACGAGGGGAAAAAAAATAGCCTTCACTTTCAGAAAAGCTAACTGCTTTATCTGACACAGCCTCCCAGAAAAGCAGTGTCCTTGCGCATTAGAATGGGCAGCCTGCCAGCTTGAGCTAAATTGCCTACAAGGAAGAAGACATAATATTACAGTTAATATCAGAAAACATTGTAATTTGCTTTTTGCTTGCAATTTTATCTGACAAAAACAAGGTGGTTGGGGAAAAAGAAACAACAAGGTGTGCCTGGCTGCCGGCAACTCCTTAACCCTATCTAGTGGGGAATGCTTTGCTTGATTCGGAGCAAGCTATCACAGGGCCGATAAAGACAGGATCAATAAAAACATTAGGCTGAGAAATCTGTTCGTCGGCATGAGAGAGAGAACAGCCCAGGATGGCAGAGTTTAGAGAATGGATGAACAGTGGAAAAAGGCAGGGAGAGGGTAAACAGTGATCTCCTATTTAGTCTCTCATGCCAGAAAAGATGGGAAACTAAATAAATAATGACATTTAATCCTATCACAGAGACAGTTTAATACAGGTATTTATACGAATACTTAGATCAGATATAGTTCTGTTATAGGAAAACCTCTTCCTGTGAAGCGTAACTTAGAGAAACACAGTAGTGATTGTACTAGAGTTATAGTCATTATTTATTCTTCCTTCCATTTCCTCTGTTCAGTCTTGAATGCTATTTGTGACATTCTCTACACTTCATTGCTATAATTATATCCCATATCTGAGTGTTTCAAAGCATGTGGGGCTCTTCAGGGATCCAACACAGAGCCCAAATAACCCATTCAGACATGGCAGAGTCACAAAAGAGGAACAGCCAAAAAGAAGGAAAAGAGAGAAAAGTCAAAGATGACAAAAATGAGATCATTGAATGCAGAAGCAAATGACATTGCGAACTAGCAAGGACTTTCTGGAGCTGTACTGGATGGGTAGGAAAATTCTCTCTTCAGTTTGTGGAAGAACATATTGAACTTTTCCATATTTAGATTTTTTTTTTTTTTAAACATGGACATCACATTACCTGGATAAATTGTATATTTTGGGTATATGTGTAATGTACTGAATATTTTGGTTTAAGCTGTAATTCGCAACAGGCAGTGCATTTCTGGACGATTATAACATGTCTCTGGTAGTGTTTTAAGGCATGAAGCCAAAAGGCTGGATGACTTAAACTACCCGAGATGTGCAATAATCCCCCGGAAATGCTCTGGATTGTCTTATAGCTATTATACAATGTGATATTTATATTATGCATATAAATAAGAACAGTTATGACTGTGTATTTAGGAAGCCTTACTCACAGCAGTATAGCTTATTAGCAGCAAACCTAAATGTTCAATTCTGTCAGAAATTTCTTTCAGTTTAACAGCTGCCACCTCTACAACTCTCAATCACCTTCACCAAGACGCATAAAGGTGGCTTCATGATCAGAACTAATGGGTACACTTGTAGCCTACTTGTCCTGGTTTATTTAGCTGCTTTGGATACGGTCAGTTGTATATCCCTAAAACCACAGCTTCCTTTAGCAGTCATGACTTTATCCTCTCCCCACTCACCTTCCACCTCTCGTCATCCCTTTAGGATTTCCCTTTAAGAGACCTGTTTCTTCAGTCCTTTTCTCTGGGACCTACAGTAATGCAGCCTTCGTCCATTTATCTTCTATGTTATTTTTAGGTAATTTCTGTGCCAGCTTAAGCTAATGACGTGCACCAATAGTGCTTACATCTGCCTTTGGACTGCTCTCTCATCTCTTCTGTCTGATCCTGCCTCTCCATCATTGTCCTTGACAGCTCCAACTAAATATTTCTCATTTTAATCCACTTCATACATCTAAAACGAGACTTGCATTCATACACTGCTTAGCTCAATGAGGTTTCAAGTTCCAGTTAAGAGCCTTGGGGTGTGATTTTAACAAACATGACAAAAAATGACAGAAATCTCCAACAGTATCACGAACTTTCAAATCCCTCAATTACTTTAAACTTCTGGGTGCCACGTTTTTCTACATTTGGGTATTTGCCTTGCAAGTAAATATCTGTCTATTCATAACACTGAATCTGATTCCTATTAAGCATACATTTAAAATGCAGTTCTTTTTCTATCTAATTCTTGACACATAACTTGTTTAAAGGGATAGGATGTAATAACATTGCATAGAACTTCTGCTGCTGTTAAATAAAACTTTGAAAACACCTTAAAAATTCATACAGTATACTTAGAAACATAAAATAGTCTATGTAGAGTTTCCAAATACTTACTATTAACACCGGATGGAAAAATCCAACAGACAAATCAACTTCTATCTTAGAATATTTTTACTAATTACTGTTATAAGCAAGATCTCTCACAGCTGCAATTGAAGGAGAGAGAAAAAAATCTTATTGTTTATTTTACTTTTTTAATAAATCTGAGAATATTTTTGGTATAGTAAGTTCCAGCTCTTCTCTTACACTCTGTTTTTTAATCTGTATTTGTATATTTTATTCACTAAGAACAGAAAGAAAATATATTTACATAATTAATAAAATGTGATTCTAAAACAGGTAAGGAAATTCAGAGGCATAATGGATATCAAAACGACTTTCAAGATGACAAGTACTGAGATATGCAACAAAAATCTGAAAATAGTATTCTGAATATAAAAATGGCATGAATTGTTAATATTTTAGGCTTAATAAAACAAACATCATTTGTACCGTATCTAACAATCCTATCATTAAGTCATTACAGTGCTGTCTAACATCACCTTCTATATGAATTAAAAGTAAGACATCCCAAAATCTTTCCTGCTTATTTAAGGTGCACTCATCTCAATTAACTTTTTTCATTTTAGACCATAGACATCTCTCAGTCTGAGCTAGCCACCCCTACCTCCATTTATAGTCAATGCTGAGAAATACGCTGTTTAGAAGGACACACATCTCTGAAAGTGCCTTCTCCTATATGCCTCCTTTGGCAAGATGAATTCCGATCTCATTGTTTGGAAAATCTGAACTTCTTTAGTTTAACCATATAAAACTCCACAATTTATTTGATCCTGTATGCTATTTTAACCATGTTAGCCATATAAAGTTGAGCTTTCTGAAAAAAAGAGTGGCTAATCATGAACATTTTCATCAAATGATAAATTATTACTGGCTTCCATTAAATATCAAGCCAGTTGTCAACAAATCAGACTGTTAACTGAAACTCCTGAAATTGTACTTCCTTTTTTTCAATGACTGCAAAGTTCAGTAAGCAACATTCTTAAAGAGTGACTTGCCATACAAGCAATCCTCCCAACTTACTGCACCTTAAAGATAGTTCTCAGTATGAAAACAAGAGTGCACAGATCTCTTCTTACAAACAGGAGAAATTAATTCCCCAAAGTATAACTGTTTTGAACTTACACACCTTACAAACTGGAAAGTGGACAGTTCAGAAAAGCATCCACCTTTCATTCATGCGTAGGATGACAAAAACATTACATTTAAAAAGTCTGAGGGTATAATGAGAATGCAGAGAACCGTCCTTGTGGCTTGCTTAGACCACACACTAGTATATTCAAGTTGAAGTACTGGACTGCATCCTCTGCAAGTGCATCCTACACCACTTTGCTATCCCCAAATATTGTTTTTTAAAACATATGTAACATTTAAATTAGCCCCAGCAGTGCCCTCCTATAACATGAGCCAACTGGTACAGCTGCAGTCATCTGGGTCCCTGTTGAGCAAGAGCACGTGGGTGGCCCTGCAGCATGGTCCAGTTTAGCACACTCAACACCGCACAATTTGGGGATGTGTTTCGGGATGAGCTATCGTGCCTTCTGAAGATAAGCAACGCAACTTACAGTTCAGAAAATGCCACTTTCAGCATTCTCCTCTGACAGTCCTAGGATTGGTATTAGTAGCGCATAGAGACCCAAAATTAATCTGGCTGCACAGCAGAGAAAAAATGACTTTCAGACAGAATGTTGAATTATTATTTTTATTCCTCTCACTTTTCTGGGGAAGGCAGATAGAGAAGATATATTCTATTAATGAAACCTGAGCCTAGAGAAGTGTACAACTAAGTGTTCATGCCTTTTAGTTAGGTTTAGAAAGAAGCGACAAGCAGATAACCAAATTGGTTCTGAAATATTTCATCCAGAAAAGATATCTCAAAAAATAACCTTGAAGCCATAAAACAACTGTTTACCAAATCTTGCTCCACTTTGTTATGAACACTTTGTCTCAGTGCTAAATTAAGAAATACGCCTCAACAAGGAGCAGGCCATAAGATATGTTATCAGGTTGTAATGAAGCAACAGGCATATCTAGCCACCAGCCACAACAACCTCTTATGAAACTCATTCAGAAAAACATGTCTCAAGTTTTTAGTTTTGTAAAGGCCCACCTCTGACTGATCTTTTCTGAAGCACAAACTCCTGGCAGAAGGACTGACTAAACTCTTTGTTGACCATGGATCCCTGGTAATGAAACCATGGTATATTTTATGCTACCTTTATAGAATCTACTTCATTAATTACATCCAGGACACTCCAGAAAGTCACCTATTTGCAAGGCTTGAAAAGTAGAAAATGACAGCAAATTCAGCCTTTTGCACATTGGCTTGAATTTCAGACTTCACAAAAACCTACAGTTCTGAAAGGGGAGGATCATCTTAACTACATTTTGAGACCAGATGATGACAGACTAGATGAGCTTCCGGTGAAGTCCTATCAACACTTTGGTGGCTGGCAGCACAGCTACTGTGATCAATTAAGTTAATTAAAACTATATGGCATGCAGGCTTCATGTGCAATTCCTAACATGGTTAGAGGGGAGGCAAATGTGTTACAGCATGATTTTAACTGTAACGGGTACATCTATAAAGCCTTTTGAACACAGGTCTTGAATCCAGAGAATGATGAGAAGACAGAAAACTTGAATTTACACAATCCCTAAACATGCTCTCAACAACACTGCAATTCACAGACTCATTGAGGGTGGAAGACACCTCTAGAGATTGCCTAGTCCAACCCCCTGCTCAAAGCAGGACCACCTAGAGGAGGTTGCTCAGGGATGTGTCCACTTGCATTTGGAATATCTCCAAGGATGGAGACTCCACAGCCTCTCTGGGCGGCCTGTTCCCACATTTGCTCACCCTCACAGTGAAAAGGTTTTTTTCTTCCTAAGTGCACTTTCCTGTATTTCAATCTGTGCCCATTGCCTCTTGTCCTTTCACAAGGAACCAGTGAAAAAAGTCTGGCTCTCTCTTCTTCACTCCCCGCTAATCAAGTATACCTCAATAAAGTTCCCCTGAGGCTTCTCTTCTCCTGGCTGAACTGTCCCAGCTCTCGGTCTTTCCTCATATGAGAGATCCCCCAGTCCCCTAATCATCTTAGTGGCCCTTCACTAGACTTGCTCCAGTATGTCCGTAGCGCTCTCACACTGAGAAGCCTAGCAGTGGACCCAGCGCTCCAGACAGGTCTGACCAGCGCTGAGCAAAGGGGAAGGATCACCTCCCTCGATCTGCTGGCAACACCCTGCCTAATGCAGCCCAGGGTGCTATTGGCCTTCTTTGCCACAAAGGCACATTGCTGGCACATGGTCAACTTGGTGGCCACCAGGACCTCCAGGCCCTTTTCTGCAAAGCTCCTTTTTCAGATGCTTCCTTGTGGAAAGACCCCACGTGACATGCGACAGCAGAGGGCAACGTAGGTTGAAAACCTGAATATAAGCCACCCTGAGGACAGTATCATGCCACACCAAGCAGGTGTCTCTAGCCCAAACAAATAAGTGAATGGAACATGGATAAGAGAGGGCACCGTGCCGCAGATTTTTCTAACAAACTCTATCTGTCAACATAAAGACAGCCACAACACAACAGGATCAATATTTGCTGCCCGGTAAGAAAAGGTAGCAAACTTTCTAATCCTCACAGAAAATATATACAAGAAAAAAGAAGATGGAAAAGTACCAGCATAAGAATTAGGCCAAAAGCAAAACCCTGGGCCAGATATCTCTGAACTTGTGGAAACTTCAGATGCAGAAGTGAGTGATGAAGCATGACTCACATGTCACCCGAACCAAAACTTAAACCCAGCTGGTCAAGGATTTGAAGAAAGAAGGGTTTCATAGGCAGAGCCAAGTTTGCAGTGCATCAAATGGAAAATTCCTCAGAATATGGAGGAAAATGGATTCCACAGTTCAGCACTTCCTGCAAACAGAAAGCTTGAGAGTGATGTTAAAGGCAAGTCTGTGTGGACAGAGGTCTGCAATGATAAGGTCTGCAATGATTCCACACACTCAGTGTTATATGAAATCATACACACTGCGACCAGACCTAGCAAGAAGAAAGAGTTTTCCTTCATGTCAGGATCAGGACTGTAGATATTTTATTTTGATCTTGGTAAGACACACCAAAGATGAAGCTACAAATATTAGAGATTAACTTGGTTTTCCTGGTTCAAGGTTGAGTTTTCACACTGCTTATATTAAAAGTATCTATTACTAATTTATCTTAGTTTAAGTTGCTGCTTTATGACATTTATAATTATTTATTTTAATGCTGCAGTGCTGAGCCCATACGCACAGCCCATGACCCTGCTTTCTAAAGTACAAGAGGAATATTAAACAAAATAAAACTTCTTCCTCAGATGTTAATGATCTTCACGCAAGGGCAAAAGGTACACACAGAAAAAAAAAGGCAAGGCAAAGAAAAAAATGTTCACCAGTATGACTGATATCAGCACACTGACAACCTAATTACTTACAAGGTTTTTTTAAGAATCGTGGAAAAAAGGAATGTTTTGAAGGAAGTATTTGAAGGACAGTAAGATAGTTTTGTAGATATTTATCGCTTCTTCACAAGCATGAGGGCCTCAACATGGTGTAAGGATTCTTGTTTGGTTGTTTTTTTTAAAAAAGTAGTATAAGTGGACAAGCAATGCTGCAATAATTAGAATAAAAGGTCACAAAAATCCCATTTCTCCTTTATAACAAAATAATTCTATACAAAGATTTTTCCATATACATAAATTAGTAAGGAAGGGGATGTGTGGGGGGCAGAAACAGGCCCCTATTAATTTGTTGCACTCCCATCATTGCCACAAAATTCGGTGTATACTTTACACACTTTTTTTGGTGACCATTAAAGGCTTTCATCAGTGGAGACACGAAGTATGGGTTCAGCAAGTACTTCTTTGACAACTGCTCTGTTCACCTCAAATTATGGAGAAATTTGAAAATCCTTCTGGTTGTAACATTTCCTAAAGCAGTCATGGTCACCATGCTACCTGCAACAAGCAGGTGTTTGAACCCCTTCTCCTCCTCTGCCACAAATCCATCCCAGCTGGTCAGCATGGAAGACGGAATGAGGTTTAAACTAAGAGAGCATCTTGTTACCTCTCCTGGTGCGGGAACATCTACCATTTTTCAGAAATGCAGCATACAATTGCTGATGTGATGGAATTTGATGTTGTTTATATACACATTTTAGACCTACTTGCTCAATTTGTGTAAGAGAAGGTTTTGGCAAATACAGAGTGAAAATACATGTATGTGCTCAGTATATTTAGCATTACATCTATTCATAAAAAAATAATCCATGATATTAGAAAATAATACAGAGCCAAAATGTTAATGTAGCCTCTTCCACATGCCAAAAACTTGTGTGGGTATATGCATAAAGAATGTACATACTCAGAGAGAGACACTAACATCTTGTAATGCAATATGTTTCTGCTATACACACTCCAGACTTCCTAACAGCTGCATATTTTAATATACATAAACCCATACTTGAAAAATAATAAAATGTATTAGTTTTCCACATTAGGCATTTATGACCTAATTTAGGGGAGTATTACATCTTTATAACTTTTAAAAGACCCATTTTGATAAAACATCCCCATAAACAGACTGAGAAAATCAGGGTAACAAGCATCTGTTGCTGCGTTGTTTTCTTAATGGGGTAATAAAATAATAACACATTTTTATAACTTTTCACAACAATATAAAGTATTAAAATTGAAACTGATATTGAAAAATGTTCTCATGGTCCATTTTATTTTATTTTTCCACTATGTAAAGTTACAGTACTTACCAGATTAATATTAATATATCTTAATTACGTTGACACAATGGAAATTTGCCAAAGACATTCAAAGAATGGAAATAACTTGTTATTTCCATTACTCTAATTAAGGTGGTGTATTTAGCCCATTTTATTTACAATATAAGAGTAATATGAGTATTTATAAGAATGTATAGAGATACCTCATATAGAAATGATGACCCAAATTTTCTGAGGATTTGAAAAAAGGGTTATTCCATTGACTTTTAAGAGCGATGCTGATTTTTTTCTAATCTACCTGTTCTAATAACAAATGACCAAAATTTTATTTCTAAAACCAAATGTCACAATTACATAATCAATAACTTCTTCCCAAAACCTTACGTTACATAGTTGTGATGTTTATTTTTTTAGAAAAAAGATCAGACTATGTTGAGTAACACAAAACTAATGAAAAGGTACTGAAAATTGTAACTCTGAAGCAAAATTGCTATATTTAGAAAGGCAAATTACCACAAATTTTGCAAATTATTTCCTCTGAAACTATGCACCTGGACATCTGGAATTCAAACTGGGTAAGCTGCTGACCTGCATTCAAAGTGGATTTTCACATTTACACTTTACCGAAGCATCAGCAAAGTCTGATTCATAGCTCCTAGGGACAGAAATACCCATCTCATCTAACTTCGCTGCATAAGACAACCCACACAATTTTCTTGAATCGGCTCTCCAGATCCAATAGCTGTGGTTGAACTTGAGCATAGCTTTTACAGAAACATCTCATCTTGATTTTGAAATTTCCAGTCACGGACAATCTGTCACAATCATTGGTTGTTATTTCAGCACTTAGCTATGTTATTAGAAATATGCCTTATTTCTAGTCTGAATTTGTCTAGCTTAAATGTCAAGCTGCATACTAGGAGAAGGGCTCTTCTCACCGAACCTAGAGCTCTGCAATGTCAATATCTACACACATCACCCTGTCAAGGTCGAGAAAAAGGCACTTCCACAGCATGGTTCATTTGACCCCTCTTAAACATCTACCTTAGGAAGAGATAAATTACAGCCCAGAAATGCTTATTTCTCTCAATTGACTATAAAAGAAATCTAGTCATTGCGCTCAGATACAGATGGTTGTATCTAGCCAGAGGAATCCCACCCTGAATATCCTTATAACTTTGAATGCTGAAGGACTGAAAAATCCTAAACCATGAGATTTTTCTTCTTTAGTGGATCCTTAAAGACTGATTACACAACACCTTCTTCAGTTTGATAAACTCCACAGATAAAGCACTGTGTGTATCTCCATGTCGGGATTTTCTACTCTTTCACAACTTCTCCTAGATCTTTGAGCCATCTCCAATCGTTGAGGTTTTTACTAAAACACAACACCCAAACTGAACAATATTTTAGCTGTGCGTGCCCCTGTACAGCAGAAAACTCTTCTATTTCCTATTCCCCCGCCTGCCTGCCCAAGGACTGCATCAACCCCTGCAGCTACAGCGCTGTACTGGCCCCATCACGTTCAACTGATTCCTCAAGACTCCAAGACACTCTTTCAAAATGACTACTTTGCAAGATACAGCCCCAGAGCCTGTAAACATTGCCCATTTTCTTAATTCACAGATGAAATACTTAACATCTGGCTCTTCTGGAATGAAAATAGTTTGCTTACACTTCATTTATCAAATGGTAACTCAGTAACTCTCTGTCACTAACTTGTCCTCTTCATTACTTTACAATCCCCAATTAACTTTTTTCCAAAAATATTTGACAAGGAAACCAGAGCCTAAATAAACTACATTTGGAGAACTGGAAAGTTTAAGAGTTTGCAATGTAAATTTTCCAAACCTGCAACAGTCACTATGAATGCAGAGCTCCAGCCACTCCGCCTATATCTGTATTATAAAATACAGCAGCATCAGGGACTTCTCAGACCAACCAGCAAAGCCTTATTGCCTTTACGTTACACTGCACTTGACTCCAGATTTCTTCTGCACCCTGACAAGGTGTCCAAAGGTCCTAAGACAGAATATTATTCTGTGTGCCTGCTTCAATTCAAAGTATCTATAATGATGCTGGGGCTACCCTACCAGAATCACATCTTCGTAGCATGAAATGGAGGGTATGTGTTGAATTCAGTTGATACGTGGCTTAAAAATACACGATGGTGTTTGCACGTGCAAGGCTTCCTGGCATAGTGTTAAAGAACTACACAGATGAGGATATCCAAACCTGGATAGCCTGGGTTTGTCCCTCTGGGAAAAGTTTCTCTGACATGATATTACAATGTCAGCCTCAGTTATAATGGTGAAAGTCAGAACTTCCCAATATCTAGTGCTATTCTTGGGGTATATGTCAATAAGTACTAAAGCCAAAAGGTTGCTGCTGACTACAGGCAACTGAATACTGCCACATCAAAGTGAAATATTACTTTTTTGGAAAAAGACATGATTAGAAACCTTTAACCTTGATTTCTTAAAAATAAAGTTTATGAAGTTAGGAATTAATTCTTTCCATGAAAAAATAAGAAATATAGGGGGTTGCTTCAGCACCCTAAAGGAAATTGTGCTTTGATGAATTGGGAAGTGTGTAATAAATTAGGGGGAGCAAATAATACTACGCATTGTAACCTTTGCTCACAGACACTGTTTCTTAACCTATAGTACAGACAATAAAGATTCTTGGCTGAATAATTCAGGGCTAGTTAGCTTTTCATGCCCCTCTGAGAGCTCTCATGTCAAGCTGCCAGCTCAGGCTGAACATGGATAAACTGGAATTCCTCATCTTCTGCCTATTACAGATCCTCCATCTCTGTTCATCAAGAACCTCGTGACCACGACCACCACCATTATCACGGTGTATAACATGGGTGACATCTCTGATACTGCATGGTCTCTATGTTCACGCTCGGATTGCAGCTATATTTTATCTTTTTCTTTCCAGATAACAATCCTAGTGGCACGTAACTGCCTTCCTTACCCTTCGTCCACATTCTGATCTTCTCACTGAGGAAGTTACAGAAACACTTATGAATCTAGCTTTGAAAAAACCCAACATTTTCTTGTTTGTACCAAGTCATAAGGCTCCTGCCAAGCTCATTTCTCCTGCCCATCACTTTGAAACTTCCTCTCAGCTGCACGCATTATGAGCTACTTTTCACTTCCCTTCATGACGTCTCCTCATCCTGTGCAGCAGCACATCTACCGTCAAATGTCAGATTCCAACCTGGATCAGTGCATTTGCCATCCTTTGCTGTGCACACACCAAACGTTCAAGCCAGCCCACCTTTTGCTTCATCTTTTTAGTAGGAACAAGCAAACAGCAGACTAACTTCATCACCCACTGTCACTTAATTCTTAAAACTCTTCTGTGCTATAACTCCCAGAGAAAAAAAATCTTATAGTAATTGGATAATTTATGTACTGAGACCACTTCCTCACAAGCTAAACAACACTATCTCCCTTTTACTCTCCTGTTTATCTTATCAAATCTTCTCATTTGTCTTATATATATATATATTGCAAAATCTATTGAGCCATCATTAACCTCTGTTTTGCATTTGTGTATTACAAATAATATACAGAGGAGTCCTGGATCTTGACTAATGTTCTTACATTGAAAAGCATTAGTAATAAGATTTTTTCCCCCCTTTTTAAAGTTAAATGACAATTTACTTCTGTCATGGAAGTTGAGACTCCAGAAAAAATCCCACTTTCAGGAAATGCCATCATGCACCTTTAAAAAAACACAGTAAAAACAGTACTCTCTCACATATTTCAGGCTAAGCATTCAAAATGACTAGTCACTTCTGATAATTTGGAACTAGTTATAAAATTATGTCTTCCTTGATTCCTTGATCACATGAATGGCTTTTAACATGTTCTAAAGAGCAGTGATTAATATATTTTTATCAATTTGTTGAGCCATTCAGTTTCTTTGTTTTGTACCTAGTTATCTCTTTTTATCACCTAAGTATTACCATAGTAAATTATGGACAAAGGTGGACCTCATCTACCTAGTAAGCTATTAAATCCCAAGTTTCTTGAAGTGGCAACAAGCATCTACCTTTCTTCTGTACCATATGCTTCTTTTAAAAAAAAAAAAACCTCCATGCACAATGGTGAGATTGTTTAAACTTTCTTTTAACAGATGCAGAAAGAGCTGTATGCTTTTTCTCAGAAGCACCTAATCTAGACTCCAAATCTACACTATATCTTCTGATGGTAATTTAAGTATTGTATCTCAACATCAACTAGAACTACAGTCTTCTTCATGGTGAATATTAATAATTTGTCCTCCTTTTTGCAAGAAAAAAATTACCCAAACCCTTCACCACTGACAAAATTAACCTACTGAAATTAATACGTCTCACTTCCAGGCCATTCGTATTGCAATAAGTCTGCATGGAGACTGCTTGCTTCCAGCAGTTTTATCACCTTCTGCAGTAAAACTAACACATGTAGATGTCTAGAGAGTCTCATTTTTTTCCCTGTTGTCTCAATTCTTTACCATCAAAAATGACAATCCTGTCAGCACATCACCACATTTAAAGACTGACCTGTGCCAGTACACAGCCTGAAATGGTGCACCAGTACAATTTCTTCAGGCTGGATACAGGCCTCTTCCCCACCTACCTGTTACGCCAGTGTTAGGAGCCCTATGCAAACACTTACTGTGTGATTTTTTTCTTATTTTTATTCTTATCCTTTATTATTATTATTATTATTATTATTTCGTATTCTTCTTATTATTATTCTCCTAGCATTACTGGAATTTAAATTATGTGAAATTAGAGGCATGTAATTCTTAGGCAGAGCTCTTAGCTGTGGAATTCATTCCAAATTGGTAAAACAGAACAGGAAGTTTTTTAACCACTCAGGTATATTCCAGGTTCCATGGTCATTCAGCAACTGAAGCCTGAAGGAAACCACCTATCTGACATGTTCTCAGGCCTTTGAAGAATAGCTCAGGACCTTTATGAAAGACCAATACATTACATTTTTATCCATGTGCATATTAGCCAACATAAATACTTACAGAGACACAGAAGAGTGTCTCACCAAGGAAAAATCCCTCTTCATGTCCTCTCTCCTGTAACTAAGTGACATGGAGGAAAGGGTATAATTTCTACCAATAAATAACTAAAGAACTTAATCGCTGAGAAGGGAACTGAATTAGCCAGGGTGATATAACTAGGAGTAAGAAGCTCTTGGTTTAAAAGCAAGAAAACCATCCTGATTGTGAAATTTTGTCACTGTGGAACAGTAGATACAAGGGATGGACTTGAAAGTCCTGCTTGAAGCTTAATCGTAAACTGGACATCACAGTCACAGACAAAAGTACAGTAGTACACAGCACCAAAAACATGACTGGTACCTGATTAACTTTTTTCAATTTCTAGAGCCTGATATTCTTTTCAAGAATTTTCCTTCATTTCCTGATTTTTCTCTAGTTCTGCTAACAACGCAGTATTGACCCAGTGCTCTATCCTATTTAAATTTAAATCCTTTAAGCATCTTCCAAAACTTTCCAGTGAAGCAAATATTACAAGGCCGGAAAAAGGATCTGATCTTAATTTCACCCCACTTTATGCTTATTGCTAGTACTTTTTAAGGACCCTTAGCTGTCTTCCTTATTCTGGCACCTACCTTTACAGTACACACAAATGCATAATTTGCACTTCCACAGCTGAGCAGCTTCCACGCTTATTTTCAAAATGGAACACAGAAAAAATAACTGAATCTCAAATTTCAGTCCACCCCTTGCTTAAACTATTCTCTCTCTCCACTAAATATATTTTTGAAACATTAACCTTTCATCCCAGCAGCAGAAATGCCAGGATCTTGTCGTCTTCATCAAATCTACTACTGGTGCCTTTAAGGTCACCATCACTGACAAAAGAACTACCGTAAATTAGACGCCCAGAGAAACTAAGAGGCCAGGAAGAATCACTGTATGTACAAACAAAAAATATTAAAGCCTTTCACATTGCAAATACTATTTTCTTAGTTTTGTTTACTAATAAACATTTAGATATAGATATAGCTACTAACGATAAAAATATATTTATCTGCATCTCTGTTTACATCTTGGAAAATCCTTTCCTCCTACAAGCATCCTCCTCCATCTTTTTCTCCTATGTGCAATAAATTTAAAAAAAAAGAATGTTGAAATAACAGATGAATCAAAACATATATTACTAATAATACTGAAAACCTCAATTTAGCATGCGCTTTTGTCAGACTGAAGGTATAGTTTAAAAATTAAGCAGATGATTGCTTTGCTGAATTGAGGTTTACACGACCTTGAAGTTAAAGTCAGAAAGCTGGAATAATGCAAAACCTCAAGGAAGGGAAGAAATACAGAAACCCCAAACTGAAATTCATAAAATGTGTTCAGTTGCCTCAAGCCTGGTGTTTCCTTTGATTCAGCTGGAGAAATACTTGCAAGCACTACCAAGGGCGCAGTCAGGCTCCCTGAAATGGGTCTAGTTTGGAGAAAAGGAGAACTTAGGTGTTAAAACGATTTTCTAGGAACCATATAGCAGCGTTGCCTTCTGCTGCCTGGAGGCATATCAGAAGGATAAGGGGAGAACAAGCATCATCACCACGGGGGATAGAGAGCACAGAGGACACAAACCAGAGGAAATCAAGATCATTTGTACCACTGCTCACTAAACAACTTTTTTTGCCGTTAGTGGTAGCAAAGATTTAAATGGGGACTGACACTTCACAGTATGGGGCATGATAAACGGACAGAAACAAAGCACAAAGTCCCTGTTTGAACTTCAGAAATCTTTTGTCTTCTCCTGTGTGCAATGCCTAGGTCAACAGGTGCTCAAGTTGGAGTAGTATTATAGGACTTCATGAACAAGACGGTATGCAAGTAGAATGGAAAATACCAGATAATAAAAGTTGTAAAAAAATATTTCCATTTGGTCCTGGTCTTCCCAGATTATTATTTATTCCTTTCCAGAATTACCCTGTTAGAGATTTTACATTCTTTATTTGCAAAGTGACAAGTCAGTGATGCCAGAGATGTCCACAGGTATAGCTTCTGAAAAATATTCTGAAAAATTTCTTTACCGAAAGTGGTTAAACATTGGAACAGGCTGCCCAGAGAGGTGGTGGAGTCGTCATCCCTGGAGGCGTTCAAAAAAGGTGTAGACGTGGCACTTCAGGGCCTAGTTTAGGAGGCATGGTGGTGTTGGGTTGATGGATGGATTTGATGATCTTAGAGGTCTTTTCCAACCTTAATGATTCTATGATTCTATCCAAGCTCAATACAATAGGGCAAGGCNATCTAGACAGCTCACATCCTGTCCTACAAAGCTGCGCAGCATTTCTGCAGACTTACACAGCTGCTGCATTTCACATCTGAGCTGGCTCAGTCCCTGCTATAGGTGAACTGACAAATATGAGCAGTTTTGGTTCATAAAGCACTTTTAAATCTTTCAGGGAGAAAAATATGAATGAACACTCATTTTCAAGGGAAACCTGAAAGAATTGTACAGAATACAACTACAGCAACTCATCTTGCATTATATAATGGTATAAGTACATAATATTGTCCAAAATCTAACAGACTCACAAGAACATGAAACCTGCAGGGAGCTGCACTATTATTCTGTGTAATGACAAGCACGAAAAAACCATGTTGTTCTTAAGAGTCTTCAGTTTTTTTCTTAAGATTCTTCAATTATCAAGTTTCTATTTATTAACCTTTATACCAGAATGTACACGCCACATGGATGCAATGTCACTATCTTTGCAAAAATTAATGTAAATTATGGAAGAACACATTATATATCTTCCCTTTGTGTAATATCTTGGAATACTTAATTAATTTACCTCTTTTTCCCTAGTATCTGCTGTAGAATTATAATTGTTCACCTTACCCTTGAAATACATACTTACGTAGCTGTATTACATGTTAGATTGCCTCGAATCTGTACCAGAAGTCAGATTCTCATTTATACTAAGGTTGTTTAAGCCTCTCAGGAGGCATATAAGAACATACGTGTCATTTAAAAAATAATG
>WAAD01037794.1:195-15446 GCA_013389945.1 Fregata magnificens
TTAACATTTTCAAAATCTTCTTAGCTCAGCAATGCTTACATTGTTATTAATTAGGACTTAAGTGGATGGTGCCTACCTTCTCCATAAATTAGGTTTCTTGCTGGACTAAAATTTTGCATTAATCATGGTTCAAAAGTTTATTAGCATTTCAATTTCTAAGGCCTTTATGGAAATACTGATTTATGGTAAAGTTCAGTAGAACCGTATGGCAATACATTCATTGATCCTATGGTCACTAAAAGTCTTGAATGCACTTAAATTAGGACTACAGTTCGTAAACAAATTTCCTTATATAAAGATGTTTCATATACAAACATCTTTAATAAATACTAATAGGTTTCTGAACAGTGCCTTATTTTACTTTGATTGCCAGTATCTTTGGAAGTCCATCGATCATTATGGTTTTGGCAGAGTTACAATATTTAACCAATATTTTCCCTAGAATCAATAATCCAAAGAGTAAGTCAAATAGTTCCCTAAAAAAGGATTGTTCATTGATTAGCATTCAAAGAAACAATTTGATAACATATTCAAAAAAGCTCTGATTTAACAGCTGAAAAAAGGCCAATCCAGTTCTAACACAGTTTTACGAAAGTGCTATACACAACACAAGCCCATAACCTTTTCCTACAGTTCTCTCTTATTCACATGAATAGTGTGTAGCCACCAGGTCCAGTGAAGCCATCCTTCCTTTTATTCAGCAATTGTGAGACCACATCCACAAGTCTAACTTTGAGCTGAGTGCAGTTCTGGGCTCCCCAGTACAAAAGGGCATAGACATAATGGAGTGAGCAGAAGGCCACCAAAAATGTCAGAGAGCTGGAGCAGATGACATAGGAGGAGAGGGTGACAGACATGGGTCTGTTCAGCCTTCAGCAGAGAAGGCAAAGGGGAGACCTTGTTGCTGTCGACAACCACCTAATCAGAGGATACAGAGAAAATGGAGCCACCCTCTTCTTGGAAGTGCACAGTGGTAAGACAAGATATAAGGGACACAAGTTGGAACATGGAAAATTCTGATTAAGTATTAGGAAAAAAAATTTTTGCATGAGGTTGGTCAAGCACTGGAACAGGCTGCCTAGAGAGCTTGTGGAATCTTTATTCTTAGAAGAGTCTGAGATTCACCTGGACAACCCAAGCCATGGGCAACTTCATCTAACTTGGACCTGCTTTGGGCAGCAGGTCAGACCAGATGACCTCTGGAGGTCCCTTCCAATCTAAGTTATTCTATGACTCCATGAATAGCGCCAATGAAGGCACTTCATTTCAGTGTAACTATATTCACTGATGAATGCTACAAGACATCAGGCAGTAAGCAAATCCTCAATTGTTAAAATAACAATAAATGCAGCCATTTTCTACTTAAACAATCTATCTTTGTTTGTGGTTACGTCTAATCTGTTCTACTGTATTTTCATCTAATAAACAAAGAGTAAAATGTCAGTGTGCAAATGAAATAATCGGCATTGTCATCTATACACGTATAACATGAATCAAGGCAATGGAACAAACTCCAGACAGCTATTCATTCTGTGCAGACAGACTCATCAGACATGCTTCAAAGACAACTTCATCATATGACAATCAAATATAAGTTCATGCTGTGAGGGATGGCTCAGGACTTTGGGCTTGTCTAGTTTGGAGAAAAGGAGGCTGAGGGGCGACCTCATTGCTGTCTACAGCTTCCTGAGGAGCGGAAGTGGAGAGGGAGGTGCTGATCTCTTCTCCCTGGTATCCAGTGATAGGATACATGGGAATGGTTCAAAGCTGTGCCAGGGGATGTTTAGGCTGGATATTAGGAAGCACTTCTTTACTGAGAGGGTGGTCAAACACTGGAAGAGGCTTCCTAGAGAGGTGGTTGATGCCCCAAGCCTGTCAGTGTTTAAGAGGCATTTGGACAATGCCCTTAATAATGTGCTTTAACTTTTGGTCAGCCCTGAATTGGTCAGGCAGTTGGACTAGACGATCACTGCAGGTCCCTCCCAGCTGTCCCTTCCAACTACTCTACTTATTCTATTCTATTCTATTCTATTCTATTCTATTCTATTCTATCCTATCCTATCCTATTCTATATCCACAAAACCACAAATTTAAACAACGCAGTGAAAGATGTTAGAATATGCAGCAACATATTATTCATAGCCCCTAAGTGTCAACTGTGAGTGAAGTTGGTATTTCCATACACAAAGGTTGAGAAATCAAGCTTTGTACAAAAGTCACACTGTCGGCCACCTGTCCGTCTCTCTGCGCTAGTATCTATGTGCTCATTTCTTTGCAAAGTCTGTACTGGCTGTAATAGTAACTTGTTACTCCCACACTGTTCAAATGTGCATGCTGGTCACTAATTCCCCATTCATGATCCTGTGTCCTCATCTTCACCTGCTTAATGGACATCTCTGAAGAAGAGAGTACAGGTAGCGGCCAGAAATAGCCCTTCACAAGGGATTACTTTGGCCTTATGCAACACACAAGGATTTTCTCAGAATCATCTTATTTCAGTAATTGTCTAAATATTAATGATACTTTAACTTTTGCTATTAATATTCATTAAGTATGATGACATGATAGCTTAGTTTGGCAATGAACAAAAAATGCTATCTGCAAACTCAGAACAAACTGAAGAGCTAAGTACAACCACAGATGTCTCCGGAGTTACCAGGCCTTTCAGGAGTGAAAGGGAAGGATAACACACTGATTATCTATTCTGCGCAATAGTGACATAATTGTATTGTCAAATAAGGCCTGCAGATGGATTTTCTATATGTAAGCTGAATTTGTATTTTTTCTCAGAAGACTGGAAACAATCACTAAAATAATGCTACAAAATAACGATTACGGAAAAAGTCTGCAGCTTTACATTCTCCAATACTGTATCAACTTATACAAATTAGTCCAGCAACAACAGTAAACATATGATAACACAAGCATTTGTTTACCAACATGCATTATATTAAGGAAAAAATTCAGTAAAGCAAGATAACTTTCTCATTTAGCTCACGGTAAGACATATGTTCTTATTTAAATAAAGTAACCACCACATAACACATCCAGCCTTCTGAAATGAAAATCAAAGTTCTATGTCCATATATGGATCTCTAGACATTTACAAAATATTCTTGCTAATGTCTACGTAGCTTATTTTTCCTTTCATTCTTTATATTAATACAATGAAACTGACTATTTCTTAGTAGGAAACCATTATTATGAATGTTGGTATTATATTTTGGGGGGATTAAATATGCAGTAAAGCTGCATTTTTGTCAATCTGTCTTTTCAGTTTATACCCCATGGTGTTGCGTGGAGTTAAAAACAATTGTAGCAAAAAGAGCTGAGAAGTTAAAAAACAAAGATCAAATGTCACCAACATATATTCAGATCACTTTCTTAAGCACATGCAGAATACTGTTTAAATGCTTACCTTAACTATCCCACGGATATGCATTTTTGCTATCATCTCTGCAGTGTAAAGAAACATCAAGAGAGTATCAAGAGCAAATGTCACATATTGGAGAGGAGGATAATGCTCGAAGGTCTTTGGAGTGTTCATACAAACAGAAATAACACTGATGATGGCACAGATTCGTAGTAAAGAGTGTACCCACTGAAAAAAAACCCAAGACATTGCAAGATTGCTTTGATGTTCAAAAAAAGCTCAAATATTTAGCCTCCATAACTTGTACTGGCATTTTTTGTAAACGCAGATTTGCATTTTTCTTTTACATCATGATCCACATAGTAAAGGTCTTCATCCAAAAATAAGCACTCCTGACTTTATTTTTATATATATATATACACACAGATATATACATATATATCTGTGTGTGTATATATCTATAATTTTATTAGTTAATTTGGGAGGTTATATAATTCAGAAACCAAGAATTAAGAGCCAGGAAACAGAGAATTAGGATTCTATCATTTCTACTTTGCGGCTTTTGTAATCCAATTTCTTTTCAAATGACAACTTGTCACATTTATGTGCAGATAATAAGTGGAATTAGTTGATGTTATAAATTGGGTGAATATGTTAAATGAAAATATCTGTGGAAAATTTTAGTTCCACATTTAGATGAACTGATTTTTAAAGCAGTTTACAATTCCAAAAATTAAGTGAGAGGCACGGAGACTAAAAGCATCCTTCCATTTACGAAAAGAATAAATATAGAAGAGATTATGTCACAGAAAGCTACTTCTTAACATCAGGATTCACTTGTTCCATACAAGTTTTGTTGCTGTAAGAGAACAGTCCATTTCTATGGCTACTTAGGTCTCAGTCCCACTACAATCATTATTAATAAGGCTGATATTCAGTGCCAGTCACAGTGGGAGGTCTAACGAAAAAGCAGAATGTATCAGTACAGGGGTTCAAGGTTGGATTTTTCTTCTTTTAAATCAAAACACCATTGAAACATCTTGAAGCCAGACAAGTGTAACGGATCAGAGTTGGTAAGGTTGTATCTACCAAAACAAGAAGAAGAAAACAAAAGACACTGCAGCAAGAAAAAAGTTCTCCAAACAAAAAACACTGAACTAAAGTGTATTTATAACAATTTTCCATCTGGGGAAAAATTCTACACTCATTTACACCACCTCAGACCTTTTGATATCAAGAAGATTTAAGAACAATCACCTAATTTAATGCTCACTCTACACTCACCTAAGTGTAATGATATTTGACCTGAATTTAATAGCCCTATCATTTGCATACTCTGAGCCCAAATTAATAATTTGGAAGTGGAAGGCACCTGATGAATGATCTCTTATGTCCCTTTAACACCCGCTTTGTTTCAAACCTTGTTTCAACTGGAAAAATTAACATAAAGTGTAGCTGATATAAAAACTCTTCTCTGCTACAGTAAAATGTTGGTACAATACATGCTAAGCAACATACAACTAGTCCATCAGCATGACAAGAAAAAAATTATTCCATCGAAAAACCATGTACTGTGTGCTGAAAAACATAGGTAAATAACCCATCATATATTTCTGCAATGACATTTTGAGCTTATTACAGCAGTCAATACAAACATTCTACTTAAGATTATTTAGCATGAATTAATATATGGGTGTTGTCTTGTAAATGATTTAGGTGTTAAAAGTCAGCAGCAAAGCTGAGGGGATCTGGCATCCATACCACAAATGAGATGATAGTTCCATTAAATGAATGCAATGCCAACAACATGTATTAATTCAGAATATTTGACTTTCTGCTTTTACAAAGTAAAAATTTGTACACTGTTTTAAGAGAAATGCGAAAATGCCTTCTCTGCAAAAACATGAATCACTCAAAATATAGGAATCCAGGATGCACGCTGACTGCTGAATAATTTAATCATAATAACCATATTTACATGGTAAAGGCATTTTCTTAGTAGTGCACATTCTATTAATAACTCCACTCCCAATGAAGCTTTCATAGAATCACAGAATGCTTTGGGTTGGAAGGGACCTTTAGAGGTCATCCAGTCCAACCCCCCTGCCATAAGCAGGGACACCTTCAACCAGATCAGGTTGCTCAGAGCCCCGTCCAACCTGACCTTCAATGTTTCCAGGGATGGGGCCTCCACTACCTCTCTGGGCAACCAGTTCCAGCACTTCACCACCCTCACTGTAAAAAATTTCTTCCTAATATCTAGTCTGAATCTACCCTCCTTTAGTTTAAAGCCATTACCCCTTGTCCTGTCACAACAGGCCTTGCTAAAAAGATTGTCCAAATCTTTCCTATAGTGCCCCTTTAAGTACTGAAAGGCCACAATAAGGCCTCCCCGCAGCCTTGTCTTCTCCAAGCTTTCCCCAGTTTCAAGTTGCCAGACACTTTTACACCTATCTATTTCTTAGGGCAGGTTGTAGGTTAAATGATACCAGAAAAATCTGAGCTGTACTTCAAAATAGCCAGCCAAAATACACTTTTATAATCCTAAGCGATGTAAAAGGAGAGATGTGAAAGTCAAAAGTGCCGACTTTAGCAATGAAATGCTCCTTTTAACATCCTTTTCAAAAGCCCATTTTCCGAACTTAACTTCTAATTTCAATAAACATGTTAGGAATCAGAGACATTGAAAGGATGGCTGTTTAAAAAAACAATCAGTAGATGAACTGGTTGGCAGACACTGCTTGATCATCCCCATCAGTCTGCAACAACCAAAAGAAACCTTTTTTAGTTTTGGACTTTTTGCAAAAAATGAACTGGTATATTAGCAACTATAGCTCAATGCTTGTTTCTGACAAATATCTATTTCAGAATGTTTTGTGGAAGGTCATATTTCAACAATACAAGTTACATTTAACTTAAAATTAGTAACTATGGAAAGAGACACCTACTGGTTTGTTAATCCACAGAATATCTGCATTGTCTGACAAAGATTCATCGGGACCGAAATCTGTAACTGGCTGGGCTTCCACCCTTGAACTTTGCTTCCTTTTTAGCATCCTGAAGTTAACTTTTGTTATCTGTAATCATGAAACCTCCTTGGGAAGAAAAAAAGAGAAGACATTAATTCACTAAAACCATTTTATAATGCATTTTGAACAGTTTTATAAATAACCTAAAGCATTTTGTATTCATGCAAACTGCTTTTGTACTTACTGATTAACAGGATCTTCATTTTATTAAAAAGCTTTGCCTATAGAAATCACTGACATGACTCTTGTTAGTTTACAAAAATTTACATAAAGGTATGCAATGCAAACAATTACCAGAAACTTAGCAACGCTGGCAGACAATTTGTACCAATATGCAAAGAATGCTATTGCTGTAAACTTAAACCCAAAGTAATCATTGGATGGATTTGACCTGGAGCCATTTAATTTAACGGTGACATTTCCATTTATTACACTAGGCTAAGATGAAGCCCAACATGCCAAAGGCAAACAGGCAATGTTAAGCAGCCAACAGATGTTAATGTTCTTTACTGAAATCAGAAGAGCCTTTTTGCTATATACTACTATTAACATGTATTTTTCTAATACTTTTTTTTAATGTTAGCAATTATCTATCCAACAGCCAGACAGTTGGCTGTCTCTGGGGCTTGCGTTGGCACATGGAAGCACTGAGGAAAATGTGTCGTTTCCACAAGGTCAGGCCAAGTCTGGACATGCCTGCGTGGGTGGCACTGACTGAGCCTTCTGTATGCTCAGCAATGTGAGCCACAACTAACGGACACAACATGAGAGCAGAAAGGTAGGTTAGATCTTATTATTGACTTTCCCACAGACACAGTTCATGAATCCTGGAGTCTAAATAAATCCAAAGAGATGAAGAAGATACACTCTCCCAAGGAGTAACACTCTGCCCATGAAATACAATTCTGTCGTTCATGAAATACAAGCTCCCAGGGATTTTTTTCAGGAAAGTGAGGGGGGAGGAGAAAGCAAGACCTTGGGACCTTGTTCTGGACCTTTACTCTAGACCAAGCATGGTTTGTAGGTGACATTACACTTTTGAAAAGTTTGTCAAAACTAGTATGAAATAGAATCATAGAATGGCTTGGGTTGGAAGGGACCTCTAAAGATCATCTAATCCAACCCTCCTGCCATAAGCAGGGACATCTTTCACTAGATCAGGTTGCTCAAAGCCCCATCCAACCTGATCTTGAACATTTTCGATGATGGGGCATCCACAGCTTCTCTGGGCAACCTGTTCCAGTGTCTCACCACCCTCATTGTAAAGAATTTCTTCCTTATGTCCAACCTAAATCTTCCCTCTTTCACTTTAAAACTGTTGCCCCCTTGTCCTGTCACTACAGGCCCCAGTAATTACAGGCCCAAGTATCACAATAATGACTGCAACATGAATGCAAGAGACACTGTCCTCGATTAGCTGGAGGAAACTGTGAGCTCAGGACTGCAGAAGTACCCATGTGCTTGGTCTCAGCTGGCCTTTTCAACCACACAGGCTGCTGCTTCACATCCAAACACTATGCACCTACGCATCCTTGCCTGTCTTTTCTTTTAGTTGTTATGGCAAACATAACCTATTCATCTTCTTCCAAGTCCCTCAGAGTCTACTCCTACTCTATTTTCTCTCTTTCAGATTCAAGAGGTCAGCTCCTGTCTCTGTAATCCCCTTGCTACATTTTCAGAAGAGTGATTTTGTGGTTTCTCCTACTCTGTCACTCCATACATGACAAGCTCCGTATGTGAGCTCCCTGCAAGTTTCTACAAAGTTTTTTTCAGTACCTTCTTTCATATCTGTCAGTAAACTAAAACTCCTGATCATGATGACTGTGCCGTCAGTACAACCTTGTGTTTTCCTGCCTATACACACCTATCTCATATCTCCTGTCTAATATTTAAAAACCAAGTCTGAACCATTGGTCTATCTTTGTATAGACCATAAAGCAACAGGGTTGAGGTCTTGGACTGATGCTCCCAGCTGGAGGAGCTGTCATTATGCAATAATTGATTTTTTAAAATAAACAGAAATTATATAAAGGCACAAAATAAGGAACAACTTCTGACACCTTTATTTGTGTTGGATGGCCAGTCACAGCAACCTTAGTACAAGTGAAGCCGGTAAGCTGTTACTAAAAATATGCAAATATTGTAAAATTAACATTATAAATTAATAGTCTTTCTCTAACAAATGAAGACTAAAATAATATCCATACAAGTTGTATGTTCTCTTAATCCTCATGCTCAAGCTTCATGCTCCGACTTCGTTCTCGTAACTGAATTCACTACTTCCTCCTCTTTAGCAATTTTTCCTGCTTTCTCCTATTTATTTCTAAGCCTGATGTATTGACCTATTTTCTCTGCTTGGACCAAAGCATAACTAGAAATGCTTGAAGCCTCAGAGATGTTGGTGTACTTTTCGAGGTCATGAAGACTTAAAATGCCTACATTCAGCACAGTGATAAGAAGTTTACTGCAATGTCTTGGGAGCTGCATTTCTCAAGACCTTAGGAAAAAAAAAAAACCACTTTCTAAAATGTTTCTTGCAAATATGTTCCTTTGGAAACTGTTAGCAAAAGCTAATCAGTGAATTAACAAAATAACAATTTTATGTTTACCATTTCTGGTAATGGCTCCGACAGTGCTCCTAATAAACTCCAAAGAAAATACGTACCAATAAATAGAGAATCAGTAAGATAAGTACAATCAATAATTATGAGAAAAGGCTCAGGATATGAAACACTGACAAGCCACTACTGATTTTTTTTTAATAAATGACACTCTAAATAACAAGCTATGTCCATTTGGGGAAGAAAGCAGATAATTATCAACTGGCTATTAGAGAGGCTCTGTTGTTTTTATGCTTTTCTCAGTGTTGCTTATTTATACATTTGATGTGTAGGAAGATTAGCCATGTCCTTCTAATGAAATTCCCATTTACCCTTTTACCCACAGCCTCTTTTTTTTTTTTAATTGATCTAGGCGCAAAAAATATCCTGAACTTTAGATGTCCATAATGGATTCAGTTTGCATACTTAAATGTTCTGACTAAAGAGATCAGAATTCTTAATAGGTGGCCTTGAATAAACAAATCGCCATGTATATAAATCCAATGGAAGGGATGAAACATTTATGGAATATAAGAACTAGCTTGTTTACTTCTCTACTTGAAATGAGCAGAAAAGTCCACCAAAAAAAATGCAGAATAAAGACGACAAGCCAAGAATCATCTGGAAATGGTCTTTAGCAAGATCATGCAAAGTATAGCATGGTTCCTTTCAAACTTTTATGCAATTTTTTGTTGTTGTTCTCACTACTTTTATTTTTCCATGGAACACACAGGCTTTTACATGTGTCTGTTACTGTAGAGCAACACAAAGCCCGGTGCAGCCTCGGGACTCTGCCGTGTGTGTAAAGAATTTTAACTCTTGGACTCCCATCCCTTTTGCACCTGTTTCTGCAAGGGGGAACCAGCTGAAAGATGAAGAGGAGGAAGGGAGCTGTACACAAACTCCTTCCGGCATGTGACACACAGTGAGCACCACACTAAGCTGTGCTAATGGGGAGGCTGTAGTCCTCCCTAACCCCAACTACAGATCCACCCCTGCAGTTCCTGCATTGATTCCAACACACATCATTAGGTCTTTCTTTGATCACAACCTGTTATTAACATGAGAGGCTTAATACATTCTCTAGGACATATTTCTAGCTCCAGAGTTTTTAAGAAATATTGGGTGCAGGGCAAAGACAGGTTTTGAGACAGGAAAATATCATGGAGTTTTGGGGCTATATCCACTTCACATTTCTTTGGAGTATTTTCTTTACAGTAGCAATGAAAATCCACAGTGCAGGTGTCAACCTTGTCAGGGAGGAATGTAGTGTCTTTGCTTTTAAATCTCTCCTCTATTTTCAGAAGCAAAGACAAATTAAAGGAAGAAAACTACATAGAAAATTACTCACACACTGAGCCCCTTCAGATCCATTTGGTCAGCCTTTTCTCTTCCTCTCTCCCCCTGAACTTGCAGGTATGTTCAGCAACCACTACACTGTCCAAATGACCACCAACCACTAAATTTGCGGCTTCTGCTGAAATGAAGAGTATGCTAGCACAACAGTTGGTGAACTTCAGACCCACTGTGCACTTGGGAAAAAAAAGTCTGAAGAAGGTCTACTCCCAGTTTGTGATATCCACACTAACCACAAGACACTCCTGCTGGTGGAAGTTTGCACTTCCTACAAAAATCAAAAGACAAATTTTAAAAAGTAGCTGATCCTACACAACATCAAAAGCCGAGAAATCTGTGTCTCGTTTATAAAGCAAGCTCACTGTATACAGCCTAATCTGCTCAAGAAACCTCTATCACAAAGTCAGGAACACATGCTTATAAATGCAAATGTAGACAAAGAAGACAGTTGAAAAATGACTTCACAGAAAAATGAATAGGAAAATAAAGCTGATATACTCCTACCTATGACTCATGGAGAGAGTTTAAAAATCAGACAAATCCTTGGAATCAGCTATGTCTGGCTTCCAACACACTTCTTTCTCACTGCCTATTGACTTTGTCACCTGAGATCATGTGAGCACTGTCCTCCCAGGGCAGGCCACCTACAAGCACTCTCTTCAACACCAATTCTCTCTTTGAAAATGTCAACTCCCCTTCCAACTTTTCCCAGAGCTGAGACACACAAAGTGGCACATACACTTCTAAGAGAATAATTATCTTTGAACCTTTTACTATCTGTGAAAGCTAAAATGCGTGGCAGGAAGAGGACATGAACACCCATACATGTAGCATGATGACAAAACCCCATTTGGCACATACCGCTATGGATGTTATTAACTCATAACTAGTTTCAAGGAAAAATTTATTTCAGTACTTTTTATCTCTGTGTGGTATTGTTATTGCATCTGATAAAATGTCCTAAAAGATCTCTTCATTATTTTGAACGCAATATGCTGCTAATAGCGGACCGAACTTCAGTATTTATCAAAAACAAACAGGATTCTTCACAAAGAAGGTATACTGAAGGAAATACCCTAAAAATCAGTTACAGTCACATTTTCAAATCAAAGTTCTTCCTCTCAGACCTAGCCAAAGTAATTCAGACCTACTCAGCAGACAGAATCAAATATCACACTGCATACAAAAGCGTATCTCATGTGAGCCAGATGTATAGCCTACCACTGCTATTACATGTCATATCACAAGTCTTTTTTACTGTAAGCCTTCTAACATCTGGATGAAGAAACTACGCGTGCATATACATGGTGCTGTGATGCAGCCAGATAAGGAACTTCATAATTTTAAATAGAATTGGTTAGCTTTTTGACATTTTTCAATTAAGAAATTGGGTTGAGTAAAAGAAAAAAACAACTGATGATGATTTTTCAAATGGCGCTGTTAGATCACACCATGGCACATTCCACCACACCACTTCTTTTACATAAAAAGTAGAGATCAAGGTACGCAAAACCCACTTTTCTAGTAAAGAGCAGGTACACTCTCATATGTCACAGTCCCAGCTCCCCCAGATTCCCGAAAGGAGGGACACATCTGAGCATGAAGCGGCTACTTCCCTGTAACCTGTAACCAGCTTTTTATTCCAGTGGAAACCAAAGCACATGAATGGTGAGCACCCTCAGTCTCCTTCCAGCATGCTGGCTGTTGGCATGACTGGACAACAGGACAGCTTTCCAAGCCCTACAGTTTAAATATACCCTTAGACATTACACTGTCAGAATGGTTGATAAAATGCTAAAATTTAATGATGGCCACTGAATGCACAGTAATTATATGTAGAGAATATACTGATGGCAAGAGATTCCCTTTATGGATATATAGCACGGTTTAACAGCTGGATTATTTCAAAAGGTCACTTCGACTGTGGGCCACCTACCCACCACTTGCTGCCCTAGGATTAGTCTACTGCTATGTAGTCTGTATGAAAATCCTTAAGAGCCCATAGCTGACAAAGACCTGCAGCAACATGCTTAGTAAGAATCATGCTGGAAAAAATACGAGAGCAATGTTCTGGGATTTGCTTTTGCAGTCTACTCATCTCCAGGGGGAAACTGTGTTGTAGCCCTCTGTGAAAGCAAGGGGGCAGGTAGCAGCAGGTCATTCTTTGAGAGGATTCAGGGAGCAACTCATCCTCTCTCTAAAATACCCCACATTCAGTAACCTGCTAAGAACACTGCAGATCTATTTTTCAGGGTTTTAAAGAAGGGGATGAGGGCATCCTTCCCAGAATGATGCAGAGGTGGAAAGGAGCTTCTCTGTAGGTAGATGGCTGGCAGCATGCCTGCTTAAGTGATTATTTTAATGTTGCTGGGATTTTGTTGTAACACTAATTACATGTTAGTGTATCTAGAACCTTGTATACACATCTTTTCATAATTTAAACTGAAATACATTAAAAATTAAAGTGGTTATATTCTTTTAGTATTGTTACAATTTTTGCCAAAATAATTATTTAAGAAATTTTAATATTCTAGATCATCTTCCCTTCCCAAATTCTTCCCTTTCCATCATTTAAGGAATCGCCAGCAAAACAGTTAACACCTATATATTTTAAACTTGAAATCCTGAAAACAAAATTAGGACTCTATCTTCTTATCTTTCCTCTAAAACAAACAAATTGACATGCGATACAGATTCTCATTGCTGCAGGGCAGCTCCCAGAAGTTGCAGCAATAACCTTTGGTACCGTACTACCATCTTCATAAACATAATGATTGAATGTAATGGCTCAGGAAGAAAAGGCCAAACCCAAAGGCTTAAATAATAAATAATAAAAATAATAAATAATAAAAATAATAAAAATAAATAATAAAAATAAATGGAAAACTGAGATCATAGAATCATAAGCTAACTCAGGTTGGAAGGACCTCAAGAGGTCTCTAGTCCAATCTCCTGCTCAAGCAGGGTCAACTGGGGTGTCAGACCAGGGTATTGCCGTTTACTCAGGTTACTGCAGTCTGGTCTTGAAAACCTCCAATGATGGAGACTGTACAATTTCTTTGAGCATCTTGTTCCACTGCTTGATTGTCCTCGCAGTGGGAAAAAAAGAGATGAAAGATGAAAATATCACAGAAAATAAAGAAAGGAAAAAGGAAAACAAATTACGTAGCAGAACCAAGACAATTTGCAACCATAGTCTAGAAGTGGTATCTCCCAAAGCAAGACATTTATCAGTACTTAACCGATACAGGAAACTTTGAATGAAATAAAAGAGGCTATGGAGGTAAAGAAAGGGAGAACAGAAAAAGATTGAAAGGGAAATAAAATATGATTCAACCCATAATGCCCATACTAGGCTGACTTTGCTCTTTACCTCCAAAAAGATTTCATGCTCAAAATCTACAGGACATCCAAGTCATTTTCCAACCATGAAAGTATTCTATTAGTAACACAGTAAAAACAATTTGTGAGTGTAACACCTCTATTTTACTCATAAACATGTCAAAAATCTTGTTTACAACTGCCTGAATTCCTAAATACCTAGGGGGGTGGGTAGGAAACCCAAATCCCCAGAAGCCAGTAACAGTTCTATCTCATCATGTGATACTCATGCCTTAAATAGACACTCTTATCCATGAAAATCTGAGACTCCCCACTTCTTCCAGAGCTTGCTCCAGTAGCCCATTACTCCCTACAACACAGCTTGATACTACTCATCTCCTGTGGTGAAGGTTTAAGACCTGAAACCTCTGTGACTCAAGACCTGGGTTTGGATGAATGCCACATAGGTCTACATAGTGTTCATGGTACCAGCAATGTCCAGAAGTTGGAAATAAATCAAAACAGAGTAAGTTGTATTTCCAGGAGGTATAGCTTAAATGGGAATGAACTGTGATGGACCAAATTTCAGATTAAAATAGGACAGAAGCACCAAACAAAAAGACCATGGGTCCACATTTCTAAAGCACAAATGACATGCTGATCGTTATGGCCTTAAAATTTCATTTTAAAACACAGTACCGAGCTCACCCAGTTAAACAAAAATTCCCCCAAAGGCATATGCATGAACTGGCAGAGAGCTGGAGTCTTCTAGCAGCCAGAAAGATCAACTCAAAGAAATGTAAATTTTTTCTCCCTGCATTAAAGTTTCTTAACTTTGTGATTTATGCAGGAAAACTTAGTTCATTGTTAATATGTATTCTTTTTCTGTTGGTCACTTAGAGGGCAGGTGGGATGCAGCTGCTGTGGAAGGAAATGAAAAGAGAAAGGGACAATGAAATGAAACAGGAAATTGAAGATGCTTAAGACAAAGACAAAGACTCAAGTAGCATTTAGTTAGTATTTTCTCACTGTGAATATTTCCCTTATGAGTAACTCAGAACGCAACAATGGCTAACCAGCCAAATCATAGCTTACTTAGAAGCTACATCTGCACGTAAAGGCCATCAGAAACCTCCATCCTTCCTAGAAACGTGTCTCTGACGTTACCGGGAGTGCTAAAATAAAAAGATGTCAACAACAAAAAAATGTTAAGCACCCCTCTCTCCACTCAATGAACAGTGTTGAGACCCCTGAGACTGCACGTTAAAGAGACTGACTTCAGGCCTAGGTACCTCACTCTCTCCAACCACCCCAACCCCGTAGCCACCAGCCCCTGCGAACCAGCCGAAACCTCCCCTCAGGGAAGCAGCTCCCCACAGCGCACCCCGTCCCGCCTCCGCCCCATCCACAACCACCCCCGGCCTATGATAAATGAAGAGGCCTGTTCGTCCCACGGCCCTGCTCTGCCTCAGTAACGAAGTGAGGCACGTTTTCGCCCCACTGAGGGATGCGGAGGGGGCCCGGGGCGGCGGGAGTCCGCCGGCCTGCCCCGGCGAGGCCCAGCGGCAGCAG
>WAAD01037794.1:15678-67462 GCA_013389945.1 Fregata magnificens
CGGGCGGGGCGGCCTGCGGGCCGGCGCCGGGGAGGGAGCAGGTGAGGAGGAGACGGTACCGACCGCACTCACGCACATTAAAAAAACCCAGCCACCACCCTCGAGTTACTACAGCCTCCCGGTTGAGAAGAAATAGGGCTTAACGCCTCGGTGAGCCCGCGGCGGCCGGCGGTCCCGTCACGCAAAACGCTCCCACAGCGACTTTGAAATGTGTTGGCTGCGCCCCGAAACAGGCAAGTGGTGAGCGAAGTGAGGAAGAGCCCACCGGGGGTTCCCCCTCTGAGGCTGAGCAGGCACAGCCGCTGTTCAATAGGGTTTTGTTTGGGGGTTTGCCGTGTTTTGTTGTGTGGTTTTTTTTTTTTCTCATGATGGTCTTCAAGTACTAGGATAGTTTTCTTCTTTTGGTGAGAAATCCTCTTTGAGCGTCTCAGAGCTTTTTTAGTACTCGTGCAGTTTGCCGCTGCAGAGCGTTTACTTCACTGGTAACATCAGCTGGGAGGTCTGCTTAATTTTGGAATTACTGAAGAGCCAAATAAAGGCTCTGTCTTGAGCTCCACAGTGAAATAAATTCGTAAAATAACATCACCTGTTGTAAAGCGATACAAATAAATAAATAAATTAATAAATACTTGGAAAATGGTTTCTGTAAATGAAGTCGCCATGTTCCAATCTGTATTTTTATCTTCTTGGGCAAAAAAAGTAAATTTCTATAAATTATACTTTGTCTTTAAATGATACTAGTTGATACAAAATAATGTGAACCCATAGCCTTCTGGAGCTTGTAAAATTAGCAAAATTGAAGATGTAATCCTGCAAATGCAGTTGTTGCTACGATGGCATTAAAGACATGAAATAGGATTTGAAAAGCAAAACCCAAAATACCCCAGAAAGCAGAAGGAAAGTGTATGGCATAAATTAGGTTCCTTTAGATTATATCTATTTGACGCTTACAACAAAAACTAATAAACCAGTTAGGGACCTGGCCTCAGGATTATGGATGCAGTCCTGCCAGTGCTTACTTATGTGCATTACCAGCATTAGCAATTCCAGTAAATTTAAGCACCTAATTTTAGCGTTTGCAGGACTGGTGTCTTTGGTAGCAATCAGCCAGCTGATTAAAAAAAAAAAAAAAAAAAAAAAAGAAAAAAATATCAGTTTAAGAATAGATGTGCTTACAAATAATACTCTTCACTTTTGTCTTTTTCTTCCCCAGCTGCAAACAGTGAAACGTTGCAGCTATATCTAAGCAAAAGAAATCAGCATTTGCCAGCAGATGTGATTTTGTGCAATGGTTTTTCTGTGGATATACTGACCTAGGAAAAATAATTCTTGATGGAACAATTCAGGTTGGAAGGGACCTCGGGAGGCCATCTGGTCTGACTGATCTGCTGAAACCAGGCTCAGCTTGCTCAGGGCTTTTTCCACTTGGGTCTTGAAAACCTCCCAAGACAGAGACTGCACAGCCTCCCTGGGCAAGCTGTTCCAGTGCTTGACTGTCCCCACAGTGAAGGATTTTTTCCTGACACGTGGTTGGACCCTCTCTTGTCCGTTGTCTCTCTTCCTTCTGCAATGCACCCTTGGGAAGAGCCCAGTTCCATCCTCTTGACAGCTTCCTCATAGACCCTAGCAGACAGCTCTTCGGTGTCCCCAAAGCCATCCCTTCTCCAGGCTGAACAATTCCAGCTCCTTCAGCCTCTCCTCATGGGGCAAGTGCTCCAGCCCCAATGACCTTGGTGGCCTGCCACTGAACTCTCATATGAACATCTTTCATGTGCTGGAGGGGAGCTCAAAATTGGATGCAGTATTTTAGATACTGTTTAATGAGTGCCAAATAAAAGGGGATTAATTTCCTCACCTGTGGTTTGTATTACAGAATACATGTTTCCTTATGTATTTCAAACTTCTACTTTTACCTGGTATCATATTTGGTAACACAGTGTTAAATTTTGCCCTACCTGCCCATACTGAGCCTCTATGAACTGCAGGCTACTAACGGGGACCCACACTTTCAAGAGAGGGTTGGATTCTCTTGGACAGCCTGTCCATGAGCATGACTTGCATCAGATGATGCTAATGCTGGAAGAAGGGTTTAGCCCTTGATGCCTTGATATACCTGCCTATGTGCAAAGGAAAAATAGTAGAGTCTTTCATTTAAAGAATTGTGCAGACAGTGAAGGTTCGGTGTTTGCAAGAAAAAGCCCTTTCCTGCTTTGCTATTTCAACACAAATTTACTTGCACGTCTGTCCCGTGAAAAGCAATTATGCACATTTTAGAACTTGGGTAGCATATATCATGTATGTGAGGACAGAGTGGAAAACTTAGGTATTTATAAAATTGCTGATATAATTTTGCAAAGAGTCTTTCAGTCATTTAAATCCATGCCAATGTTTAATATTTAGGGCTGAAGTTTGGTTTTATTCTTATTTAGAAAATTCCCATTGACCTAAAGAGCAAGCCATAAACACACAGGTAAGGACTGAATTTGGGAGTTAATCTTAAGATGTTACTTTATGGTAATGTGAAATAGGTCAAAAGGAAAGATATGTCTTAGTAAAGATTTACCTCTCATCTCTATAAATCTGGAACAGATAAAGGAATTTCCTTATTCATTCTTCAAACTTGAACACACGGTTGAAACTGGCCATGGGGGAACTTCCATTTAAAAGGAAATTTTGGAAAATTCCAGAAGACTGATATTGAGAATTCAAGGAGAGAATTCTCAACCTTACCTATCACCTTAATTTTTGTAACATGACCTGCAAACACAGTAAGATCTTCCTGCATAAAAGGTAATTAACAAACCCAAGTTTCCTAGACCTGATCACTCAGTAGGTCCTGAAGAAAAAGAGGGAATACAAAGCATCTTAGTTTTGCATGTTTTGTTGCAGAATTTGGATAGCTCTCAAGCCCTTTTTTTTTTTTTTCCTTGGGATGCAGTTAACTCAGGCAATTAAAAGGATAAAAACTGAAGTGCAGTGTTTCTAGGCTGCGCCAAAGCAGGCAAGTAATGAACATCCTCTTCTTCCCCATTTTCAGTGAGAAAGAGCAAGAATTAAGAAGGGAAAGCACTAGTAGGTCCCCAGCACAAGTTGGGTACCAACTGTTCCATCTTATAAAATCCAATTGCTACTCTCCCATTTGCTGACATCATATAAATAAGCATGTTTCCACAGTAATATGTGTATTTTAATCATCTTACTGTGGTTGAAAAGAGCCACATTAGAAATAGTGAAATTACAGGCTTTTATTTCTCAATATATTTGAGCTTTATTTGTAGCTCTCGTCCTTACTTTCCATAAGTATCTGTTAAGGACTTGAAGAGTAATGTAAACAAATTTTAAAAACATCCCAAGGAGCTGAGCTTATTGGAAGTGCCGTTGTTGGAATTTGATGTACCACTTTGGAAAGAATGCACTGCTCGATCAGATTTCTGATATTCCACAATGAGTAAAAGAATTCATGAAATACTCATTTGGAAATGATGATTGAGCTTTTAAAAAAGGTCACAAAATGTCATTTAGAAATTTGGAATTAAACTTCAGACCCAAAGGAAGATTTAATCATTTAGGCATAGCATACAAATCAAAACCTGCTCTATTCCTGCTTTGTTGCTGTCTAGCCCCAGGGCATCCAAAGTCCTTAGTCATCTTAATGGCGGTTACCACAAAGTTGTCTCTTAGTCTGAAGTCCTGCTCTGCACACGCTTGAGCAGCACCCCGGTCTTGCCAGGGCTCCATGTGATTCAAACCAGCCCAGCAGCCTGGCTTTCTTCCATCCGTCTGCTCTGTGTAGCTCAGGCTGAGAGGTGGTCTCACTCTGAAGGATATAACTGCAACAGAAACAGTCACAGAGCAACATCAGACTAACGACTGCAGGAGAAGATCCGTTAATGTTCATGAGTAGTTTTGATTGGAGTGGATTACAAAACTGCCATTCTTGAGTGTCTGTGACCGGTGTCAACGTTGACAAACCAGAATAAAGGACATGGAGTATGGTTTTCAAAATTTCAAACTTCAAGAAGGGTGCTAAGTCTACAACTAACTACATATATATTTGGGTTGCTTTCGAAAAGTACTGAGTACTTGGAAGAGGGGTGATAATGGTGTTCCCCCTGCCCATCCTTTTTCTTAATTTCTGTCTCCTTCATCTTTGCTTTAATAACAAGCAGCAGGACCCACTGCAAGACAGAGCATTGAAACCGTACGAGATGCTTGCCATTGCCTGGAGAATCTGGTGTGCATATGTTCGACTCAGGCACTAAACCTGAGTTACTGCAGTTTTGCCTCTAAGAAGTCAGCAGTATCTGTTTTTTAATTTACTATCCCTAGAAACAACTCTTCGGTCAAAAAGATGAGAATGATCTTTCATTATAACTCATTCAGGTAACTAGTTCAAAAAATACAAAAATCATAAACATTCATTATTTTTATCGTATTTGCCACTATTCTAGATTTGTCAAGATTCCCAGCAACAAAGAATATTGTCCCTTTGAGAAGTAAGGCACAGTTTGACTGCAGAATGAGAATTTAGGTTGGAAAATGACATTTATTTCATTTCTTGTCCTCTTCAACAATACTGTTAGCTTGGATTACACCAGACCTTGACTCACTTTCTGAAATAAGTGCTAAACAGTTAAGAACGCGGTAGTATGTTTTTTAAAACATACTATTACTGCTGGCATTCAGAGCTGCCTTGCAAGCTCATGCTTAAAAATGTCACGCTGCCTTAAGGCCTCTGTAAAAGCAGGGTATTATTGCTGTTTGGGGGAATTAACTAGTAAACATTAAACAAACAAAAACCCTACCTACTATTTAAAGTTTCAGCTGGGACCTGAAAGAGTAAGCTAAGGTTTTACACTAGAGTATAACACAATAACATCTTGATTAATGTTGGCCTATGAACTGTTTGGGTAGCTTATATTCGCTACTATTCAGGCCAGCTACATTCAGGCCAGCTCAGCTTTAATCTTGTTCTAACCTTGATCCTATAACTCCAAAAGCTATTTCTATTCCCTGTGTGATACCATCAGCTGTCCCAGATTCCATGTCATGTCAGCAAAATGAACACAAGATTTTCTGTTCTGCAAAGCTCTGTCTCTTGCTCGCTTCCAAGGATGCCATCAGCTAGCACAGCAATGACTCTCAATGGCTGCATGCATTTCTGAACTGTTTAATTTAGACAGATTTTAGTTAATTGCAGAAAGTATTTTTGGTCCATGGATGTTAAAGTGGTTTGTCGTAGATCTTTACAGCCATCTCATTTAGTGATTGTATATCCTCGACAGAAGTGATGAAGAATCACTGGAAGCTTCCAACTCTCCTTGTTCCACGTTTTATGGAGAAATAATAACTAGTGTGATATATGGATTTTTCAACTTCTGGTTAATTTTAGAAAATTGCTATGTAAGTGAATGCATCTGCAATGTCTCCACTGATAGAAACCCATGGTGTTACTAAAATGGCTTCCATGGAAACCCAGGAGGATTATTTGACAAATTTTGGTGGTCTCCAGTTATTTTTTAAGCTTAAACTGTTCACTGGATGTGCATTTTGCTTTGTTTTGTTAAAAAAAATCCTTAAAAATAGCATGGAATGTGGTTTGCAAACCTAATGGCTGTGTTAAAGTGACAACAAAATTAAGCTGGCCACTAAGAGGCTGTAATAAAGGAGGAGGCAGAGGCCATCTGCCTTCCCACACCAAATCAAATCTTGTTCAGTAGCACAGTATGTCATCAGAGTCATAGAATTATGGAATATTTGAGGTTGGAAGGGATCTCTGGAGATCGTCTAGTCCAACCCGCCTGCTCAGAGCAGGGTCGCCTAGAGCCAGTTACCCAGAACCCTGTCCAGACAGCTTTTGAATGTTTCCAAGGGTGGAGATTCCACAACCTCTCTGGGCAACCTATTCCAGTGTTAGACCACTCTGACAGTAAAAAAGCGTTTTCCTCTGGGTTTTTTTTCCTTATGTTTGAATATTAATCTAATTCACTTTAGTGCTGTCCTGGTTTTGGCTGGGATAGTTAATTTTCTTCCTAGTAGCTGGTACAGTGCTGTGTTTTGGATTTAGTATGAGAATAATGCTGATAACACACTGATGTTTTAGCTGTTGCTAAGTAGTGCTTACACTAGTCAAGGACTTTTCAACTTCTCATGCCCTGCCAGCGAGAAGCTGGGAGGGGGCACAGCCAGGACAGCTGACCCAAACTGGCCAAAGGGATATTCCATACCATATGGCGTCATGCTCAGTATATAAGCTGGGGGGAGTTGGCCAGGGGGCAGCGATCGCTGCTCGGGAAATAGCTGGGCGTCGGTCGACGGGTGGTGAATGGTTGCACCCCTTATTTTTCCTGGGTTTTGTTTCTCTCTCTCTCTCTCGTTGTTTTCCTTTTCATTACAATTTATTTTTATCATAATAATAATAATGATAATAATAATAATAATAATTAAACTGTTCTTAACCCATGAGTTTTCTTACTTTTGCTCTTCAGATTCGCTCCCCCATCCCACCGCAGGGGCGGGAGGGTGAGCGAGCAGCTGTGTGATGCTTGGTTGCTGAGTGGGGCTAAACCACGACAACTACAAAAGCAATTCTGGCAAAGTTAAGATATTGCTTGCCTTTAAAAAAAAAAAAAAAATTTAAAATCGCTGCTTATGAATTACTTAGTCTACCCCAGGGCTTACAACTTGGTTTTCACACATAATGTTACATCACACTTCTTTACAGTTCAGAAGGCTATGAAAACACAAAAGAGACATCACCGGTTTGGATAGGAAATTACACTACTGGTTCCTCTCCTGGTAAATAAAATCGCAGGAGAAAGGCTTATCCCAATCTCTCACCATATCAAATCCTGCAGACTTTTAATAACACTAAGAGCAATATACTTAAACTGAGGTTCAAGTATAGGTGTGTGTAGCAGCACTTATTTTCTTGATTCCACATCTTTATTAGAAGACATTTCTTGTCTGAGAAGTAGCATTTAAACCTATTGCCTACTTTTCAAAAGGCTGTTGTTCCGTATTAGCCGTATGTTCCAGCTCCTCCTCCTCCTCAGCGTTCTGTTGACTCTCTGTTCTCTACCTTTACTTTGCAGGTAGTGACATTACAATGTGTAAAGTGTACATCTAGCAAGCACCTATGGGTCTGAAGCCTTAGTCTGAAACTCCAATATGTAGGAAAAGTAGGATTTCACGAGCGCTCTACTTTGTGTAGGTGTATGTTATCCAGTAGAGAACAAAGCTCCTGGAGTGGCTGAAAGGAAGAGAGCAGTCCTCAAGCCAGCATGTCAGGTTGTCATTTAGAAAGAGACTGTCTCCTTTTAAATTGAATTTACAGTCTGTTTGGGAGCCACTTAGCTCCCAAATATAAACACATCTAGTGTGCGTAGATACATATATATATATATATACATGCCTGCATACAAACATTCTAGGCTTAAATGATTAAATAACAGATCTGAGCAAAGGTTAAAATCCAGTAAGAGAGCACTGAGATATTTTATTAGAGGCACATACCCATGAAAGCCATTGTTAAACTTAAGCTCTGGGTGCACATTTTAAATACTGCACCCTTGGACTGTGTAACTGTGCCTTCTCCAAATTCAAAAGGTCCACAGCCAAAAGGTGTGTATTACTTAAAACCTTGACAGATGTAAATAAATAAAAAATAAGAGAGTGATAAGGTCAACATATCATGATGGATGTCTTCTCCCCGTACATTTGAAGTTATAGTTTGCAGACTGCTTGAATGTCTTGTGAAAACCTATCAGCACCAGTCTGCACAGGGAAAAAGGAGGAAGGTGAACAGATGGCAACATTTTAGTGTGTGGATTAAAGATAAATTTAGTGCCAAACAGGAATTACTATTGTTTAAAATGCAAAGCTTTCTATTTTTTCTTCTCTAACTCCAGACTTCTGGCAGTACAATTTCTGACGATCATATTGTTCTTAAAAGTGCTCTCTTTTTGAACCTAAGGGGTTTTAATTATTTTTTTTATTGTAGCACTACAAATAAATTTGAAAAACTGTCACACAGATAGAACACATAGTGCTGCATTAAGCATGAACTTCAAAATTCAAGGACTGTCAAAAATAAAGGCCTGCCAATATTACTTACCTTTTCACTAGATCCATCAAAGTCAAATGCATGAGGTTAGCACAACTGTAAGCATTTGCAAGACTGAAGCCAACAGATCTCTCTTAACACAGGATTTTTACCAGCTGCATTGCGTGAGAATATTCTGTAACATTTGCAATGTGAAATATGCTATAAAGGGCAGAAAAACTGTTAAAAATTTAGTATACAATGTGCAACAGCTATATACAGGATTTTGAGATTTTTTTTTCCTCTAATTTTCCTTGTTCATGTTTTAGGGCAAAATTATGTGCCATGTAGAGGATAGTACACTACAAGTTGAGAACAAGGTTTTACACTTCACAACTTCAAGATAACCTGTTAGAATAAGACAGAAGTTTTATGTTTTAATAGTCCATTGGAATCATGTTTGGTTTTAACCTGTATATCTTCAGGGAATAAGATTCTCTCTTTACAAGTATGCTAGAACAGATTTTTTCCAATCTCTTCTTTTGTCATTCAGTAAAAGTTTATATTTCAATTGAATGAGTGCTTGACTGAAAACTGGATTTTACAGGCCCCAAACTGGAGTTTAAAGGTTCTTTTGGCATCTACAAGACCAGCAGAGCAAAGTTAAATGTTTGATGGGTTTTTTTTTTCAGGAAGATCACTAGCAGAACTAGTTATGTTAGCAGGAATCCTGGGAATTGTACCCTTGAATTCACTATGTTAAATGTAAGATACCTAATTACACTTTTGGGAAAGGCAGCATCTGAGTCAAAGGAGTTTTAACCAAATCTTAAAATGTTTTCTAGAACAGTATAATCTGTGGTATACCAGATATTTAATATGAAAATAAACCGAGAGTTATTCATTTTGAGAAAGCTATTGAGGGCTTTAATCTCCAATATAGGCTCTGGAACCAGCAAAAGTTTCTTCTGTCAGCTGCCTGCTTTAAATATGCACGTGTGTGTGTGTAGACTAGGACACATATCCTACCATCTTTTGTGGTGGAAGTTTGTTTCTTTAAGAGCTTTCCATCCCAGGGAGGTATCAGGCAACCAGCAATTTCCCAGGACAACCAGAGGGGTCAAAAAGTGCTGCAGCTTTTCCGTAGCATAAAGAAATGCACATAGCCATTCCTGACAATTTTCACTTATTTAGAGAGACTATCCCTCGTTTTAGCTCAGTTTTAAAGCACTTCAAAAATCTCCCACTGCTCTGATGAAGTATTGTACTGTGTGTTTTAATGAGGCATTAGGAAACGGCTAACTAATGTTTTTTAATTTGCAGTCACTCAGGCTGGTGGAGGTTGGCAGCCCATGGTGTCGCACAGTGCGATGCTGTGAGCAGGTAACCTTGGGGAAAGGAGGGGAAGGAGGGACCTGGGGAGGCAGGCGGGAGGGAGGTGCTCCAGCAGCCAGGGAGGGATGCTGCAGCTGGGGAGCACTGGTCCTGTCTCCTCAGCGGTGCACATTTCCTCCACCACATTACACAGATGATCCCAGGCAGCCATCCATCAAAGGACAGGGGGATACACATACCTCAAATATTTACGGTACCTGCACTTTGAGAATGAGACAGTTCGTTCACATCTGTGAATGGGCCACTTTTAAAACATCAAAATAAACCATCTGGCTGTGCAACTGTTTCTAATTACTTCCCTGCCTAGACTGTAAACTTCGGGGTTTGGCACCGGCCTCCCTCCCAGAGCGCTGCCCAAATCCCGCTCCCAGGCAGCTAATCAGAGCCACTGCAGCACGGGGGGAGCAGCCCTGGAGCTGGGCTTGTCCAGCTCACAGCTCTCTGCACGCCTGGCGGGTCTGTCCGGCCGTCTGTCAGGCCGTCCGTCTGCGGGAGCGCTCCAGGTGTGGCGTAGCGCAGCTCGCACCATGTACACACAGGGGCTGCCGCGGCTGGTGGTGCTGCTGCTGGTCATCTCGCTGCCGGCCGGTCACCCCATGCCACCGTCCGGCCCCCCGGCCCTGCGGTAAGTGCGGCTCTGAAGCCTCCCAGGGGGTTGTGACTGATTTACGAGATGTCAGGAGTGTGGAGGCTGGGGTTGCGGAGGGAGCGGTGGAGTGGTTTACGAGCTCTTCTGCCTGCTTAAAAGTGACACTGAGGGAAGTGCTTCTGGGTCACTGGGAATCTAAATAGGTGGTGTGTACACTGCAGGGGTTTGTTGCGATGATATATTTCATGCCCGAGATGCAGATCTTTAAAGCAGTGAAGGGGGAAGAGTTGGATAGTGATGACTTTTCACACCCAAATCGCTAAATTCTGCTGCCTGAGCAGAGCAGGCACCTAACCACAAAACCCTGTGTGTTCCTGCTCTTTGGTGCAGCGGCACAGCGAGGCACGCTGCCCTTTGCTCTTCCCCTCCACCAGGGCCAGCACCTGCCTGCTCTTAGAGTCAGCAGCTCCTTTGCTCTAGAGCCTTCAAAACGTAGTGTCTGAGAAGTGCAGGTACTAGTAACCTGAATCCTCAGTATTCCCTAGCATTGTGAACACCCATTTTTGGCTTGGCCAGTCCTTTGTTCTTTTTTCCTATGATCTAGCTCCTGATGAGGCAACGTGTGATTTTCCCTGTGTATGTCCTGAAAGTCGTGATCTCTGTGTGCTCCAGTGCATGGTACAATTGCATGGCAGAGCTGCAAATCTTCAGATCTAGCATCCAGATTCTGCTGACTTTACTAAAACCACTGCCACAAACTACACTATTGCATGGAAAGTAGTGATTACGTTGGTTTCCTTTTCTGATGAAAGCATGGATCATATATATCTGACAATCAGAAGGATTACTTTGGCAAATGTGTTTTATTAGAATCAACCGTAGGTTTGCTGTTTGGTATCATATATTCCTGTTATGCTACCTAACTGTTTGGATATATACATCTTTTCTAAACCTATTGGAATAATTCAGATCAAAATGTTTCATGATAGATAATGAAACTATACATGTATATGCAGTTAACAAGGTAGGTAAAATACAATATAAGCATTCCCACAGGTAGCAATGAGATTTCTGATGAAAGAGAAGAAAATTGGGTGATTTGAGGCCAGTAATAGTTTACAACCATAACTAAAGTGGTGGTGTTAAAAACAATATGCTGGGGGTTGGCTGAAGCCATGGCAGGAGGGTGGTTTCCCATAAGCCAAGCTCTCATCAGCTCTGAGCTGCAGCCCCTGGCTTTGACCACAGCTTGCTCTTTTTGCTGTCCTCCGCAGGAACGGTTTGGGTAGTCTTTCTTCGTGCCAGCTGTCCCGGACTGAGTCGGAGCTCAGGTGCCGCGTCCCAGAGGGGAAGCTGTGCAGTGACAGAGGCAGATGCGAGTGTGGAGTCTGCATCTGCCAAGTGACTGAGTCCGGCAAGTACTACGGTCCGCTCTGTGAGTGCCATGACTGGGTGTGCGAGGTCTATGATGGGAAGATCTGTGCAGGTAAGGAAGCCGCTATAGTGACAGAAGCTTAGAAAATTAAGAGTATATTATAACCAGAAATATGTTGGGAACACAGCACACTGATACAGTGGAGACACGGTTATGTATGTGTCCCTGAACCATGACTCTAAATGGGATTGTGGGCACATGCAAGGTTTTCACCAGATTAAAGGATAAAAGTCAAAGGCACTGTCTCTGTCATAAAATGGGACTTTGCCCAGACCGAGCTTCACCTGCAGCAGGGGCAAAAGCAGGAGTTGCTTTGGGTTGGAGGCTCTGCAGACTGTGTTTTGAGTCTAATACAGGACACAATATTGCTTGCATTTTTCATATAATATTGCTGCATTTGAACTGCTTGCCTAATGATGGCATATGGTATCTATGAAGGCTTTAAACTATCTCTGAACAATCAATTTTGTCCTGTAATTTTTTTTTCTTCTCCTATGAGGAAGAAGGTTTGCTGTAACAAGTGCTACACTGAGGGTGTACAAATATGAGAACTCTGTTTTTCTCTAAGTAATGATAATGCTTTCCAAATAGAGACTTGTAACAATGTAATTGTATTGCGATTTCAGAGATTTCCCCACTGACACTGTATTCTTTAATGACAGATGAAATAACCTACATTTCTGGGACAGAATTTAGTTCCTGCCAGTTGTTGGAACATTTCACTTGGTTTGCATCTAAACATTATCACTCTTTCATCTTTCCAGCTGTCTTTACTTAAGTTTCTGGGCTATTTCGGTCAGATTTTGGACTTTTTTTTTTTTTTTTTTAAAGCAGCTTAGAATAGTATTTTAGAAAAAAGCAGGGAGAAGAAATGCCGTCACATTCCTAAGGAGATTCAGCCTGGAGCTTGATGAAAGGGGCCACAAGGGTACTTCATTTCTAGTATCCCTGCTTCAACAGCTTTACCAGATTCACACAAACGTGTCATCTTTTCAGGCCAAAAACTGCAATTAGGTCAATGGGAATGTTACAGGAATTCTCCTAGTAAGAGGACAATACAAATGCATTCCACCAGTGGGTTTGGCAAATTTTGTAGGCAAAAAAGAGCAACTTATTTTAGCAACAATGTAGCTAAGAATAAGAAGTCCAATAGTAACATGAAAAGATCAAGGATGGGATTATGAGAAAAATATTTGTATTTGGCACCTATGACTTTAGAGTTTTGTGGAGAAACTGATTTATAGACTCTGTAGCTGGGAGTGTTAAGTCCAGTTACATAAGAAATATCGGGGGGTTGCCAATCATTTCAATGCTTTGCTGTCCCAAACGTGGATTTTCTGATGGGTGGTGTGATTTCAATACGCTTGTGGTTGTTGCTGGGGTAATTGTATAAAGTGAAACTGAAAGCTCCTTCAATTTAAATATTCTGCTACAAACTCCACTATTATGTTCCTGTTAATGTCACGAGCAGTGGCTGCAAGTTTTGTCAGTGCTTTGGTGGAAAGGGGTGCTGGCAGGATAAGCAGAACCAAGAGATTTCTAACCATATTTAGCTTTTGTGTAGGACTTCATGCAGCAGTTCAAAGATGTGAATATTAAGTGATTAAATGTTTTTTAAAAAACAATTTTTTGTAGTTGTCACCTTTTGTAGCTGGAGTATTGAAGCCATGTTACCACTGAGTTGTTAAATAATTTAAATTCACTCTTCTGGAAAAAAAGTAGTAAAAAATTCAGTACAAAGTCATGGGGAGGGAAACAGCTGTGAAGGGCCTAGGGGTTTTGCTTGTTTGGTTTGTTTTTTTGACAATGGTGCTGAAAGTCAAGCTGACTTTGTTGGAGTCTGGGGCTGCCCATCACTGCAGGAGAGTAGCCCTGGGTAACTCCTTCAGGGCTGGGACATGGGGTCTGGATCCAGGCGGTGAAACTCTTCCTTTCAGGCTGTGCTTGCTGTCCTCTTCATTTTTCCCCCATGTTTTTAGCCACTTAAGTTGTGTGTGTATGGGAGGAGGGGAATATAGGAAAGATGGTCAGATCTAGTATAACTGGCAGGAGACTGGTCCTTATGTTGTATGAATAACAACACCCCCCCCCCCAACCATTCAGTGAATCGCATCTTCTGATGTTTCTGAACATTATGCCTCCAAGCTGATTTCCTACGTGTGACGTACTTCCCTTTCTTTGCATTTTTGAGCACATTTTTTGACTTGACGATGAAATTGTGTTTCCTCTGGGTGAATAGCCAAAATGCCTTACTGCAGTTCTCTTCCTGTTTCCTGCTTTGTTTTTCTTTTTCCTATTTTTATTTTGACATTTGCTGTCCGATGTCATTGCGGGTCTCTCCTGATGAGTATCACAACAATAACTGCAGACTGGTAGCACATGCAGAACTTCTAGACACTAATTGAATATTCCTCTAGAGAGCCACGGTATTTGAGATTAATGCTTCTTTCAAACAAGCTACTTCTCATGCTGTCAGAGTGATGCCTTTTTCAAGTGACTGATGTCTAGTCACCGGTGATGTTCATATTCAGAGTTGGACAGGCAGAGTTGTTTAAGTCATGAGTGCCAAAGATAACTGTGTTTCCCTGCCAGTCAGTTCAGATGTACCTCCACTTCCCTCTCCTGTCCCAAGCTAAACAAAATACTTAGTTGCTCAATATGCAGCTCATTATCTTCAAGGCACTTTCTGGGTCAGATACACTTTCTGGACCAGTCATTGGGCACCCATATTCTGAAGAGGGAAGGCCTGAAGATAGAGAAGATGTCCATCTGTTTATGATTTGCTTTTTTTTATCACTTTGTATAAGCAATGGGAAAGAGATTATGCCGTGAGTAATGAAGAAGAGCAGATGCAAATGTCTCTGTCCTTTTACTCTCCCTTGAGACTTCTCTGCTGTATTTCCCTTCCATGATGTTTCCAGGTGCTTTAGAGGGAATTCGGACCATTTTTTTGCCTTTTATCCCACTGAGATGGATAAAGCAATAGGTGATCTCTCATGGAGTCAGAAACAAAGAAGAGAGAAATGAAGTGCTGTAGTCTGAGTCACTGAGTCTCCTGTCCTCCTCAGTGGCCTTTTTATCTGCCTGTCATATCATAGGGTGTAGAGGAAAGAAGAGTGGAGTCCCAATACTGTCATTCTCTTTGCAATGTTAGTGACATCTTTATTTTGTCATTTGCTGCTGGTCTTCAAGGACATGAGCTAAGAGGAGGAGGACTGAATCAAACACTGAATCAAAACCCCGAAGGATTTATGCTTCATTTAGAGCAGACAATATATTTGTTGCTGTTTATTTGCAAATAGTAGGTCTGACCTCAGACAGTTTCATATCGCCTCAGGCTTTCTTAGCATAAGTGGAGCCTGTGTTGTGTGCAAAGGAAAGTGGAATGTGGCACTAATTCCTATCACATCGCTGCCTGATACCTGTTTTTCTGTGGTTTTGCAGTATAGAGGAAAATCAATTTTAGTGAATTTTTTTTTTTTTAGTTAAGCTTTTTTACTGTGCCTGTGATTAATGAAGATAGAAAAAGTAAACTAAGTGTAGACTTCCATGGCCAAGTAGAATGGGAACACTCTAGATGTTCCTAGAGAACAGACCACGGAAATTGCCAGCTGGGACATGAGACAGTATGATTGCACTGCTCGTAGTTGGTGAGATCAAGGGGTAGATATGATTTGGTGACAGCACAGAGAGCGGCATATGAAGAAGGTTCCTCTTTGTTCAGAGCTATATTCATTGTCTTTGTTTTTCCATAGTTATTAAGATTTTATAAACAATTTTTCTTCCAAACTGAAATACCTTTTACACTTAATGACTAGTAGTGGCACTGTGTGATTTACCACTGCCATAAGCAGTTGCTGGGGAACTTTAGTTGCCACTGTTCAGGCCAGTGAAAGATTTTTCTGTTTCTTTCTCCAAAGCTGTAGTTGCTGTAACTGCTGTACCTATTTTAAGACTGATTCAGCAATGTAATGGCAGTGTTAGTCGTAGGTTTTCACAGCCAGAAGTGTTATCACGGTTATGTGAAGGACGGAAAGGTATCAGTGCCATTATTTTCCACTCTCTAAGGCTTTAAACTATGCAGAGAACACAAGTGAAAAATTAAATTGACAAAGAGTAGATGTAGAAATACAAGATAAATCCAAATTAAAGTATTGATGTAAGACGTAGCTATGCATCAATGTGAATTTATTGGATATATGGCCCTATATATCAGTTGAAGAGAGTTAGGAAATTGGGAACAGAATTTGGAGAACATTTTGAGCTGAGGACTGCTCTTTGCACAAAAGCTGAATTATGTTTTTAAGCAGAGCTATCTTAGTTGAGTTGGCAATGCTCTAACAACTGTACCTTTGTGTTTGTACTGAAGGAAGGTCTGACACGCTGTTTTTTCATTGAACAGCACTTCTTGCTAAAAGGGTGAAGAGAAGCCAGTCTGTGACCTGCATTGATTGCCATTTGATCCAATTTGATTCAAAGCCCTGGATTTTCAGAAGAGGTGTAAGCCTCTTCTCTGTCAAAGGTCATGTTTGCGAAGATTCAGCGGTGGCACATGTGGTCATTGGAAACACAACCTCCTAAAAAGACCAAGTTAAAAATAGGGCAGGAGGCCACTGGTGAAAATGGAGGTTGCAGTTTTTCTCTGACCTGGTTTGCTTTAGTCTGGAGTTCAGAACTTGGCTTAAGTGATATTTCCTCCTGGAGCAGGGGTTTGTAGGTGTGATAATAGCATACATATTCATCTCAAAACAGGTCCCCCAGATTCTAGTAGAAGTGAAATTGTGATAGCATAGACCTCATTGCAGGCTCGTTGCCTTGCTAAGTGCACAAGGTCCCGGCAGACTTACAAAGCACAAACTAAAGCTTGTATTATTCTCAGCTTTATGCTGTTGGTACCTGATCTAGGTAAACTCAAGCAGCCTTTGATACATCTACAATGGCTGTAGTTCCAAACGCAGTGTGTACGTTCATAGCAGTGGTGAGCGAGGCATGAGGATGAAGCTCAGAGAAAGGCACTGCCAGGGAGATTACTGGAAGGGAAGCATTTTAAGAGTATCTTACTAAATGATTTGTAGCTAAATGCCTAGCCCTCATTTGGAGCACATTTATCTGCAGATACTACTTGTGGAAAATACGTGCTAGTTTAAAAACTAAAAGCAAGTACACTGGGCATGTGGAAGGAGAGGCTTTTTGCAGCACCTAGCAGAGCTGGAATGCAGCCCCTCAGGCCATCACCAACAGCAAAGCAGGGCGGGGAGCAGCATCTCCTTCACCTTTTGCCCTTCTTTAGACTGGGGTGACAAGCTTATCTGTTGCAGAGAAAAAGCAAACCTTTGTGCAAGTTTTGACAATATAACTAAGTGTTCTGAAGTGGGTTTGAATTTTTATGCTATTCGTGGGCTCATAATGAACTGAAGTCTTTTTTTATTTGTTTGAAAGCATTCCCTTTATGACAAAATGGCTTTCACAGACTGAGTCCTTTTATAAATGTTTGTGTTTCGTTATCATTAATATGGAAAAGATATGGATGATAGAAAATAGACGATGTACTTAATGTTACAGAAGAGTGTATTCATGATCTTACCTGCTTCATCAGTGGATGGGATTCAGTAAGTGTTCTTATGACAGCCTTTGTCAGACAAACTGACTGGCTTGGTAAGATTTTCTGTGCTGATTTAAAGTTTTATTGTTGATAGCTTGTCCTGTAAAGGGCTTCAAACCATCCATCACTTCTGCCACTGGACTGTAGACCTTTCAGTGTGGGTGTTCCCAGGTAGTTTGTCCTGACAAGGACACCGATTTAAAAAGTTTCCACGAACTTTTTTAGGAGGAAAGAACACATTGCTAGTGCTGTCCCAGGAAAAAGGGCAATTTGTGCCTAAAAAGGACTGGTGCTTGGTGTCCTCGCAAAGAAAGACCCCAAAGTATATATGTTGTACTGGAACTTATCAGTGTTTTAACTGGAGTATATGGTGGTGGAGGGAGGCCATGTTATTTTGTGGTGTACCACAGTTGTATTGCTGGAGTCAAATTTCCTTTGGAGCTGGAAGGACTATGAAGAACAAGGCAAAGGTGAAAGAGCTGGAATTTGAGATTTTTTATTTGAGTTTTTTTCTTTGATTTCTTTGAGGTTTTTTACTTTCCCGAGAAAGAGAGGATTGTTTTGGCCCAAACCACTGGCAAGCCCTGCTCACAGCAATAATTCTAGATTGAAAAGACACATATCCATACCCAGTGAGGTACTTTTTCTTCCATTCCTCTGTTCCAAATCTGAGTACGTAATGAAAAAATGTTCTTCTTTTAAACAATATTTTTAAAAGCTATTTAAAAGCTTCCTTCCAACTTCCTAATGGTGGAGTGAGCCTTTATTTGCAGATGGAGGTTTGTGAGTTGGCACATAGGGAGTCGGCTGGAACACCAACTCAAGCAGTTACATGATCTCTTCTCATATGAAGAGGAATAAAGATTCAGGAGAGTTTAATTGTAGTTGTACCTGTCCCCTTTCTTGAAAGAGCAATTACATTCCTAACACTCCTAAGACCTGCTTCGCCCTTCCACCTGTCCACTTGAGTAGCAGCAGTGACATAATCTGGGGCATTTTCTTGCCAGTGGCTTAAAGAGTGGAAGTCAGAGTCTTTGGAGGCATACCTGGGGCATTTTATGGGGAAAGTAACTGGGAATGCCAACTCTGACATTGGCAGGAGTGAACTGAGTAATAACTTTGTGATTTGGAAAATGTTACAACCAAACGCTATTGCCTTGGCAGCAGCAGCATGCAGCAGCAGATGTTGTATCTGGGGCACCTGGTCATAGTGTTGTGTTCATGGGGGCAATGCTGGGGATGGGGAGAGGCGCAGGCAGGCTGTGGGAAGATCCTCCCATGTCCCAAACTGACTGCCACACTCCACTGTCTTCAGTCATGCTTTTTCCAGTCCTCTGCTTCCAGCAGCTCCAGTTCAGTCTTTTAAGCCAGGTGGTGTCAGTCATTTTAAATATTGAGGGTGTTAGCTTTCATGATCCACAGTTAGAGGCTACTGAATGCAAAAATAGCTCTTTTTTAAGTATTCTTCCTGTTTTGCATGTAATTTCCTATTTAATTAAAAGGATGTATTAAAGTACAGTTATTTAAATCTTGAAGTTGTGTGGTTGACAGTTAAGAAATGCTAAATCTGACTCTCCACCTCTAATGAAGAGTACTGTGCATTTACACCATGATACATCTTTTAATTTTGTATTGATCATGGTTTTCTCCAGTGGACTTACGCTTCAATGACAGGAGAGAAACAGTTGCTTCCTGACATTTGAAATGATATAGTTTACAAACTTGATAACATAATTAAAGCAAGATATAAATGTTAATCACTTACCTTAGTCCATTCATGTGTCTGAAATGTGGGGAACACATATGGCAAAGCAGTTTGTTTTCATGTAACACAAATTTCTTCACCCCCTGTTTCCTCACTCCAAGTCTTTTAAACTATGTTTTGCAGAAAGTAACTGGATATTTGCTAAACTCAATGGTGCAAGCTGACTGAGTCTCAGAAGCCAGAAGCCCCTCTTCTTAAGAAAATCCTCTTCCTTTCCACTTCCTGAGTCACCCAGACTCATTGCTTGTCTGTCCTTTCCCCTTCAAAAATTCTTGGATGCAAGTAGAGCTAGTATATGGTTTGAGTGGCTTTTCAGCAGATGAAGATACAGGCGTTTCTGTTAGAGGTGAATAATGAATGGCATTTGTCTGTGAACAAGAGGTAAGCTTACATAATCCAATCCATTTCTATGTCTGTATGTCCTGGTGAGTACGTGCTCAAAAAAAAAAATTAGTTCAGGGATTTTCTTTGTCTTTTCAGTTGTACACCTATACAGTTTTTGACTCGTCCTGGGAGCAATTCCTGTGACTTTTAAACTAGTAACAAATCTGGATGTCTAAAATATTCTTCTGTTGTGAATAACCTATTTTCCAAAAGTGTAGTTCAGAAGCTGAAATTTAACCACTTTCCCTTTCTTTCTCATATATCCGCATGGTGATTATCTTGTTTACTTTGGGGATTCTTTGAGACACTTGTCTGTAATCTCTCTTTCTCTCTGAACAGGGTTTACTGGATTCTCAGGGACCACAAGCTGGTGGTAAAATCAGCTGGTAGTGCCATGCTCATACAAGCAGGATAGATTCCTTCCCCCCAGAAAGGAATGCAAGCCTCACTTCAGATGGTGTGAACATGTTCGGTATATGGCATTGGACTGTGATGATCACAGCATCCAGCTCTGATATACCCCCTTCTTTGCAGTTCTTGCAACAAGTTACTAGAAGGTAGATATTTTTCTTCTCATATTGCAGAGAGGGGAAGCTGAGGGTCAGAGATCAAAAATATGCCTCCTGATCATCTCAGACTGATGGTGAGACTCAGAAGAGAGCCCAAGTATCTGAGTCCCGCTCAGCGACTCTCAAACCACTGAGTCCCCATCAGGTGCAAGAGTAAAATGTGATAGTATGAAAATCATCAGTTAAGACTGTGTCAAAAAACCTTTTTTTTTTCATGTTTAGATGTTAAAAATACTATTTCATACAAATGATAGTCATGTATTGCTTTTCCAAAGAACCATCTATGCATTACATACTACTGAATTGTTGATTCCTATGTATCATTATCCAAGTGAGAGCAGCTTTGATTTATGAAAATACCCAGTGTGTTTCCAGCTTAAAAGTGTTCCACCTATAAATAAGGAGGTGAATTTGTAGCAGGTCAATCCCACAGAGAATCGGTCAGACAAACAGTTTGCTCATTCAGAATATTCTCAAACAACTTTGATTAATCAAGCTAGGAGTAACCATTTTCAAAGCTAGTCCAGAATTATAGGCTTCTAAACAGAAAGGATGTTTTAAGTTCATATCCTTTTAAGCTTACCATGAAAAGATCATAAAAAAATGTTCACAACTGCAGGTGCAGTGACATGCCTGGTAGACTGCATTCCAGAGAACAGCCCTCAAAATGGTTGTTTGTAAAGTCATGCTTTGAAGGATTACTGGAGAGGTTCTGACCTCTCACTTCGGGAACAGGGAAGAACTGAAATGGAGAAGGACAACCAATTTCATCTTATGAGCATACTTGCAGAAGGTCCAAATTGTGCTGAACAGTGGTGATGCCATGACAAAGAGGCATATAAGGACGTGTTGCAGTGTGGTTCTCCTGAATGTTTTAGCAGAATTGTGCCCTTTTATCATTATATGCTTTACATGTAAAAAAACACTTCTGTGGGCTCTCTCAGAATATAGCACACTTTTACCCTGACAATCTGCACTGACTTGGTTCTTTCTCAAGCAGTTTTTAAACTGGAAAGAATAGCGGCAATGAATTAATTGTACAACTGTAGTCTGACTTGCAGTGATAAGGCTGAGACCTTCTGTTACAGAATCATAGAAGTCAGTATTACAAATTTACTTAGCTTTTTGTCTGGTGCCTTTGTGGTCAGGTAAATTCTGTGGGAAGCAGACAACCAGTAAGAAATTTATTTAAAATCAGAAAATGATCTTGAAGCATTTCATTGGAGTACTGTTGTAGGACTGGTACTTCTAATGACCATCTTCTGAAAGAATTTTGTTTCATTCTTGCTTCTGTTTCAAGCCACAGATAATCCTCATCACAAACACAGCAAGAGTAATGAAGCACAACTCCCAGTCTGTGCTTAGGAAGAGATCCAGGTGCCAGCTGTCACTGAAAGAAAGTTGTCCCTCACCTCCAGAAAGGGCAGTTTCTCTAGATGGGAATTGAGAATGTAGGAGTAATTGCAATTGAATAGAAGTGCTCTCCATTTATGTGGATTTGCCTACGGTCTGCGTTTATGGAAACCCTTTTATTTAAGGCAGAATGCCCAAGTTTTATTTTTACAATTATCCTTTATGAAAAAAGATCAGTTTTAGCTGGCCCAGCTCTCATTTACCTTCTTAAGCCTGGCTGATTCAGTCACTGCAGCTTAACCTAAGGCTGACGTACCCTGGAGAGCTCTTGGAGCAACGTCTTTCCTGCATCTGTTGCTGAAAATCCATCTGAGAACTTGCCAGAACGAGCCACTCTGCTCTGTTCCTCCACCAACCCCAGATACAGTGAACTTTTATTCTCTTTCCCAAACATATTCCTTTCTCATTCCCAGGGCTTTAGGGCATCATCTTACACTGAGAGGGATTGGTACATTTCCTACTGCCTTTTTTTCCCAAGACTGCTTAATTAATTGAAGCATAGAGGAGAAATGTTAGCGCATATCATTGGCATTGGTTGTAAACTTCTTTCCTTTGTATGTGGCCTCTTCTAAACAGAGAGGCTTAGCTGTGGCATGAATTTGTGCAGCACAATAAAAAATAATTGTGCAACGTCTTTTCAAGATTTATAATGCTTAACTTCCTACTAGCTTTGTGTATGTGACGCACAAATACAACCAAAAATTGATTGGAGATGGGATTGGCAAAATTACCAAACCCCAGTCATGTACTTTGTTAGATTTAGGAGTGGATCCTGTCACTCATCTCTACCCTTCAGATTAAAAAAATGTTTTAATAAAAGCAAATGGTGTGGCTTTTTTTCTTTAATCTAAACAGAAGCCTAAGTTTTCTGCTGACATAAGTCTAAAGAAATCAATCCAGTTATACCAACAGAGAATTGGTCTCACAACATTTCCTCCCCTTGTTAGACCAGAATCTCCAGTTAATAGCAGACAAAAGGACAGCAGCATCATGCAGACCCCGTCATTTACCTGCAAATGGTAATGGTAAAACAATAACAACAACAATGAAATCTCCAAAGTTTAGAATGCTTTTAAGCTTGACAGCATTTTACATGATTTTCTGTTTTGTTTTTCTTCTGTGTATTGTACTACTTTAAAGCGTTACATGTTACTCAGCAGTAGTTTGACAGGACATTTACCAAAATAATTTTTCTCCAGGCTGGCAGAGTTGGACTTAGCAGAAATGAGACTTTTGTGTGAAAACATTCTGATAAATGAAAACCAGTCTTTCAAAGAGTTAGACTCTGCTGTATTAATTAAGGAATCGGTTACACTGACAGAACTATCCCAAGTTTTATTAAATGGTCTGCTGATTTGGAAAGTCACAATAAGATTGAGATTTTGTAATTGATCAGCAGGATAAGTGTCAATTCCCTCTCCCCTCTCCATCTTAATGCTTTTGTATATGAGTTCTGTGGGATTTTGTTTTGTAAATAAGAAAATTCCATTTTAAATGCAACTGTTAATTGTTTAAATGTATGTCTGCTACACTTCCATGCAGGTTATAAGAGATTTTATTTACAGGTATTATCCAGAAAATATAGCATGATTTCTCCATAGGTGATTTCAAAGAGACATATCACATGGGAATTTTTTGAATGAAGCTCTTGCAGGATATCTTGGAGGCTATATCTAAATAATACAGTGACCATAGACTTCATTTTCTTTCATGGGTGCTTATCAAAGGAGCACATAGTTAGAGGTTTTTAAAATAATCTTACTCTGCCTAGGACATCATTTATCAAGTTTTTTCAAAACAAGCACATAGTTCCTCTGGCCCTTCATATGGGCCTCTAGTCCTCTGTCTTTCAGGATTACAGGTGTTGTCTTGGCTTTTCCTCCATCTTTTTCTCTATGAGCAGTGGTTGCCAGCCCCACTCTGAAGATTTTGGTTATCTCCAATTGCCAAATTGTGTTTTCTAATTCCAGTCCCTGTTCTCAGAGTCTTTTCTTCTTTTTGTGTGGTCTCTATCTAGTCCAATTCCTTGGTGCTGCTTTTCACAGTTTTCCTAATCCATTCCTCTGGCTCATCAAAGAACAGTTTCCATGAGGACCTGAGTGGAAGTTAGACTGACCTTGGCTCTCTTTACACTTCCTGGTGGCTCTTTCTCAAACCAATGACCTCTGCTCTCACACTTGTGTCCCAGGACTATTTTCTAGAGGAGGCATGCCCTCAAGAGGAGCTGAACTGCCTTGGGTGTACACTGACCTTGTAGAAGTTAACCAGAGTTATATGAAATGAAGTACTGTTTCTTAGGTCATACTTTATTCATGCAGGTGTTGTTCAGTTGTAGAGGCTCCTGGTAGCATATGAATCTAAACCATGGAATCTTTAAAATAGGCATAACTCAGGTGTACACTGCTGTATCATAATTTCTTCCTGCTTCATCCCTTTCTCCTTCCTGGAGTAGGTGGCACAGCACACTGAAATTTTACAGTCCATTTTAGTTACTCCGAATTATCTGTGCCTTGCTTTTCTTATTACCAAGAGAGGGAATGTTTTTGACCATAATAAAAAAGCTTGTCTTAGGGAGACTGTGGAATCTCTGTTACTGGGGGGGTTCAAGAACAGGTTGGACAAATATCTGTGTGGTGGGTTGACCCTGGCTGGATGCCAGGTGCCCACCAAAGCCGCTCTATCAATCCCCTCCTCAGCTGGGCAGGGGAGAGAAAATATAACAAAAGGCTCATGGGTCGAGATAAGGACAGGGAGAGATCACTCAGCAGGTACCGTCACAGGCAAAACAGACTCGACTTGGGGAAATTAGCTTAATTTATTAACAATCAAATCAGAATAGGGTAATGAGAAATAAAACCAAGTCTTAAAACACCTTCCCCCCACCCTTCTTCCCAGGCTTAACTTTACTCCTGCTTATTCTCTACCTCCTCCCCCCGAGCGGCGCGGGGGGACGGGGAATGGGGGTTGCGGTCAGTTCATCACACCTTGTTTCTGCTGCTCCTTCCTCCTCAGGGGGAGGACTCCTCACACTCTTGCCCTGCTCCAGTGTGGGGTTCCTCCCATGGGAGACAGTCCTCCATGAACTTCTCCAGCATGGGTCCTTTCCACGGGGTGCCGTCCTTCAGGAATAGACTGCTCCAGCGTGGGTCCTCCGTGGGGTCACAAGTCCTGCCAGCAAACCTGCTCCAGTGTGGGGTCCTCTGCCCACGGTTCCACAGGTCCTGCCAGGAGCCTGCTCCAGCATGGGCTTCCCATGGGGTCACAGCCTCCTTTGGGCATCCACCTGCTCCGCTGTGGGGTCCTTCATGGGCTGCAGGTGGATATCTTCTCCACCATGGACCTCCATGGGCTGCAGAGGGACAGCCTGCCTCACCATGGTCTTCACCACAGGCTGCAGGGGAATCTCTGCTCAGACACCCAGAGCACCTCCTCCCCCTCCTTCTCCACTGGCCTTGATGTCTGCAGGGCTGTTCCTCTCACATATTCTCACTCCTCTCTTCTGGCTGCAGTTGCACAAGTTCGGGGTTTTTTTCCCCTTCTTAAATATGTTATCACAGAGGCCCTACCACCATCACTGACTGGCTCGGCCTTGGCCAGCAGTGAGTCCATCTTGGAGCCGGCTGGCATTGGCTCTATCAGACATGGGGGAAGCTTCTAGGAGCTTCTCACAGAAGCCACCCCTGCAGTCCCCCCGCTACCAAAACCTTGCCACACAAACCCAATACAATCTGTCAGGAAGGATCAACACACGCTTGTTTGTGCCTCCAGGCACAGAAGTGGACCAGATGATCTCTTCCAGAGGTCTCTTTGAGACTGATTTTCTTTGGTGCTGCTGTGAAACCAATTCTCGGCCTGGTGTTCTGCCTTAGTGTGGAGGATCTGTGGTGGTATAATGATAGTTTTTGTCATGCTGTTCTGTTTATAAATATAATAATTTATTGAAAGAGATGCATAAGCATTGATTTTAATCTGTTAAGACTAAGGACTTTCACCTTTTGCAGTATTTATAATACGTTACAAAATATGAGTGTCTGTTTGAAGTTTCTAAATGACCACATTTCTAAATGACCATTAGCAAGTCTCTAAGCAGGAACAATCCTGGGAGCAAGCTTGCTTGTTTAAAGTTTAAGCATCTTTTCAACAGAGAGGCATAAATTACTGCTTTCTAGAGATAAGTGTTGCATTGACTTCTGTAACAAGCTCAGAGTGATGGAAAACATTTTTTTATCCAACCCTTGCAATTTGATGGAAAGTTAGCAGTGGAAGCATTAAACAGAAACATTTCTATTTTTTAATTTGCTTTGTTTAAACAAATGGATTCTTAGTCAACCACTGATCTTATGGATAACTAACAAAATGTACAAAACAGTGAGGGAAAGTGAATGGTTGCCCTGCAGTTTGATGTAGGATAATATAGATGATGACAAAAATGATACTCTAGAAGCTCCTTGTCCTTGTTGGCTCCATTAAATAGCAAATAACATAATTCCTACTTAAACAGGAACCACATCTGTTCTGCATTTTTCACTGGAAGTAAAAATGTAAAAGTATTTTGTCAGATAATGAAAATAGGGTAGCAAGTAGTATTACTTTGCTAATAAACTTACAGAAATAGGCCAGTTTTTTAAGTGCTGCCATGGGGATATGCATTCCCTATATTGTCTCAATGCAGTATTATATCCTCCAGAAAGTTAACTATTCTTGGACAGCAATGAACTGAGCCCTGTGTTGATAGCTGAAAACATTGCCTAGATTCATGGCAAGTAAAAAAATTTTGCCATTGTGGGGGTGCAACAATTCTATCAACCTGATTTCTTTCATATCAATGGAAATCGGGGAATTGCCCCTACTATTCCCTTCTTCACCTTAAAAAGACACAGCTAAGCACAGGGTAATGCTATATACACAGGATACAGCACAAGTGTGTATGAATGTTTCTTTTTCCCTCTTTCCCTCTGTTGGTCTTCCAGCATGGCCTAGGCATGTGGTCTTCATCACACTTCTTGTGCACATTTGTAGGAAGGATATGGGGAGTTCCACCCCCACAGAGGGCTTCCCCAGTCTTCTCCTTTTCTCATCGAAGAAATATGAAAACATTGCTGCTTAACTTCTCCTTTAGCCCAGGGTCCCTCACATCCCTTTAGGTGAGCCCTTCATGGAGCTATGTTTTGGTCTTGCTGATAGCGTCATTCACTGTTGCTGCTGAGAAGCAATGATTTCAGAAGCTGCTGTAAGAGAAATATCTGCATTTCTGGACTGTGTATTCTATAAAACCAAATAACTTTGTGGTGCTTAAAATTTTTTGTTAGGTTAGCCTCAGAAGAAAAGACAGTACTTTTGGAGGGTGATGTTACTCCATCTGTACTGTGCGACAGAATTGTCACCTCACAAGTGTAGTGATGGAGGCTGGTGTTGAAGAGTCCCAGAGAGTCTTGACATAATGGACATTCCCACTGTACACTATTCTTCCCCTTTTGCTCTGTCTTTCCTCCCCGTGTGAGTCACGTAAGTGGTTTTAAATGTCTTTCAGTGAGTCATATAGTATTGCTGATGGATAGTTTTGCTAATTCTGTCCCTACTTTAATGTCACTATATACAGAGTCTCTGCTACCTAAAAGCTAATGTTTCATTTGGTCATCTACTTGACACCTTTATAATAAGTACTTGCTTTCCTTAAGCACACTTTTTTTTTGTCATAGCAATGTCAAAACCTCAAGCTTTTGTTTGTATTTTGAACTGTCAGTTGAATTTTTAAATCCTTTTTCAAAAATGGATCAGACTGAGCATTATGTTGGCTGCATACCTCCTAACACCTTCTGGCAAGCATCAGAAGCCAAGAGTTCCACTCTGCCGTGGCTTTTTGCTTGGCTGAAAAAGAATCAAAATGCACATAGGAAATTAATGTGGTGAAAGTGAGAAGAAGAAAAGGATCGAAGGTTGGAAACAAATGTAAAGACTTTGTATACAAGGGCAGCTGGAATGTATGAGACTACATGCAGTACAAAGTGTTCCTCGGAACAGGAAAATGTAGGTCTGTTGTAGCAGCCACAGTTTTAAAACAGTGAATTAATTTTGTGATGGTAGCATTCACAAAATTCCTAACCCAGTGGTTTCATTCAGCGTGCAAATGAATGCCTGAAGACATTGTGCATGTGGTATAGAAAGGGGAGACTAACCTGGCAGATGTCAAAAATTGATAGGGAAATACTAACACCTTTCCAGGCAAACACCTAGGCAGGAAAATCCTATTTTAGACACTTGGATAGGCAAGATATATTTCTGGAAAAAATGTGGGAGAGAGCCAAAAAAGGTGATTTGCTTGACTGCTGTGCTGAAACATACTGTATTGGCATTACAAGATATGTTTTGGCATTAAAATGAAATGAGCAGGGAAATGAACATAGTTCAATGTCTTCATTGCTTTTCCCCCAGTAATGGCTTCTTCCAAGGTAGTGTTTTAATGAGAAAAGCACTTTCACACTCTTTGTGATAATAAATGCACTTAGAAATGCAATTTAAATAAAAATATTATTTCCTTCCCCACCCAAAATACCGGAACACGTAAAATAAGCAGTTAAAAATACTTGCATCATAGCTTTTAAAATTTCTAAGTTTGAAAACTAAAACAGATGCTGTCCGAATGCAGTGGAGTGACTTAGTGAGCAGAGTATCACCATCTAAATACTAAGAGTCATGCTTCTGGTTTCTGTAGAGACAAATCAATGCAAAGTCATATTGAATTTTTTGTTGTTTTGAGGTGTAAACCTTAAAACCAAAGATTCCTTGTATTGTAAATGGAATATAAGCATCCATAATGCTTTTAAGTACCATCTGTTCTGCTGTTCTTGCATGCAGTTTTTCTGTTGGTATAGCATGTACGTTGGCCAAGGGTGCACTTTGATATACCTGGCTTTCAACCAGTTCCAGAGATGATATAACAAGATTAGGTCTGTTGGGAATTACTTGGTCTATAAATGCATCTTGAAACCACCTTTTTTTTTCTTTGCAAGATGTCCTAGTGACGTATTCAGATTTCAGATGATCTTTTCTGCTACTTTCCAAACACCTAATGGTAGGATGTTCTACAGAAGGCTCTCTGAAGATGGTGTATTATATACAATTTATATCAGTCCAACTCTCAGTTTCTGTGTCTTGTCTTAAATATATTTCCACCTCTGTTTTAACATGACTGGGAAATTTGATCACTTTTGCTGTTTTGCAGAAAGCCTAAGAACACTCTCTGATTTACAAATCCTGGGGAATGAAAAGTGATACTGAACTGTACAGTCTGCTGAATAGATCTGTGGGCTTTTCTCTGTAAATGTTTTAAGCTAGTATTGTCATGAACTTTCAAGACATATTTTTTGGTTCCTGAGTAATGAGACGTGGTCCTCAGAATCTCATAAAGAATTGCACGGTTGATAAATGAACAGGGAATTGACAGAAACATTGGTGTTGGAGCAAATACTATAGAGGATGCCTAGAGGCAACTGTTCATCCTAGAGGATGAGCAGGAGGATTTCATCAGAGGATGAAAGAGAGGATTTCATCCTAGACGACGAAATGAGGAAGAAGTAAATAGGCATAGATACAGCTGTTAATAACTATTAGAAACAACAGTCGTTTTGCTTCATTACTTTGCCTGCCTGCAAAAGTTCAATTACTTTGCCTGCAGTGTTTGTAGTGGTAGTAGTGAAATTAGAACATGCAAAGGGATTTAGGTACAAGTACCAGAGGGTACATAGGCATTTGTTTTTCAAGCAGCAGAAATGACAGGGTTAGGAAAATTAAACTTCAAGAATATTAATATCAGCTGTGCTGAGACAGCATTTTCAGGCTCTTCTTACCACTGCTATTGACAGTAGCTGTCTTTGTGTCACAATTTTGATTATGTTGCACGCTCAACAATACAGGCAGACTTCATGGTCAAAAGAGGAATTTCAGTGCTCCTTTCTGAAATTCAGCTGCACATATCCAGCTGTACTCCCCACCAGGAATCCATCACATTTCAGAATCAATCAGTTATTTTTTTTGCTTTTGTGAAAAGTGCTAGTTCTCATGGTCAAGCAGAAATTTTGACAGGAAAAAACTGAATACACGAGTTAAAAACCCCTCTGAAGCATATCCCTTTTTCTATATACCTTTTATTATAATATATTTTGCCATCACAAAGTAAGGCTTGTCCAGTCTCAGAGCTCTTACTTTTTACCATCTTTTTCAGCAGCATTGGTTAAATCGTGAAAACAGAAAGAATGGGCTGGTTTGTAGCCAGTCTATTAGAATAGCATCAGACAATGATTTAGTTTTGAAGGGACTTGTGGATTTCGGCTGGTCCAGCCTCCTGCTGAAGGAGGGCCAGCTTTGGAGTGAGATCAGTTGCTCAGTGTCGTGACAGACATGAAGTCAAAACATGTCTATGTGACAGGATAAAAAAAATCAAAAGAAGTATAGATGAACTTCTGCTGAAATAGCGCTTAATTCATCTGACTCATTTGACAAAAATTAGAAACAGTGAAAAATAATTTTTGACGTGAGGAGAGATGGGTTATGAAACTAAACTGATTTATTTTGCCATTTTCTTTTTTAAAAGTATAATACTTTTATCCTGAGAGTTGTTTTTTAAAGCTCTGCAGTTTAAATCAGAAAAAAAAAAGCAAGCCTTGAGATAAACACAGAGGCAGGAAAGAAAAATTTTGTCTTGGATTGTCTTTTAAGGAAGGGCTGTTAATTAGGCTAGTTCTGTCTACCTCATTAGCACACAATCAGTCCATCTGCCCCAGGTTACTTTCTGTTTCTCATGTTTCTCTGACCTCTTAAGCCTCTAGCAGACTTGGCTTTTTCTATTGAATATAAGCTAACTGGTTGGGTTGGTTATTCCTGGGTTTCTCCATGAACTCTGTGACGAGCTGTTGGGCATTTCCTGTTGGAAGACAAGTGGAAGGTGGTACATGGTACGTGTCAGAAAGCAGAGGGATAGACTTGCTTAGTCCTGCAATTAAGCATTTTTGAAGTTGCAAGACCTTAAAAGTTCGTCAGTCGAAGATACCCTGCAGGAATGAACATGAAAATTTCATTGTTCATATTAAAAAAAAAAAGAAATTTTGATTTTATTGCTTGGGTCCAAGCCTCTCTCTGTTAATAGAGGATGCAGTCATAAAACTACTATCTGTGTCTCAGACTTCATGCCTAGTAAGAGGCCATTAATAATCAAAAGCCATGACATGGTTCAGCACAGCTATGTCAAGTTGTGTTGTCACTGGTCACCGAAGGCTTAATGACTCCAAGACTCACAATTTCTGGGGGCTTCAGCCAAAGGTTTTTTCCAGCACTTGATAACAGCCTTGCAAAGCCAGCTGCTTTGACACTGCTTAAACACTGGATTAAGATTTGGAAGGTCTTGTTGCCCTGGGTCAATTTGCCTATGGAACAGGTTAACTTAAACTCACTGTGTCTCATCCTCCCTTCTATAAATGGGACATAATGTTTACCATCCTTCCATAAAAAACTATTTTAGATGGTCTTGAAGACTTCCACAGAGCTGTTTGGTGTTAAAAATATCTACTATATTGCTACCAAATACTCAATCTGGTCTTTAAAATTAAAATTAAAACATTTAAAATTTAAGCATGAAAAACTTGCACACCAGAATTATGAGGTAATGCTCACCTTATATGTTATTTGAGAAGAATTAAAGGGTGCTGTATAATAGTATTATTAAAAAACTCCAAATCGAATGATCCAGGTGACCTATAAGGTATTTTAAATTTGGGGTGAAACAGTAGAAGAACTGATATGGGATTGGGTTGATAAAGAATGAAAGAATAAGAATATAATTTATAACAGTCAACCTGGTTTTATGGAAATGATTCTTTTAAAATTACTTTTCTTCAAATTAACTTGAATTCATTCTTTGAAGAGATTACAAGTTTGGTTGTTAAAAGTGGTTACTTAGCTGGCACACTACATTTTTGTGTGGTATTTGTTTTTGTTATTGAAAATCTTCCAATGTAAATGAAAATCGTACCATCATTAATGTCTACATTAAGCAGTCTGAGAACGAGGCACTTAATTTTTTGATGGGTTTATATTTTATTGATGTATTTAATTTTTTGGGTGGATTTAAAAAAAAATTTATGGGTTGCTATCACTGAGTGAACATCTAGTAACAGTCACTATTCAATTTATCTTCTCATAGTGACCTGCTGATTTTAAAAGGCATTGGACATTGATTACGATTTACAAGACACAGAGACTGGCAGAATGGTCAATAAAGATGTTTGTTAACATTAGTGTTAATGCATAAGCAGGGAAGCAATAAATAGAACTATAGGAATTCACAATTCAAAAGGAATGTACAGTGAAGGAGAGGCTGAGTTAGAAGGACCAAGAATGAGGCACATGGTGAAGGATAAAGACTGATTCCCTGGAGGAATTCAAATTTGTTTAAATGATCAAGATATGACTTGTTTATGTTACAGTATATTCACACCTTTTTAAAAAAACCTTTCCCATATGGATAAGAGATGACCACAGTTGAATACTGGAAAATAAGTACATATTTTTTAATGAAGGTGGTGTCACAGCTCAAAAATTACCTGCCCTTTGAGGAGCTGAGAGGGTTTTCTTCTTCAGAGGAGCACCACTTTTCTGGTTTTAATTGGCTTCAGTCATAGACCCCAGGACTGAGCTAGCATCTGGAAATGAGTACGGAGCTACCTGGGACAACAGTTCACAATTCCAGATCTTGCCTGCACTTCCCTGTCTACCCTTAGCGAGATTTATTATTCTCAGTTGCTATCCTTGCCTTTTCAGCCTTGTGGCTGAAATATCTGACATAAGAGTTCCTGCTTCCTTACCTCTGTGTTAAATGAGGCATCCTTCTATCTGCAGTCAGGCTCAAAGGACCACATCACAAGGCATAGCAACTGAAATAAGCCACCTATGGAAATAACGTATATTTTTTTATTTTTCAGTGTCTTTAGCAAAGGTATATTTTGGGGCATAGTGGCAGAATTTTGCCAGTCCAGAACCATGAGTTCAAGCCATCAGCATGGGTGTGCCTTACACATGCTAGCATGGTAGGTTATCCTGGCTCAGGTGAACTTCTTCAGTCAAGAGTAAGTCCTTGGGCTCAGTACATGGGCAACTACATCTGGCCTCTGCAGATCAGGCTTCATAGTCTCCACTATAAATCTATGAGTCTACTAAATGTACTCCTTTTACAAGGGGAAAGCAGCTTTACAGCATCAACCTGGACACAGCCAGGGTTCTTTATGCTTTATTTGCTGTCATGGGATGCCTATTTTGTTTTGTGAGTTTTGTGAGTCAATATTAGGATGATAATCAGGGCATATAACACTAGAACAGTGATATGTTTGACTGACACCAGTGATGCTTACGTGATCCATCTTCTGCTAATGGATCTGGCGTTTGATGATTAGGTGAAATAGGTCCAAGGGGCCAGGAAAGCTCAAGAATATTAAAAGAAGTGGAAAAAGCACCAGAATTTTCTTTTCATCACTAGATTTGTAATATTGACTTCGGGTAGGGAGGAGGGAATGTCCAGCTTTTACCACCCAGACTTCTCTTTTCAGAGACATACATAGAATAAAGACCACATCTCTCAAGGCTGTCATGGAAAGTGGCCAATGCGTGGATGTTACTTTGATTAACTCATAAAACTCATGAAAAAATAGTATTTAACATCAATTATTGTTGTAACAAGAAGAGATGATTGCATCTTACTGATGTGCTGTCTATGGATTCTTTGAGAAAGTTACTGGCTGCATGAGCAGAGAAGAAAATACGGATTGAAATTGGCACTGACCATTCACAGTAGACAGTCTGTGTGTATCTAGAAAGGTTTCACATTGGAAATCAATTATGAATACAATGAATGACTGAATATGAAAATTGGAAGTGAATATAACACTGAATAAAAATGAACAAAAATGAGCCTTAAATTGAATGTCTGAAATGAGAAAAATAATACTGAGGTAATAGAATTAATTGTTTATCAACAAGATTATTATTTATTCCTTCATGGTTTTTTTATGCACTTTAATTAGTTTGACAAGGCTAGTGAATAAATGTTTAAATTTTTAAGATACTGTTCAATTAGATTAAGTAGAAAACAGTGAAAACCCAAGCAATCTGACAGATTATAAAAGGATTTAGATAAATTAAATGGGCAGGTTAATAGATGGCAAACGGTTTTCAATCCGCTTAAATGTGAAAGAACATGTAAGAATACAGAGTAAAATATGGTGGTATTTGTTCATAGGAAGCTTGTTTCAGAGCACAGGCCAGGAGGGAGAATACAAGTGATGTACTATAGAAACAAATCATTAAATGCAGTTAATGGGGGTGGTGGAAAGAGGGACAGTAGAAAACACTGCCTGGGGAGATACTTGCTGCTGCGGTAGAAAGCCATCACTTCCCTTCCCGACCAAGGGGAGGACAGCTGGTGGGCCAGCTGCAGGGAGGGAATTTACAGACTGTGGGGAAGGTTCAGTGTGTCATCATCATCATCTCGCTTTCTCCCACATTTCAGCTCGGGTTTTAAATGATCCTAGAGGTTTGTCCTCTGCAATAAGAAAAGCAGGTGTATTGTAAAGGTCACAACCAGTGGCATTTTCACCAACAGGTGGTGTTACAGCCTCGCCTTGGTGCTAATTCAGTGTTTCTGATTGAGGAGGTGAGAAGCAAATTGGAATTACTTGCTGGGTCCAAGCAGCACTTGCAGTTCCTAGGAAAAAAGGCTTGTGGCATTGGCTTTAAAACAGTGGCAAAAGCATTTTGCTTGAGGAAAATATGTGCTGGTTATTTAGGAGATGAGAATTTGTTAGAGAGTTAGCAGGCCCATGTCTCCCTTGGAAAGTAGATTTACAAGAAAGCATGGTGTTGGGTAAAGTGTTTCTGTGGCAATGCTCAGGCCTTTTCTCCGCATTTTTCAAGTGAGGATTGTGAGGTGTAGTGCCGGGAAGTGCAGGGCAAATGCTTTTGCTTCCAAGCACCAAGAGGCAATTGACCCTTCTGAACTACTGCGAGGCATGAAAAGGCGAGAGGCAACAAGGTGGTGGCTGCAGGAGGCTTTTTGTAGGATTGTCCCTATATTGTTCCAGCTGGGAAATAGCTTGAGACTGCCTTTTGAGGGAGTTCAAACGGAAGACTTCTGATGCTGATGGGAGGAGAGAAGCCACAGAAGGAAAGCTAAAAGCTGCTGATGCAAAAGAATAACTGTTTAAACAACAGATGTGAATAGTTGCCCAGATAACGATTTAGCCAGATCACAGAATCATAGAATCATTTAGGTTGGAAAAGACCTCTAAGATCATCAAGTCCAACTGTTAACCTAACACTGCCAAGTCCACCACTAAACCATGTCCCTAAGCATCACATCCAAATGCCTTTTAAATACCTCCAGGGATGGTGACTCAACCACTTCCCTGGGCAGCCTGTTCCAATGCTTGACAACCCTTTCGGTGAAGAAATTTTTCCTAATATCCAATCTAAACCTCCCCTGACACAACTTGAGGCTGTTTCCTCTCATCCTATCGCTAGTTTCTTGGGAGAAGAGACCAACACCTACCTCACTACAACCTCCTTTCAGGTAGTTGTAGAGAGCGATAAGGTCTCCCCACAGCCTCCTCCAGACTAAACAGCCCCAGTTCCCTCAGCTGTTCCTCATAGGACTTGTTCTCCAGACCCTTCACCAGCTTCGTTGCTCTTCTCTGGACACACTCCAGCACCTCAATGTCTTTCTTGTACTGAGGGGCCCAAAACTGAACACAGTATTCAAGGTGCGTCCTCACCAGTGCCGAGTACAGGAGCACGATCACTTCCCTACTCCTGCTGGCCACACTATGCCTGATACAAGCCAGGATGCTGTTGGCCTTCTTGGCCACTTGGGCACACTGCTGGCTCATATTCAGCCAGCTGTCAACCAACACCCCCAGGTCCTTTTCCGCTGGGCAGCTTTCCAGCCACTCTTCCCTAAGCCTGTAGCATTGCATGGGGTTGTTACGACCGACGTGCAGGACCCGGCACTTGGCCTTGTTAAACCTCGGCCCATTCATCCAGCCTGTCCAGATCCCTCTGCAGAGCCTTCCTACCCTCAAGCAGATTGACCCTCCCGCCCAACTTGGTGTCATCTGCAAACTTGCTGAGCTGTTGGACTTCAGACCTGAACAAAGTCTGATCCATGGGATTGAAGGATTATTATACTCAAGTGCATGCAGATAACTGGAGAAATACAGCTCCTATTTAACTGGATTTTTTTTTTTTGTTGTGAGGAGTAGTATTTCAAGTGCAGTTGGATGAGGAATGAATTTTCTTAAAGGCCTGTCAAGAGTTCTGAGATGTTAGTCTTTTTTTTTGCAGAAGAAAGGATGTATCCTGGAGGATGTGGGGAAGAAGGACCCCTGGGTCCTCTGGAGGTGATTGCACCATTCACAGTTCTGCAGCCTTTTTGGATTTGCACAAAATTTCTCACAACAGGCATTGTTAGAAAACTGTTATCTGAGAGGATCTTTGTATGGGTGATGGAACATGAAAAAGCTTTTAAGTTACTGAAGGAAAGAATGTGTGTCTTCATGCTGCCTCTAAATGCACAATTTAGAATCCATCTTAGTTGAACAAGTTGATGACATCAGTAGATGCAAACTTAGGGAAGTCACAAGTTAATCAGGAAGCAAGGTTTTCACAAACTTATGTTTTTGGATGCTGTGTATATTTTGTTTACCAGGTATGCACTTTGCACCGCTGGCCTTCCAGTAGATCTCTGTGTTATTTTGAGTTATGGTTTATATAAAAAGGGATATGCAAATAAACTTTTCACATAAGGTGGGAAGGCAAACTGCAGTAGTAGATGCTGTCATGGCAGGACAATGTCAGTGAGACTGTGAACGAACTAGGGACACCATTTAAAAGAACGGGAGAGGAACTGTGACTTTCTTCAAGGTGCTCACAGGCGTTCTACTAATGAATACACAGGATGTACTCAGTGTTTTCAATGCAACTCATGAATTTATTGATTCAGTTATCAACCCACTGGTGAATGACGGTAATAGGACTGCTTTTGCAGCAAGCTTGCAGAGAATGGTAAGCACACCTTTTCATGATAATGAGCCATCAGCAAACTGCAATGAAAACCAAGCAGTAGAAAGAAGGATAGGCAGAACTTTTGCTGAGAACAGCGTCCATGTGCTGAGCACAGGGCATGATCATCCCTCAACACCAACTGGAGCAACTATTTCGGGAACATCAGAAGCCTCAAGTCAGACAATGCTCCCAAGAGAGGATGCAGCTCTTCAGGTCTGGGGATACCGGGGGTGCTCGGAGCCTCTCACTGAGGCAGAGGCTGGGGGAGAAGGTGTCCTTGGCTGCAGGTGGAGGGTCTGTGTCATCAAGTAAAGGAGCGGCAGGAGGAGGTCAGCAGACTGCACAGCATCAGAGATGATCAAAAGGAGATTGGCCAGGTCTTGTCCAAGACCATGTGGCTACAGGAGCCTGAGTGCCCAGCTGTACTGAAGGAGGGGCAGGCAGAGTCTGCGTTTTTCAGGCTGGGAAATGATGACAAAGGCTGGAAGCTTGTGCCTTCTGGTACCCACAGAAGACGGCAGTACCCTGGTCAGTGTCCTGGTAGCAGATGAGATGCTGGGAGCTATGTTCAACGAAGAACCAGAGCTGGCTGATCCTGAGCCACACAGCAGCACCAGGAGGAAGCAGCAAGGGATCGCTGTGGTGGGGAATGGAGGCCACGGTCTGGTGTCCTAATCTGCTGCCTAGGGTGGTTTGTTGCTGGCCAGGGGCATGGACCTGAGCTGTGGAGAGACTGCTGAGCCTTGTTCAGCCCTCAGACTATTAATCCTGCTGCTCTTTTATGTGATACAGACAGGGGAGACCTGGAGCATATCAAGCATGACTACGTGGCTCTGGGGGTGAGGGTCAAGACCTTGGGGGCCCAAGTGGTTTTTGTCTTGATCTTACTGGTGGAGAAGGAAGGGCTTTTACTTTTAAACAAAGGTCTCAATTCATTTTAAAGACACCCAGTTATTCCTCTAGTTTTCATTAACCTCTTCAGAAATGAAGTAGGTAAAATGCCTAAAAGTGCTTTTGAAAACAAAATACACGCCATTAAAAGAGTTTACATTTTAAAATAGTATTAGCCTCAGTAATATTCTGGTTTAGGTCTCCAGAATGTGTGGAAATAATTTTCAGTAATCCTTTTCTTTGTTTTGATTTGAACCACAACCTTCAATGTTTGGGAATATTTCTGTACCTGGTAAAATCCTTGTAAATGGAATAAACTTCAGTAAGTTTTAAAAATCTTTTAAACTTAAGTTTAATGTGTACATCTCATATGCAAAAGTACTGCACTTCTTATAAGAGCAAAGTCCTGGTCTGTGAACTTTGAAAACCCGTACTTCTGTTCCTTTCAGTGCTAGGACAGATTGTATTCATGTAGGCCTTCAGAGTTTATGCCAAAGGTTAGGTTTTAAACTCTTGTGTGGTCATTTGGGGATCCAAATGAATGTTTATATTTACTTTAACTCACCCCTGTTGTACTTGCTACCATTTAAGTTTTGTCTCTTTTCCCATGGAAAACAGTAACAAGTTCAAACATTAATGAAAGAAAAACCTCATAATTGATGTTTCGTAATTAGAGACATAGGAACTCCAGCTAGGCTCTAGGCTGTCTTAGCATTATTAGTTATATTTTGTCAACAAAAGACATTCAGCATGTACTGCTGCAGAGAGCAGTGAAAGGATCACATCAATGACTGCTAGAAGTTTTAATTTTTTAATGCCTCTGCTATTTCAGTGTGGAGAAAAAGAAGAATGAAAAATAAGGGCAGTACTTATAATTTTGGTCCATTGGGATGGCTGTAGGAGGGTGTCTTGCAATTTTGTCAAAAAGAAACAATTCCCATTGATATCACTAAACGCTGTGGTTTTGTAAAGGCTATAAAGTCATACTCTGTCATCAGCCTCTTAAGTACTTTTCTACTCTTAATATGCAAATGTTGTGATCTAGAGTTCATTCAAACATCCTGTTACTCTACAGAAACACTGGTGAACTTGGTTTAGCTATTTTTATGACTCATCTCAGAAAACTTTATTAAAATATTGCAGAAATGGATTTCTGTTTCAATTGCTTGGTACAGGGTGGCAGTAGTTACAATGAATTAAAGATACATTTATCAATTAGTTGTTTGGTAAATTTCTTTCTCCTGTCATTATTCTAAACTTCCTTGACAACAATTGGTGAAAGAATGGTCTGAAATGAACATTTTTCCCTAAACTGAGCTTTAGTCATTAATTTTGTGCTGTAGTTATCTCTGGTAGGATTCCTGTGCTGAGCTCTGGATGTGCTTGTGTAGCAGAAACATCTGGTTATTTGGCAGATTCTGCAGACAAATGTGTTGCCAGCTTCAGAACTGTCTCCTCATTTGCCTCATGATTTGGCTTTTCTTGGCAGATTGAGTCGAATTTCTTAATGCCATTTTTTTCTGATATTCTTTTTATGATAAAGGCAATAATTAAAAGGCTTTAAGTTTAGTAGTGAATGTTTATATGCTGGAAGTTCTGCTTGGAATATCACTGAAAGAGCACAGGTGACAGGAAAAAAAGTTTGGAGGTAGTATAAATTGTTCACTTAAATTAAAAATAAAAATAACAACCTCTTTGTATTTTCATGTAGCACATAAAACAGCTGAAAATCCCAGTCAGGACAATGATGGGTGCTGTCTAAACACTGATAACCATGATAGTTACTGCCCCAGAGAGCATTATGCTCTGACAATATTTGCATGAAATATATCTCAGCATACTGTATGTAAATTTTTGCAATTGCAGTTACCAAGTCCCATGAAAAAGCCCCAGGATATCTGGCGGCATTTCTCAAGGCATCCTGTATGCTGAAAAAGTAAAATAGCTTTTCAGGAAAAATAAATGACTGGATATGGGGAAGTCCTGGTAGCAATACTTTGTATAAGGCTGATCAAGAATGAACATCACAATAATATACAGTGCCTGTAAAATATACCAAGCTCCGTCAATAACATCATCTGCTCTGTGCACACTGACAAGGAATAATGAATACATTTGCTAATGTTTTCTAACCAACTGCCCTATCAATAGATCATTTACCTATTGACAGAATGCTCTAAATAATTTTGTTCTATGCACCTACACTGTTCTGTTACGTGGCTGCTCTTGGAAAAACAGTGGGAGTTGGGTGCCTTATAACCACATTTGCTTTGACAAATTAGGTGTGTTTATAGTGAGAGATGATTATGGCATTTTAGGTTGTGCTTACTTTCATACTTTTTTATTATTATGGTTTCTATAGCAAGTTTTTCTTTCCCTAGACAATAGATGAGTAACATAATCCTGTTGGATATTTAAATTTTTATCTCTTTTTTCTCATTCATATAAATGCTATTAGGGAGGGTTATTTGCTTCACATTAGTTTGCTAGAATAAATTTGACTAGCCTCAGAGGCAATGTTAATCTCTTTTGATGCAAATTCTGCTTCATATGCCAAGACCAGGTGGCAAGGCTAGGTATTAATGGGATCATAAGGGTTTTAGGCAATTTCTTCAGGATGTAATTCTTTAGCCTGTTTCATTACAGCTGGACCATTCATCCGGTTACATCCGCTGCACGTCAGTCTTCATGACTCCACCTGCTACTTCTCTCTAATTTTGCTGTATAGTGCATGCAGAGATCCTAGGTGTATCGGGGCTGTGTGGTGCACAGGCTGCCTGCCTGGTTCATCCAAGATCCTCAAATCATGGTTTGCCCGTGGATAAAACTGTTGAATAGGAGACAATTTCTAAACGGCGATAACTGAAGATTCGTCTAAATGCTACCTAGTGAAAAAGCAGAAAAGTTGGAAAGGGTTTTGTGAGGACCTACAGACTTGTTCCAGCCTTTTAAAATGGAACTCAGTTTAGTGTTTTGAAGCTGATCAGCCTTTAGAATGAATCCAGATTAATAGGTTAAAGATAAATTGTCTGAATGGTATCGTATTTGGCAGCACTCCCATCTCTTTAAGTATGTAAATGTGTGCTATGCTGCTGTATTAGTGAACTACCAATGAAAAGAAAAGCAATGCTGGAGCAGGGTCTGACATATTCAGATTTGGGAAAGATGAAAGTAACTCTGTGTAGCCACTTTTGAATGCTTTTATTCCTAATAGACTGGAGCAATTACTCAAGAACATGTCACCCATGTGAAAATATGTTCCCTGTGGTGCTTTCAAAATAACTGCGACCTTAGCATAACTACTGCAAAAAGTGGTGGCCAAACAAGCAAAAGCAGCTTTAATTTACTTTCCTCTCTTTCAAAAACAGTAGACAAATACCTTTATGTTATCTTTCTTTTTTTTTTAAGCCTAATTTTCTTCCTTTTTAAAATGCCTGTTCCACTTCTAGGCATAGGCACTTCAGTATAAATGAATACTGATGATGAATTAATTCAGTCTACACTAGATCTGCGTAGACTGAAAGTAGGTTATGGTACAAAGCTTCCGCTTCTTGCCGAAGTGATAATTTGAGGTACATAAGAGTGAATTATTTCACTCATCTTGTTTTTTTCTGGAAAGAGGAGTATGACACTAAAAATGAAGCTGGCTTTTTAAATCTGACTATAAAATGTCACTGTAGCGTTCTACTTTTATCTGCTCATTGTGTATTGCTATCTTTTTTATGTACTTTCAGTAATTATCTTATTCTCTAACCTTAACATTGCTCCTTACAGGTATTGATTTTGATTTTATTTTCTTCTTTTGAAATAAATCATGGTTTTTCTATGCCTCATTTTGGGTCAGTTGGGATTTTCTCTTACATCCTACCAAAACTGCAGTGGGGGCCTCTTGTGCTCTGGCTGGAGAGGTGTCCACAATTGTGGGTGGGGGTTTTTTTTCCACCCCGCCAAAAATATAGGCTAGCACAGGCATGTAAAAGAAGGCTATCATGTTTAGGTTGTCTTTTGTATTGTTGGGAAGGAATTGTTAGGTTTTTGGACACATGTCTTTTCTTCAACAGGCCAGCAAATAAAGCCAGGGAAATCTGACAATCAGACAATGGCATTTCCTCTGTGACTTTCCAAATAGGTGAATCAGGAAGAATTTGTCTCTGGATTTTGAAAGATACTGCTGCATGAGTGCTCAAGATTCATTCCTGGTAGGTCAGTTCTGCAGGTATTGCTTGGATGGAGTCTCAGACTGAAAGCTGAAGAAAAGGAACAAGTTTTTGTGGCTTTCAAGGCAATGGATAGGGAGCCAGAACCACAGCTGTGGAGCTTGTAGTAGAAATATTTTGGGAATCCAGAGAAACCACTTTAAATGAGTCCTTCTTACAAATCCAGTTTCTCTCTTTGTTGTGCAGAAAATGTACACATACTTTTTTTCTGTACCGTGCAGTAAAATTATATAGGTGTGTGTATATTTTAACTTGTAGGAAACTGTCCTGCATAATCTGTATCATACTGAAATTTAGGGGCTTCATTCATCCTCTTACAGTGTGTGAACCTAAGAAAATTCTAAGTGTTAGAAGAACCAATGGAAAAAAAAAATGTCTGTGTTGCTAAATTGTGCAGCTGTTTGTGGTGATGTGTGTATGTTGAACCTGATGACACTGTAACTATCGCCTTTTTCCCCACTGAGTCCTTACAAAAGTAAACTATCCAGTTTGGAAGTTTAAAAAACACTGAAAGTTAATTGATCTAGTAGTTTTGCTGGTCAGGTGGCCACATTTAATCTCTGTTTTAAGGACAAACTATGTGCTTGAAGATTTTTGTCCTACCATGAATAACTATGTTTTAAGCTGTCATGATTCCACTGCTGCATTTAATACAGAGCTCACACATTGACTGCAATGGGAGCAGAATTTAACCAATAGGTATAGTGTGTTTCTGCCCAGGAAATTTTTACACTTCAGGTGAAGTCAGGCAAGCACAAGAATAGATCTTAGGTGAAGAAATGTGATACTCTTTATCCTTAGGGACCAAAAAAGCATGCAGTACAAACTACAAAAACTTGACATGCACAGACTTGTATGGTCTACTTTATTAATTGCTCTAAAATTCCTCACTGGCTGCTGTATTTTTAAAATATGAAGAGAAAATTAGTGTGCTATTGCACTTTATAAATAATTCTTGCACATTTAACTAATCATTTTCATCATTAGTCAGGAAGCAATTAACATTTTAAATGCTAATTTTTAGACTATTAGAGAAATATCCGCTGATATTAGACTGCTGAGATGGGAGCATGCCATGGTAGATTATTATAGCATGAAGACTGTAGGGAAGAATACTATATGTTTCAATTCGGTGTCAGCAAGAAGTGATACAGTACAGTTCCATAGCAAGCTGGGAAATTTATTTTAACCTCTGGAGGAAATATAACAAAGCAGAAGTATATAGAAAGCCTAACTAGAGAAAAAACTAAAAAGTAAAACAAACAAGAAAGATTTTTTTGAATGTCAGAGTTGTATTGTTATTTAAGTAGAATATTTGGGTTAGTGCATTTTTGCACATCTAGCATTAGAAATTTTTCACTTGTTAGCCTTTTCCTGTTGTAATCTCACTGGGATCATATTAAAACAATGACACCTGGAGAGCTCCAGCACTCAAAGGCTGGAAATTACATGCAAGCAGACATGCCCACTGATGGAACATGCAAAGGACTAGGTTTCCAGTTTACTCTCCTTATTGTTCTTCATTCCAGTCAGCAGAGGAGATTCTGAAATTGTACGGGACATAAGAAACTCACGTATGAGGGTTGTTTTTAGAGAAAGAGAGAGACCAAGTCAGAATATCATGCTTAGGGGACAGACAACTGGAGCAAGGCTTGAGAGCTGCTTTCGGGTCCTGGCTTTGCCAGTAACTTGCTCTGTGATGTTCAGTCAGGGGTTCTGCTTCCAGAAAACCAGGGTAATGATATTGCCTTCCTTCTCGGGACACTTGGAGCTTTGTGTCTTCTAAGTTCTGTCGTAATTACTGTTTATCTTAAATAATAACTAATTGCATACTTGTATCCCTCTGGACAAAGACAACCAGAAGAGAGTTAGAAAAGTTATAGAAATTTATGTACTCTCTGTTGCCCTTCTTCCCTCCCATCCCTTTGAATGCTGACATACTCAGTTTTAGAAAATCACGATGTTAGCTGTTTAGACATGGAAGTGTGAGAGAGACCTTGTTCTTTCATTTTGTCATGCTACTAGTCATGATAATTGGCAGAGTCACATTTTATGAACTACAGAAACAAAAGTGCTAGATCCATCGAATGCCAGATGCTGTTGGTTAGGACATACATTTTGCCCTAAGCAACTTCTCGTTTCCATTTTGCTAACATCTGTGTAACACCTAGCCTCATAACAAATGGATGGTGTGATGAATTGGCTGAATGGTGTGGGCTCTATTAGTCCTCAACTCTCTCCTAGATGGGCAATAGAGTTTGAAGTCATTCTTCTCAAACTCCGGCTTTACCAGCAAGTTTACTAGTAATAAGCCAAATACAGTAATGAAATTCAGAATGTCTGCTCAAGTTGACTGGTTATACATTCAGAAAGACGCACCTGTGTAGCAAACTGCTGGCAAATGTCCACCTAAATGAGCTTGTTATTGCACACACATCCATTTTGCTATTTCCAGCAGATAGCTTCTCAGAGCTCACTGGCAGTGTTCAGTGGGCTCCATCTGTCAGCATTTGTTTACATCATGATTTATATCTGATAGGACTATCTTTGTTCAATCCAAGTACTTTCACTTAAAACTGATTATAACTTTAAAGCATTGTGAAATCGTTTGTTTTCTACCTCTCATATAGGAAATATTGTTAACTTACGTGCAAAACCGTAGTCCAGCTGCAGTTAATGGGAGTGTGAGCAGGGGCTAGCAGTGAATACTTCATCAAAGTTGCATGGCTGTTTTCCACAAAGCCAATTACAAAGGGTATCAGGTTCCTAACAGGAGCATTCAGAAGGTTCTGCAAAATAAATAAATTATAAAATATTCTAAGCAAGCTGTCTGAAAATAACCATTCTGTAATAAGTATTTGTGTTAAAAGTTTAGTAGGAAAAAAACAAAGACAAAATGATAAAAACAGTACCAACAAACAAAAACAACTGGAAGGTTAACAAAGTCAAATAAAAACCAACTACACAGGAATTGTAATTCACTTTACTGGAGCAATTTCCCTGTCTAAAACACATGCATAATGTTGTATTTCTCTGCTTTCCATGGCATGTTGCAATGGAATTATTTCACTTATTCAATACTTAGAAAATTTCCTGGCTTCTGCAGAGGAAGAGGCTCTGCAGAATGTCCTGTCCTCCCTTTCTTATAGGAGCCTGTAAAGTTCCTGTGCATTAATTAGCACGCATGGCAGTTTCAGACCATCAGATAAGTCAATTCTTGAAAGAGAGGTGGGAAGCTAGTATTGTGTGAGATGTTTCTATCCTGCACTGGTGAGATTAGGGTGGAAACTGCTACTGAAAATAGCACAAATTTTGTTCCCTGGTGCTTTTTCCTTTCTGTCTGCTTCAGAGAGGCTGAGTTAGAGTACCAGGACAGAATGTGCTGGGACCGTGGGTGACACAAGATCTTGAGGATGAAATCCGATTTCACCAAGTCTATTTTTCATTTTGATAGTTTTCACTGCAAATTGAAGGCCCGGTATTAGAAGTATGACTGCCCCTTGACTTTGTAGCTTAATAGTGTGTGGGGAGTCTTCTCTGTTCAGGTCAGCTCAAGATCATGCAGAGATCTAGCTTTTCAACTTTACTCAAGTCCCAGTGTTCCCTTCCTACAAAGTGGGTTAATATGTTTAGAAGAATTTTCTCACTGATCTATTTTTGCCAGAAATAGTGAAAGGGAGAGATTCTGGCTGTGAAGCAGGGGAGAGGAAAATGCATACTGAAACAACTTAAAGCATGCAGAAAAAGATACTGTAACTTGACTGAGTCTCAGTTAGCTGCCACAAATATAGTGCATGGCTTTTCCAGGGAGTATTTGGTCGCTGCACCTCAGTCTCACCTTGAACTGAATTTGAAACAAACTGAGTATTCAGCATTCTGCAATTTACAGTCTGATAAATATCATAATGGTATTACTGTTATTTAAAAAAAATAAAGTTCTATATTTCTTACTCCTACACACATTCCTATATGTAATCCAACCTGAAACATCCTGACCTGGTATATGTTATTGCTGGAAGGTCTGGAGGTATTTTGCAAGACTGATCATACTAACATAGTGGAAAAGCAATTTCAAAGAGGCAAAGACTATAAGAGTTTAGCAGCTGTTTGGGGCTTGGTCCAAATCCTCTTGAAGTAAAAGAAAGAAATAGGTAGATATTGAAATGAAATAATTGTCCTATTCATATATTGTGGAACCTCAATATAAAAACACCAGGCATGCGAGGATGAAATTCACAGTATAATTTGCATTGTGCTTATAAATTGAGCACTAGGGAGATATCATCTTCATTGACATATGCTTCATGTGTTTTTTGGGGCAATTGTCCTGGTGTGGTTCACAGAGCAATAAAGGCAGGATAGATTTTTAAGAATTTTATATCATTTCATTACTTGGAATAGTAGCTTCGAATTGTCCCTCGAGTCACCTGTGTACTCCATTTGAAAGTTGAAAATCTGACAAGTGATGAGGAGAGCAGGCTATGTTCCAGAAGGACAGATGGAAACTGGAAGAACTAAGACAAAATGTATATGATTTACAGAAGGCTGTAGAGAACTTTTTGGAAAACAATAACATAAAATCTGTTCCATTCTGTGGTATTGTATTCCTGGGAACCCAAATCACTTTCCAGTTGGCCTTTTCCTTTCACTTTCTTTTCCCCTCTTGTACCAAATAGCATTGTTTTACGGTCCTCAGCCAAAACAGGAGCAAAGGGCTAGCTAGCTAGCTAGCCAAGCCCAGAGAGTTGTGGTGAACGGAGTTAAGCCCAGCTGGTGGCTGGTCGCAAGCGGTGTTCCCCAGGGCTCAGTTTTGGGGCCAGTCTTGTTTAATATCTTTATCAATGATCTGGATGAGGGGATCAAGTGCGCCCTCAGTAAGTTTGCAGATGGCACCAATTAGGGCGGGAGTGTCTATCTGCTCGAGGGTAGGAAGGCTCTGCAGAGGGATCTGGACAGGCTGGATGAATGGGCCGAGGTCAGCTGGAGGAGGTTTAACAAGGCCAAGCGCTGGGTCCTGCACTTGGGTCACAACAACCCCATGCAATGCTACAGGCTTGGGGAAGAGTGGCTGGAAAGCTGCCCAGCGGAAAAGGACCTGGGGGTCCTGGTTGAGAGCCGGCTGAACATGAGCTGGGAGTGTGCCCAGGTGGCCAAGAAGGCCAACAGCATCCTGGCTTGCATTAGGAATAGTGTGGCCAGCAGGAGTAGAGAAGTGATCGTGCTCCTGTACTCGGCACTGGTGAGGACGCACCTCGAATACTGTGTTCAATTTTGGGCCCCTCAGTACAAGAAAGNTGGATATTTGGAAAAATTTCTTTACTGAAAGAGTGGTTAGGCATTGGAACAGGCTGCCCAGAGAGATGATGCAGTCACCATCCCTGGAGGCGTTCAAAAAACATGTAGACGTGGCACTTCAGGACCTGGTTTAGGAGGCATGGTGGTGTTGGGTTGACGGTTGGACTTGATGATCTTAGAGGTCTTTTCCAACCTTAATGATTCTATAATTCTATGATTCTGTGTTCTCTGTTTCACACCTGTGCTGCGTGTGTGTCCCTGAAACACAGGGAGGATTTCCAATTCAAGCAATTCTCCTTTATGTGCAGAGTCCTGCTAACTGTGAGGCCTAACCACAGGATCAGAAATTCCTGAGTTTCTGATGGAGCTCTGTTTTGGAGGGTGTAGAGGCAGAAAAATCAGTATAAAACCCAAGTTAACAAATTGCAGTGCTCTTCCAAGGTTGCCATTCTGTGTGAAAAAGGAAAAGAGGATACTTTGCTTCTTATATACAATTAACATGTAAAAAAGTATGCATAAGACAAGCCTGTTGCCATTAGTATTTGATCTTTCAATTTCCTTCAGAAGAAAAGCTAGTTTAAGAGAAACCATTACAAAAGTGAAAGACTGAAAAAGAGAGTGTGTGAAGAAAAAGAACAAAAACCACTTTGATCTAATTGCCTTCCTTGAAATCTAGTTCCTAACATCTGATGATTTATACTGAAAAAATGCCCACTTCCTATATGCAAAATTATTAGAAATAGATCTACTACATTTCTCTGCTTTTCCCATTATTGTTGATGTGTGGCTGATGTTTATTTTCCTAATATACTTTTACCGAATTTTTAAAAAAATTATTTTGACATTTTATGGCAGCATGTACAACAGTAAATACCTTTTCTTCATCTTCCATTTTAGTTATGATCTTGGTCTATCCCCCATGCACTACTGTCCCCAAATGGTGTATGTATTTTTGTATTAATTAAAGTATTTTTACTTTTATAGGTATATATGTAGCTATATTTTATATATGAGGGGGGGTGTGTACATATCCATATATGGAAAGGGGTTGCCTGAAAAAGCATTGGAAAAACTGTCAAGTAACCTTTTTTGAATTGTTCAATGCCACAAAAGCAATGTATAATATTTAGCTCTTTTTCAAAAGTGTCTATATACTGTTCTTTTAGACATCCATGGAGAAATTGAGCAGAAGATACATATTCCCTCTTCTAAGAGGGAAATTTTGCACTCTCCCTGCTAGTGTTTATTTACATGACCAGCTTTAGAAATATGGCAAACTATTATTTTTATTTCTGTTACAAAAAATTACCACGAAACAGATTTTACCTGAAGAGTGATAAACACTTAGGTTAATGCTAAATATTGGCGGGCAGTGGTGGGTGGGGAATGTAGTTTATTTGCTGCTTTGGAATTTTTTTAACTTCAGAATAATAAAGTTATTTGTCTGGTGACAGGAAATTCCAACCTAACAGCTGACCAGGAAACACTCTGTTCAAACTTGTGATCCTGCTCCATTGTAGGTCCCATTGGAGGTACCAGCTCTTAAACGCAAGACAAATGTCACAGCATTATCTGGACTAGTAAAATGAATTTACATTCTTTTAGGACATATGTTTTGCTACCTTTGATTTCACATTATATTCCTGATAAAAAGTTGAGTATGGAAGGCGAAATTATAATAATTTCTGCTAACCCAGTAACAGGCAGGAGCACAGTCCTGCAGCACACTTCTGTTTTGAACTTCAGTATTTCTTTCCCCAATCCTATCCCTACCTTATTCACTGTCTGTTCCAGCTTCTTTTTCACTTCACACAAATATCAGTGTATCCTTTCCACTGTGATCTTGCACTCCTATCACTGAACAACTAAAGACCTACCAACGTAATACATAGGTTAATATTATCCAGACCACCTGGTCCACCTACGTGATATTTTCTAAGTATTATTTTAGTTTCTCTTTGAATACAGGTGTTTTCCAGATCTCCATTCTTTCAAAATATCTACTTTCATGCAGAATACACATCCTAAAATATGTTCACATTCTCTTTTTACAATCAATAGACCTTGTCTTTATTAATGAATACTCTTTCTGCTGGTGCTTTCCATAGTCAAGTTTTTTGGTTTGTGCTAGCAGACACACCTAGATTTATCTTCTAACTCTCAGTCCTCCAATAAACATTTGTACTTGGTTAGCTCCCTACAATATTTCTATATTACTAATTTTCTACTTTACATTCTGACTTTTAAAAAATATTCTGTTTGTTACAGTCTCCTTGGCATCTACGTACGCTAATATATTGTCTTCTCATTCTAAATATGTGTTATAAAAATATTTTTGCTAATATGTAATGTAACTTTTCCTTTGGAAAACCACAGGCATTTGGAGAAAAAACCCCCAATAACCCTAACCAAACCAACAGCCCCTCACATGTTTATCTTTAGACATGTTCATCTTTAGACATGTTCATATATGTAAAGAGACTATATACAGTATTTGTGTGCAAGAAATTCTATGACTAGATACATTCTGAGCAGCAGCTATAATTCCTGAGTGCTTAAAGCGTGAAGCAATTTATGGACCTGTATTTTGTGCGCAGGAAAGGGAATGAAATCTGGCACTTGTTGCTTGGCAAAGTGTGCATACCACCACAGCACTTAAAAGTAATTTGCAAAGATCTGGCAGTTTAACTAGTAGGAATGCTAAATTGCTTCCAACGCAGTTTACCTGTGATGTATTTCTAAAATGAATGTAAACTTCTTTTCCTAACCAATAATTCATGCCCACAAAATATAAACCCCGCTGCTTCCATAGGCTGTCAGCTCCATGTGGGAAAAAAAAAAAACATTTTGGGGGGGCTTTTTACTGGGATGTACTGAGCACCTCTGAAGACCATTGATTTTAGGAGGAATTAACGAAACTCAGAATTGCTCTGTAATGCACACAATCTGGCTTTTGAAAATCAGCACCCGTATTCAAGGGGTGTGACACTGGGAGGAGTGTGGATGCGGCAAAGGAATTTAGCTAGCATTTTGAGTAGGTTCAGTGTTTGCTTCTGCTCTGTTGCTTGCTGTGGACACTGAAGTGAAAGGGAAAGGATTATGGGTTTTGAGGATTGGAGAGGTCACAGGAAGACATCCTTCAGGGAATTCCTGAAACAACACAAACAAACCAGCAAGTAATCAGTCATTCTACATGAGAGAAAATTATGTTTGAATATTATATGTGCATTTGGGTGGGCTACATAGAAGCAATTAGAAACATATGTGATGATTTATATGTTCTGTTTATCTGACCTTAAAGCCTTTCCAAGGTTTAAAAAAATACCTACTGTCTAACTGGGATTAAACCAAGCAGTGTTCTTGCTGAATTCATTGATACACCTTTTTCAAGAACATCACACGTTATTACATATACCTTCACTTTAAAATGTTTGTAACAGAGAATGTTTGACTAATTTGTATTCAAATAAAGGATAAAACTTCCTTTAATCCACTATGATCTAATTCAGTTTTCTCTTGTGGACTGCTATATTGTAGGTATCTACCAAAGATCCCAGTTGTATACATTTTGTAGCTTTGTAGCTTTGATTGGCAACTGTAATATGAATGAGATTCAGCTTTGCTCAATGATTGTCATTCATTCTTTGCAGGGAACATGAATTTGAACTAGTGGCAAGAAAATTAAATAGTTCTTCTATTGATTTGTTAATTCTTATTATTATAAAGGCATTTCCTTTAGGGAAATTGCATTCTGTTTGGGAATATCTTCTGCAAGGCCAGAATTGATTCTTGATGTGATTGCATCTCATCCTTTTGACTGACAAGGTTGACTCTTTCTGGCAAGCTATTTTTTTATGCTTTTTTTTTTTCCTTCTTTGCATTTTCCTCCTCATGACACTGCTTTCTTCCTCTTTTTTTCACTTCCTTCTCTATTTTAAGTATGTGTTTTAACAACTGTCTATATTTTCTCACCTTCCCTTTTAATTTTCTTTCCTTTCTTCCACAGTCCTGTGGTTTTGTTCCCTATGCTCCACATTGTATCCCAGTCCTTTCTACTCATCTGTGCCTTCCTCTTTTTCTTTCCTTAGTTTCTTTGTTCACTCCCTCAGACTCTGTCATTTCTTCTTCATTTGCTTCTAGGTTCCTTACACATACTGTGTGTAATACTGTCCTCTGCCTACCCCTACAGCCATAGTCCTTACGCACTTAAAGCAACTCTGACATTTTTATCCAGTTCCTCTCCCCTCCTCCCCTCTCCAATACTATATGTTCCCCTTTCAGCCTGTACTTTTATCTTTTTTTTTTCCCCAATGGGGAGCATTGACTGAGGATATTTACTTAAGGAGAAATATGTTCCTCTTAGATTTTAATATTTTAAGTACTGTTTCCAAAGTAGTTGTGTTGATCTGTCATTCACTTACATTTGTTGGTCTAAGCCATTATAGTCAGTCTTACACTTATCCATATTCATAAGTTTCACATTGTTGGCATGGATTTGTTGACCTTGTCTAATCTATCTTTCAAATTGATCTACTTCTTAGAACAACTAACATATCCATAATAAGCAGACATTATTAATTTCTGTGATAATTGATTTTCCACAGAGTATGAAAGCTAGCCAGGGTTACACATTGGAAAAACTTTGTGAAACAAAGCTATGCTACCAAAAGGGGGAACAGGGGAACTTGGAGTTGTTTTTGCCTTTCAAGGCACTATTTTAACAACGATTAATTGCATTATTCTTATTTTCTGTGACTCTAGTAGGTTCTTTTTCCAAGTTAGTTTCTTTCTTTTTGTCTTTTCTTCAAAATTCTATTAATAACCATTTAATTATCTGACTAGCCAAGGTCTTGCTGTAACTAGATGGGTTTGTGATTATGTTACGCTTGAAAAGGCATGAAAAACCAGCATGAACAGAAGGATTATGAGTGCGGTACACGTTGTGTTAGAGTTCCTATTAGTGTATCTCAGTCAGAAGCAGAAATGCCTTGGTTTTATCCTTGATTTCTGAACTTTCCTTATTGGCTCCTTTTAGTTTTTCTAGACCTTCCACCCCAACCTTCCCCCTCAAAAAGTTTCTAAA
>WAAD01037794.1:67527-80018 GCA_013389945.1 Fregata magnificens
GTGGAGAGAAGAAAGTTTAAAAAATACTCTTCTATTATCAATCCAGCTTGGTGAAACTTCTTTAACTGTTTGACTCCTTTTTTTTCTATTGTCTCCTTTAAAAGGTTCATCATCTTCATCTCAGACTTAGAAGAACAATAAGAGTCTTGTTTACTGAATCCCTAATTTAAGAGAGGGGGTTTTTTGATCTTCTTTTGTCATTTATTGCCACCAAAGTTCTTAGGAATTGTCTCTTTTGAAAGCTGACAGAGAATCTGTCTTTTTGTCTGTGTATGTGAAAGATATGTTAACAAAAGCTACCCAACATCCTTTGTTAGAACAGCCTTCCCTTCTGCTGCCGTGATTGAGCTTTTGAAGATTCCCTGATCATTTCATTAGATGAGAGGACTTCTGTGTCATGAGCAGAATGATTAGACTTGAGATTGAAACCAGACATGTGAAAATCAACGTGAGTTTTGCTATTGACTTGAGCAGGCCAGTCCCTTCTGTTTCCTTCTCTGCTTTCAGGATTCATTCTGTATGTTCTCTTCCATTCCTTCCTGGCTACCTAATCTAAGAAGGAAGTGCACAGTGCTAAGTGTAGGGACAAGACCACTGATTTACATGATCTGAGTGTGGAGACAGAGCCTGTCTCACTCTGCCATATGAATACCTTGGGGACATGAGATAAACTCACTTGTCTTACATGTTTTCCAGTACATTTTATTCCCTATCTGTAAAGCATGGGCAATTTTTTTCCCCCCACAGTTTTTGGGGATTGTGAATGTAAATGGCCACACAAACACCTAGTAGTAGATTGTGATATGCTAAGATGATTTGGCAGTGGAACTATAGTAATATCTGAAATTAAAAGAATTCAGGACTCCACCCAAAATTCCTTCAGAACGTTGAGATTTATTTTTCCCTGTGCTTCATGCTTTGTCAGAAATGGAAAATGTTCTATTGTTTGGACTGATTTTTTTTTTTTTCTAAATTCATTACTTATTAGCATTACATTTAAATGTGCATCAAGGAGAATAACAACATAAAGGGACTGATTAGTTCAATTATACCACCCACGCCTAGAAATAATCTTTTTACACTAGGAATCTGAAACATAATGTTTTAAGAGCAAATAAAACAATCTGTTCACCTTTTATCCATTATGTTCTTCTAGTTTAAGAGTTTTCTCTGGTTTATTTCAAGCCAAGGAATAAAAATAGAGTTAATTTCAGTTTGCCATGAATTGCAGTCTCTGGTATTTTAAAAACATATAATACTGTGCTGATTACTCTTTGTTTAAAAGGATGGTAATCTGTGCATACTACTGCAGTTGGAGCCCTGTTCCCACCTGCCAGCCAGTTTCTCACTGTCTCTCTGGACAAGTAGTTTTTCATTTTGCTCTTTAAGTTATCTAATGTAAAGAATAAATAATATAATAGTGCCTACTCTGCAGAAGTTGTGCGTTACTTTGCGTCTTCCTACATTGTCTGACCGTGCCTTTGACAGAAAGGTCTGAGCATATTCACCCACCCAATTTTGGTGATGCACCTGAGGCACCTAAGTTAGGAGCCTGTCTATCTTGATAAAATGCTTACATTGGTTTTCAGACTGTGCTGTGCAGATCTGCGAGGGGCCATGAACTATATGTAAAGTTTTCACAAAAGGCAACTGAAGAAATCAGGTTCTAATACATATTTGACAAAATAGAGGAGTTTTCTGAAAAGGATAATATGTTAGCTGGAAAATGTCTAGGAGCCTGTAAAGCAACAATAATGTACATCTTGGTATAGACTTTTTTTCTTCAGGAAATAAGCAGGCCTACTTAAGATCTGAATCAAACCCAGCCACTTGCTGGAGCCACCTATCTGTCTCCCTTTGAGTATAGGTAAGCTTAGGGTGATCCACCTTTTAACTTAACCAGGGAACTCAAGTGCATTCTTTTCCATGGGAAGAATTGAAGGGTCTTGTAAGAATTAGTAATACTCAGATACCAGGCTAATCTAGAGTGCTTTCATAATTCTCTCTACACAAATATCTGGAAAAAAGTAAAATTTTTTTTCACCCCCTCCCCCTCCTTCTCTCTGCCAGCCTTTCCTATTTGCAAAGAAGGTGCAACAATTTCTTAAGGAATCCTGTTTTGAATACCTTATTTCTTCACCGATCCTCTTGTTATTTCACTTGCTGAGCCCTCCTTCTGACTGAATCAAGTCACTGGATTTAGAACATTTTCAGAAGTCAGGATGCTACCGATGCAGACCTGGCCTTTTTTGAAGACTGACTGCAATTGCAATATATTTTAGCCTTCTGTCTCTGTTAGATTAGGGTTAAAATTTCCCAAATACCATACAGCATGTTTTGGAAAGTAGAGTCTATTTTAGTTTCACTGAGAAGCCAGTGCACAACTTGGTAAATTGGCAAGTCTGTACTTTGGAGACTGTGATAACAACAGGAGGTGCTGCAGGAGGTTCGGCTGGACTGTAGGAGAATCCGTCAACCTGAGGCACGTTCTAGGAGACAGGATCTGTCTTTATTTTGCTGAACTTTAGATTCGTCTTAAAGCTTATAAAGAACCCCACAATCTCTGAACAGGTTAAAAGTTCGCACGTGTTTATCTTTTCTAAAAGCATAGGGAAATATTAGACAGTATTAAGAGATGATTAATGTTCAAAAAGCAAAGGAAGAAAAACCTAATACCTAGCAGTACAGTGGGGGAAGACTATAGCCAAAATAAATCTCAAGAAGCATTTGTTTAACATTTGGCACTGCTGAAAAGAGTGGACAAATGTGGGCACAACTTACTGTGTTCAGAATTATATTTCACTTTTGACCCATGCTCTTCATTGGAATACCGGGATATGCCCCTCTTATGTATCCTTGGTGGTCGGATATTTTCAAAACTTTCTAAAATTAGATTTTAATGCACCTGTACTTTTCCCCCCACTAATGGACTACTGAAATTATATGCAATGCTCAGTTTGGTTTTAAACATTACTGCAAGCTAGCACATGCTTGAATGCTCTGGCTTTATACACCTCTTGTTTTTGTAATGAGTTTTCCCCATATGCTAACAAAAGTTTTGGAGAGGTTAGTGACTCAATTTCAGGGATTATTAGCTGGCATTTAACAGTTTAAATCTATGCTGTGACAAGCTATGGAACTGTTGTTTCCCATTTATATTTTCTGTGTCAAGTGTGCATCTGCATTGTTTTGGAGAGAGAACCAGATTTCCTACCAGACACAAGTCTAAAGGAGATGGTTAATGATACTTATGATCGTGGCTTAGGGATTCATAAATAACTAGAGAACTTTCCTGTTTAACCAAAAGACTGAAAAATATGTTTTTAATTTAAATCTGAGGAAACTCATTAACTTTGTTTATGCTTTCTTGTTGAGATGCTGCTGTGCAAAGCACAGCCACAAAGAATTTATTTTAAACTAAGCTTTTTAACATAAGCTGTAGGAAGAATGTGCAAGCACATCCCTTAATGCACTACAAATGTAAAAACACCATTAAATGAAATTGTTATCCATTCCAATTAGCTAACTATACTTATCATGAAGTTACAGAGAAATTATGTTTTGTAAAGCATATGCACAACTTTGATAACAAATATTAAAAATTAATCTATCATTAATAGATAACACTAAATGTAATTATATAAGAAGGTACATCTTCTAGGAGATCCTTGGTTTGAAAAAAGTCCTTGGATGACCAGTCAGTCATTCCTTAAGCGCAATTACTGAGTAATGATAACTTTTCATGATGCTACCATATTTCACTTAAGTGTAGTCACTGTGGGAGGCTTGTAGTTGTTTTATGAGTATGTGTCCCCTTTTGCCCCTGCCAGCTCACTATGCAAAGGAGATGTGGCATAAATTTATTAGCTTCTGACTCAATGGTGACTATACAGTCATCGAATAGGCCTTGTGCAGTGAGTTGGCTTGAATTAGGCATAGGTTCTCCTGTGTGCAGCTCAGGTACAGGTTGTGCCAGGGTTGTCATTTTGACCTTTTGGGCATTAGGTTTACCATGCTGTGAATAATATCTAAGACTCATTTTTGTACTCTGTGGAGCTGTCCTACCCAGCTGACTTGTTCCATGTAATATTTATGTAACTAACTGGCATGTTTGCTGTGAGCTTGTTTGACCAGCTGCTAACCAGCACACTGTAGAAGGTCTGATTTTTTTTTCGGAGAGTGCTACAGAGGATTGTAACACACCTGTGCTAGTGTTTGTGATGGATCCCAGTAACAAAGGCACTCAGACTCCATGAGGTATTGTTTAAAATACCTTTTATGGGAGATAACACAAGAAGGAAAAAGGGGATAGCACAGATAATCTCACGTCTTTTCAGATGCTGGCAACCTTAAGTTGTGCCGCCTCAGATGGATCTCTAATCAGGGCACGGCAGGCTGCCTGGATCCTGTCTGTGCTGAGGTTCATCAGCGTTATGGCCTTCAGACCTCTTACAGGATTTTCTTAGAAGTAAACATTATGGATCATTTTGACTGTCAAGCAAAAGCACGTTCACACAAGAACTTTAAGACAAAGGCAAAGACACACAGGTGGCATCCTTGCTAGGCATTGCAGGCCACATATTTCACATGTAGCAAATCAAATGTTACTACTGCTAATCTGAGCTCACCCAGTCCTTAAAGAAAAGTTCGTCAACCTGTGCTCTACTTAGTCCACAGTACCAGCTGCATTCATTTTGAATGTGCAGTGTGTATAACATAACTTTACCCCTAAATAACTTTCTAAGTTTTTATTTTATTTTCATTTTTTTTCAGGGATCTGATAACACTGGTAACTTTTGAAGTTAGTTTGTACTTAACTGGATATATTTTAGCCATATTACCTTTAGCTAAATCTTCAGCTTTTAAGGTTTAGCTACAAACTTCCCATTAATGCTGCTCTTCCTTCAGGTACTCAGCGATGAACTAAAAGCAGCTTTATCCACAAAATGTCTTCCAGTGTCCAGGGTTTAGAAACCCTGACTTCACCGGAGTGAGTGCTTGCTGATGTTACATGGCTGATTTCTTCAGCAGGCAGTTCGCACTCTCTGCAGCTCTTGTCTTTAAGAACAGCCAGGAGCAGGGCAGACGGGGGCACCGGGGCAGCCCCAGCCATCAGGCATCGGGCACCTCCCTGGGGACGAGTATGGGCCGAGGGCGGGCTGGGATGTGAGCCCGTGGGTGGGCCTGGCTCAGCAGGACCCATGGCCGGGCAGGGCAGGGCTGTGGGGAGCTGGAGACCAGCCCTGCTGTGGTGTCGACGGGGCAGGGGCTGATGGCCAGGGTGGCTGACATGGGGACCTGGGCCATGAGCAGGGTGGGGGCAGCCCTGGGAGGCTGGGCATGGACAGGGAGGGCTGGTGGTGCCCTCAGGGCCCTGGCAGGCTCATGAAACTGCTGAAGGAAATAAAAACATTGCAGGGGAGGGGAGCCCAGAGTTTTTTCTTATATGCATGGTCACTAATGCTCAATCAGAGCAGACTCTCAAAGCTCCAGGGGATATTGGGGTGGGAAGCATGGCGTTTGACGAGGTGGAGAGAGGCAGTAGCCGTAGCACCACCACCTACCTGTAGCTCTGTAGACCAGAGCGTTGGTGCTGCTGGCAGTGGGGATAGCAGGGAATTTTTGAACGAAACAGGATTTCACTGGAAACTTCACATTTGTTGAATCCAGAAGGAAGAGAGCTTTCCTCAGATTGCTTTGCAAAGAGCTTTTCTCAAATGATAGCCATGGAGCATTAGATTTTCAGGTCGCTACCATAGATGTCTGAGACTGGAAGCATCAGGAGTCTCTCGACTCTTTGGGACTCAGATCCACAGCTGGAAACCTCAAGAGCTCAGATACAAACATGGCTTCCAAGGTTTCCAGACTTACTGGCAGACAGCCTAAGGGGCGAAACTGTGGAGGCCCTCAGGTTTTCATGGGTTCCTTTCTTGTGCCAATGGGAGGCTATAAGTCCTTTGATGGTTTGGCTTAAATCAAGTAGCTGCTGGGCAGGCCTTTGGTGGCACAGTTGCTAATAAATTTGTGTGCCACTTTTTTTGAAAATAAAAAACCTGCAGCATTTGTGGGTTTTTTTGGGGTGGTGGTGAAGCCAAACATCAACTCTTTAATCTCACAGAGAATCCGGAATTCTCCTTCAGTCAGTTTTGGATCATTGCTTTTGGGCTTATGGAACCCAAAGGTCATGTGCAGCCACAGACCATGGAAGGAGACAGCGAAGGGTATCTCGGCCAGCATTTGTCAGTGAACTTGGAGCACACACCGAACAGGCTCAGACTCAGGAAAAGGGGTTTACTCAACTGTTATTTCAGCTCTTGAGCACAGTAACACAAACATGAACCTGCTGGGTTTGTAAATCTTTCCTTCCCACAAGAATGTCATTTTTAGAGTGTCTACAGGTTTTAGTGTCTACATAGCTAAATATGTGAAGCTCCTTTGTATTTTATTCCTTCACCGCAAGTTATTTCACGGAAAGGAATTGTTCATGTCTCAGGTATAATTTTGTTTGATATGTGCAGTATCTGTACAAAAGTCTACAGTGGGAAAGTAACATATGGAAAAGCGATCTTCTGGAGAAGCCAAAGAATACTCGCTCTGCCTATTAAAAGATCTTCCTACTTCAAAGTTGATTATTTTTGTTCTTCAAAAAAATGAGAAACCATTTGGTTAAAAATAAGTAAGGAATCTTTCACAGAACCATTGAATTATTAACAGAAACCTTGACTCTAGACTGTTTTGATGGATAAAACTAATTTATCTCTGTCTCCCTGAGATATTTATATCATCTGTCTAAACAGCATGAATCACATTTAAAATTATATCAACTTGTGCCACCTCCGGGGTAACAAACTGGAGCTGATTCAACTGAGTGTTGCTTTCCTTCATTTTAATCATTCACAATATCTAATTGATTTTTATCACAACTGAGTCTGTTCCCTTTATAGGGAATTTGAATTCATAGCCAATAGGGTGAAAAAGAAAATGCCACTAATCGGCAGTATTGGGGGGTTTTTTCTTATATTTTGTACCCTTTTGGTACAGGTAGAGGAAAAATGCATATTGTCTTTGATTCTTGAAGTATGTGTATGTATACATAGACAGAAAGTTATTTATACTAATTACACATATGCAGTAATAAAACACATAGGTTTTTTACATATACAAATGTAGGGTTTACATACTCTTCAAGAAAAAGACTCAAACTATGAAAGGCAGTTTGGTCTCAGAGCACTGTCCAGTATATAAAAGTCCTAAAGCCATGTATTACCCTTGCCATGTGTTGCAACTGGAAACAATGAAATTGGAGTAGCACAGTTTTGGAGATTTTCATGTCTTGCACATTATTTTTTTTTTTAAACAATAAACAAAGAAGATTTCAGAATTTGCCATGAAATGAACTTCCAAAAAAATCCTTTTAGGTCAATTGAAACTTTTTTATATTAAAAAAGTAAAGTATTTTATTTCGTAATTTTGCAAGCAATCTAACAAAACTCCATAGAACACAGTACATTTAAACCAAGGAGCTGAAATGAAATGTTTTATTCTCTTCAGTTTTGTTTCTTATTCATATCATCCCCGCTTTTCGCCACTAACTAGAATAACATATTCAAAACCTTGTGGTTTACTTTTAATAAAATTTTACATTATTAAAATTTTATTTAAATATTTTAGTTTTAGTAACTAGCCTGTTGAAAGTGTTTTAACTTACTGTGCTCGGTTCTGGGCTCCCCAGTACATGAGAAATATGGAGCTACCAGAGAGAGTCCAGCGAAGGGCCACAAAGATGATGAAGGGACTGGAACATCTCTCCTATGCGGAAAGTCTGAGAGAGCTGGGACTGTTCAGCCTGGAGAAGAGAAGGCTTGGGGGGATCTCATCAATGTATATAAATACATGAAGGGAGGGTGCAAAGAAGACAGAGCCAGGCTCTTTTTGGTGGCGTGTAGTGACAGGACCGGAGGCAATGGGCACAAACTGAAACATAGGAAGTTCCCTCTGAATATCAAGAAAGACTTTTTCACAGTGAGGTTGACTGAGCACTGGCACAGGTTACCCAGGGACGTTGTGGAGTCTCCATCCCTGGAGATACTCAAAAGCTACCTGGACATGGTCCTGGGAAACCAGCTCTAGGTGCCCCTGCTTGAGCAGGGAGGTTGGACTAGATGACCTTCAGAGGTCCCTTCCAACCTCCACCAGCCTGTGATTCTGTTATTTGTGACTTTCTCTAGTCATGACATATACCAATGGATATATCATTGGTACCATATGTCAATGAATATTTCAAAGACTGTGATGTAAAATGTGAAGTGTAAAGATTGCAATTAGCTAGGTTATTCAGTAAATCTGTTGTAAAATGAAAATCACTTGCTTTCCCAATAACTGAACTTGCCAAATGTTGTATGATCTTGTGCAACCTGAGACTATTAACTAAAGCAAGGTTAGGCTTTAACAGATGGATAATTTAGTATTGACTAAGTGGAAATTTAGGTAGTTTAAAATTAAAATAACTCCTTTGACCAGAACGGGGGAAAGGGATAAAAGGAACAGGTCTGGACACCCACAGTGGGCTATTCTGGTTTAAAAGTCTGTGATTAACTAAACATCCCCATTAAGCACTATAGGATTAGATCCTCCATATTGTACTGTTTTAATACATATTTGCTGAAAACTTGTTTTCTAATGCCTTATTTGGGGTTTAAGCAGAAGCAGGTAGATGGAGATGTAGAACAGGCTATAAAACCATATTACCTGACACACACATAGTTGTGTGCAGAGAAATTTTAAGAGCACAGGAGACAATTTCACCTAGGTCTGTCTCTTGTTGTGACTGATCTTCAGTACTTAATAGAACAGTGAGACAGAAAAAATTCAAAAAATTAAACCAAGTAATGGACCATGTAAAAGAGTAAAAATCCTTCCTGGCCTCTTTCAGAAATTGTTGTTCTGAAGTTCTGAAATATAGGATTAGGGTAGTGCATATTAAAAACAACCTATGACTAGTACATACAATTAAAGTCTTTTGTAAGTATTACTGTAATTTAAACGCTAATCTTGGCAGTGGAATTGCAATTGACAGTAAGTGTAGTTTTAAATTTCAAGACTAAGTAAAATCATGCATGATGACCCCTTTGGACAGAGAAAGATAACTGTAGTCTCAGTAGGGGAGAGTATTCTCTTTTTTTTTTTCTTTTTTTCTTTTTTTTGATCTTAAATAAATTAAGTCAAAGTTTGAATTCTTTAAACAGTCTGATGTTTTTAGCTTCTAGAAATACTTTTCTACTGATATTGTTTAGTTCACTTTAATGACTAAAATATCCTCCAGGGGGCAATATTTTGATTTATTTTTTTCTTAATTCCAGTTTAATTTTCTAGTTTATATCCATTTCTAAAGATACTGATATTAAAGTATTGTTTGGTCTGATCCATAGTTTCTCATTTCTATTACTGTAATAAATAAAAGTTTTTATCTAATGAGAGCACATTACTTGCAGATAATGTATGCTGCTGATGTGAACCTTTAGTGCTTTCTTAAAATATTCTTCTTCAAATACTAATACTTCTCATCTCCTAATTTAGGAATAGTACTTTAAAATCAACTTGCTTGCACAACTTGTATTGGGATACGGGTAGAAGATTTTAAAACTGCAGTATTCACATTGACTTAAGTGATGGAGAACACACCAAAGCATTAAGTTCCTTGTGTCAACATGGAACAAAGAGGATATTGCTGGAAATAATATTGCAGAGTGTGTGTCACAGAAATATCTATTATAGCTAGTTGATTTATAACCTGAAAATTAAATAACATCAGCAGTCATGCCCTCACACCCACATCTGGCATATTTTTTATATTGTAATGTGGGTTCTGTTTTTCTTCTTTTAGAACACTATCGTGTATTTGTTTAATAAAACATTGTGCTAAGCAGTCCCTGCAACACATAGCACAGAAAGTGCAATAAGCCTTTTTTTTTTTTTTTTTTGCTTTGTCTACTAGAGGGCTTTTCCTTAAGAAGGATATACAGTAGTTTGGTGGTTTTTTAATCCGTTCTCTAGTACCTCTGTTGGAGTTACGATTTAACATAGTTTATTATGTTTTTGTTGTTAAAGTGCATCCAGTAATAACTAAATTGAGATGATTTGTCACCATTTTTTATTTTAACTCCTAAAATCCATTTCAGATGGACCTAAATGAGCGGGGGGAATCCAATCACTAAAAAGAGCTGAGAGACAAACTGTGTTACAGACCCTGTGTTCTCTTCTCACTGGGACTCAGTAGCTCTCCCAGGCTGCCCAAACGCCAGTGCTGAATGTTTGTATCCATTATTCTGGGCTACTTCAAGGTCTGGACACCCTAAATAAACACAGAGAAATTGGCTTAATGTAGGAACTTCTAAGGCCAAAGTCTTTTTGCATTTTTAATAGCCTTTTGAGAATAGGTGAATGAAGGTTCAGGTTTTTTCCTCTGTAAAGCCCTCTGGCCTTACTGTGTCACTTGGAAAATCTCTGATGCAGTTTGTGTCAGGCTGTGGTTTGGTGATAAAGGGGCTTGAGTGGCAAAATTGGCTTGAAATGTTCTACTATCATTAAGAAGCTGTTTTCCCTCAAATTTCCCCCTGGTTTTTTTTGAGTTGCTTTCTAAATTTGGGTCGGTCCCCTTAACCAATCTATAGTTTAGCCTTATAGTGTCAGCACAGGAAGAGAAACAAATGATTGGGATGTGAAGGAGGAGCCAGTATTTTTGTGAAAACCCCAACATTGCTGAACCTAATTTCAGCAGGGACAGAATCCCCAGGGTATACTGTAAAGGTCTAGAAGACGGTTGACTTTTATTGGAGGTAGCACAACATAAACAACCAAGACCCCAACCTTAAAGAGAGATACATTTCGAGCATATTGGCATAGGGAAAAAAAAGTCATGATACCAACTTTTTTTTTTTTTCCAGAAACTGCAACTCCAACAATTCTGAAAAAAGAGACTCAGAGATATGCTTCGGCTGAATGCAAGGCAGAGTTATTGAGAATCTCAAATGTGACTAAATGGAATAGGCCATTTTGCTAATCTATCCTAGTGTAATCTGAAATATTTTCATTAGCTTTACATTGGTGTAAAGTAGCAGAATCTGCTTCACTAACTACAGGAAAGAAAGTCATCCAGTTGGAAAGAACTATTGAAAACACCTTCACTGTGCTGGTCTAGGTTAAAAGTGCAGAACAATGTTTTATTTTTTTACTTTCCTAAAATTTTCAACTCTTACAACTCAATCATCCTTCCCATCTAAAATCCCAATTTAAAGCTGGAATCCATAACGAGTTCTTCATATTTCTTCACCTGTGTCATGAAGTGTTTTTTAGGTTTGAAAAGCACTTCATGAATCACTCTGTGGTTGCTAAAAATGAATAATAATGAGCCCAATTCAATTATCATGCCAGCTGCTGATTTCGTTCTGATGGCTGACTTTATGCTATAGAGGGGAATCCTTATGCTAAATCTCACCTGCCTGTAAGAAATTGATTCCATTACAATTTTAAAATGAGAATTGCCCTCAGTTGTGTTCTTACATAGAATAATTGGGCTTTAGTTATTAAAAATAAGTGACAGTGGGGACATCTGAGTGTATTTTAATGTCTGGTCAAACAACCTGGATCTTTGTACTCCAATAAGAGACTTCTTTTGTAGTGAGAGTTACTGTGCTATAACTAATGCTGCACAACCACATAAACAGGTATTCTACCAAAGGCAATATCTCCAACAGTGTTGGCTTAATGAACCAAGGATTTATTTAAGAGCTTGGTCATCGCAGTTCAATAAGCACATGATTATAGTTTTACATTTGCCCCTAGGCAGGGAGTGCTCTTTTCGTCTTACTGAGAAAAAGGGTGAATATAATTTCAAAGATACTACGTTGCCTCATTGGGTGTTTTTTGTGTGTGTGTTTGTTTTTTAAACTAGCTATCTCTAATAATACATAACATCTGAAATCTCTCAAACACCAAGAAATTTGTCCTTACCAAAATTTGTATGACAAAGTTAATTATCATTATCAGCTTTATAAAGAAGAAAATTTAAGCTCATCTCTTGGAGCCCTGGTGATATTGTTCTGTGCCAGAGGTTTTCCAGAAAATGAAAGATCCAAGAGTTGAACACAATCACCTTTCTTTCAATTCAAGGTCTTAACCTCAGGATCAGTCTTTTCTCATTTTTCTTTTCTGCTAAGTGGTTCTAAGGAGTCTGCATTTTTGTGCCTCACCATTGCTCAGTAGACAAGATAATAACGACACATAGATATGCGTACATTCACACATGCTCTTAGGTGGCAAAGGAATGGTAGGTAACAAAAGAAGTCATTTATTTTGACTGTTTGCATTGCCTATGGAAAGTTTAACTGCTAGGATGTAGCAGGGCTTTCAGCCATAGTGAACATTAGTATGAAATAAAAAAATCTGAACCAAAACTGGTACAAAGGTGGATAGAATCTTTTCCAGTGGGAGGC
>WAAD01037794.1:90889-115936 GCA_013389945.1 Fregata magnificens
AATCTAATCAGTGCCTGTTGTACTTCCACAGTTTATGTAGCACCTACTTAGTTGCTACATACCCTTTATTGCCCTTGAAGGTATAGACAGGTCTGGAAGATTTAATTGTCTTCAAAGAAAGCCAACTCAGGAGGCTCAAACTAATGAAAAAACAAAAGCTTCTATTTACACACGTTTCTAAAGCTTGCAGCTGTGAGCTGGGATTTTATCCTCGAAAAGCATACAATGCCATGCTGAGATATGGATAACATGCATTTTAATCTGCACAAGGGGACTGCATTTTTTAAGCAAATCAATTCTTAGGTAGGGCAGAGTTACAAAGATGTATCAAGCTTTTCCAGCCTCAGTTGGATTTTGATCAGTCAGTTGACTGTATCACTTTTTATTTAAGGTTACATAAACTTTGGAATCAAGTTGCAGCTTATTTTTAATAAAGTATAATGTTTTCTAGCAAATTAAATTCTGATCCTGATCTCTTTTTTATCTAAGGCTTTTTTTGCTCTAATGGAGTGATTTTGTCTTCAGTCAAGAGCAAGAGGTAGTGATAAACTGTATCATTTAATTCATATTTTTTTGAGGACTATACAAGTGCAAGTGAAGAATGAAGTAGTGATGTTTTAATCTGCAAAAATTGCTGGTAGATCAAATTAATTTACTCCTTCACCATTTTTCCCTTTATTTCTTGTCCACTGTTCAAGAACAACCTTTTGGTAATAAGCATTATTTTATACTGTCTTTGTTGTTTAGTTATCTAAGTAAAATGGTATTTTTATCTTCTGTTATTTTTTGACATGTAACCAAACAATTGTAATGAAAATTTCATGTGTAATTGTAAAAACAGGAAAAAATTGTATGCCACAGGTCTAAATTTGCACTCTTGATAGTTAAGTATATAAGTTGACCAGACTGTGATAGAGACGACCAGGTCTACTAAGCTTAACATATGTAGAGGGAAAAAAGGACAAGATCCTCATTTGATCCTTCTAGTAAAGAAAGAACTTATGGCTTTAAGATTAGTAAGAGTTGCAGCTACTTAATTTAAATGCTTTGTGTCATTGAAGCACATGGCAGAAGTACCTTAGTCGATCAAGATGTTCAGGACCTGGTTTCATCAAGCCTTAGATGACCCAACTATCTTTTTGGGAGATGTGTGGTTTGTTAAATGAACATCTAAAAGGTTAATTTTTTAATTCTTATCTTTCATGAACTGGTTTATCCATGTGCAAAAATCTTCTGAACAGGTAAGAAGGGAAGCCATATACAATGTAGACAGTTTGTAGTAAATCAAGGTCCTTCTGCTGGAATTATCTGAGGAGTCAAGAACACACAATGCTTTCTTAGACATGCCAAGTACAGTGGGCAAGTGTGTCCCATCTTAACGTTTAAAGCTGTGCTTAAATTTTAACTGTTATATTTACCGTCTTCCAAATTTGCCTATAAAGTTTCAAAAATTAAGCTTACAAATATAAAAATATTAATGTTATTTTCTTAGTGTTTATTGATTAGATTTAATCTGTGAGTAAATGAAAACATGTTCTAAAATAGACTTGGGGAAAAGTGTAATTCAGATATCCTTTGTCTTATTTTATGTAGGCATATACAGTCTATAAATTGTTTCTATTCTGAGTCTAGCACTAAAAGTTTTTAAGAGAAGAGACCAAAACAGTTAAATTGCTAATGCCTTTTAAAAACTTGCCTCTTTCTCACTGTATAAAATTTGTTTTGGGTTAAGGCCATGGAAAGTGTTACTGTGGAAACTGTTACTGTGAGGCTGGTTGGCATGGAGATAAATGTGAATTCCAGTGTGACATCACCCCCTGGGAGATCAAGAAAAGATGCACATCTCCAGATGGCAAAATCTGCAGCAACAGAGGTGTGTCATTCACACATTCCTTCTATGCATATTTATATAGCTTGCTTTTATTTTACAATATGCATTTTCTTCAGTAGAACATAGACTGTGTTTGCTGATAGTTTCTAGTTTGTTCTCACTTTCAAATCTTATTATATGTTTCCAAGTGAGTGGGTAGATACCTGTGTTTAGGTATAAACTTACACAAATCCACACCCATTTTTGGATTAAGCTGACCCAAGTTGTTCTCATCCTTCATTTTTGTAGTAAGACTGAGCAGGATAATTTGTTAGTACATCTGCTGTGGTGAGAGACCTATCCTGCAAAATAAAATATTAGCAGATTTTTGACTTTGAATGGATTGCTGTAAGGCCAACAGGACTCTATGTCAATTCACTCTTAAAGAAGACCAAGGAACCACAACTGAATAGGGAAGATTAAAACACAAAGCTTTTGGTTTCCACTGCAACCTGAAAAAACAAAGTGTTCAGTAACAATCTTGTAGAATGCATACAGAGCTGGAAAGGTAGACTTCACACACTATTTCTAACTACATGGAGTTTTATTTGCACAAAGTTCCAGAATTTGAATTTTACTTTATAATTCTGTCTAATTTTGCCATTTTTGGGGAAAAAAAAAAGGCACAAAATAAGGTTGCTTGTTTGGCTTCATTGAACAAAGAGTTAAAAAAAATGGGGTTTTTTTTGCAATAGTCCAGAATAATTACAGTAGAACATAAGTGGAAGTCACATAGATAACTCTCTTAAAAACATCTCTACTGACAAAACCTGCTATAATGTGAACATCTAATTATCCTGAGAGCATTTAGAAACCTCTCTTCTCTTAATTATGAGGAAATTGAAAGATTGGCTCAAATACAGAGATCATGTAGGCTCATTTAGTCTTGGGACTTTGGCAGTAAAAATTTTTCTGTAATTCTGGAAATAATAAATATCGAAGTGGCTTCAGATCAGATGCTTTGTATGCACTGAGAAAGTAATTTCTTGTCAAAGAATTTCTCATCAAAGCAATCTTTTGTCCAAATTTGAAATTTTAATGTGCAAGTATTTCTTTAAATTTAGTTTGTAATTGGGGGGAAATGAGGACAAATATTTCATATTCGTTGATATTCTGAATAGCTACGAACTCCTATACAAAGGTACATTCATGGGATACTTCTATATTTTTAGCCTTTCATGTATTTGTGATTTTATCCACATAAAAATTTTGTAAACTTTTGACTACATAAAGTTGCTTTCCAACACAGTATTTCTACTCTCTTTAGTCCTATTTACCCAGTATTCTGTGTTTATATATCTTGTGATATAGGTGCAGTTCATCTTGTGAATCTTGAGCCTTCTAAAAATTAAATATCGAGGCTAACCTTGCTGTCCAGCCTCCTTCAGTGCTAAGGTGGATAAATTGCCTGTATCTTTCCACCAACTGTCTAGTCAGCCAGCTAAGACCAGATGTGAACCTTTAGATTTTTTAAACTTTGGTGAGATGGTGTTTTGCATTCCGATATCCAGGACAGCTGATCCAAATTAACTTTGAAGTTGTTTCTGGGAGGATTAATCACTCTCCAGAGGCATTTCCTTGTTTTCTGGGGTTTTTTTTTGGTTTGTTTGCTGGTTTTTTTTTCTTCTCCTTCAGTAACGTCACTGAATTGTGAAAGTATCAAAAATCAGGTGCAAATTTCTTGAGGGCTGTCTTGGTGGCTTTCGCACTAAACAGGGCAGCAGCTCTTCCTGCTTCGTGTAACTATCATGCATGCACGATCGTGTAGACTTTCTCTTTTTAGACAATGTGCCCGTATCTATATGTACTCTTTAGTCACTCTGTCCTGTTGTCCTCAAATACATGATATTGTTCAGAGTAATCTGAATAAGAAGGCAAAGGCTTTGGTGGAGTAGCAGAAAGTGAAGTTACCCTCCAGGAAATGAACTGCATGCATCTGCAAGCTTAGGCTGCTTCTTTGTGCCTGTTGGCGTCTCAGAAAAAGTAATGAGTGTATGGCCCTGAAGCATATTTAGATTTCTGAATAAGGAAACTGTCTTTTTTTTTGTTCTGACTTTTCCTAAGTAAGTAGGATGCATGTTCTCTGTATATCAGTAAGGTTGTGCTAAATTAGTATCTCTGTCATATTTCACGTTTCCCTTCTTATTGTAAACAACAGGGTGTGGCCCTGAATATTGACTTGGGAAAAGTGGAAAAGTATCATTTTCATGTAGACCTCTGCTGATATTCTTCTTAGGTAAAGAATGACCTCCTAGACATTTTCACCTGGATTAGAATTTGGATTCCCATCTAGTTTAAATGTTTATGCTTCAACAATCATTAATTATCCACTATGCCTAAACCCAAGTCATTTAAACAGCATTGATTTTTATTGTCATTAGTGTCAGGGCAAATTACTGTTGATGGCAAAGATTTACGACTGTTCTGTGCACTACATTTTTCTGTTGATTCCTAACAAGGCTCCACAGCAAAAAGAAACTTGAACAGGAAGTCAACTTGTTTGTATAAAGTATTACTACTAAATAATCATAGAAGATTTTAAATCATAGAAGATGAGCATACGTTCATGATTAACGCAGCTTTGAAACTGTACTCCTGTGAGAGCAGAAAATTCACAAGTGTAAATTCCTGTAATCAAACTACTATTACTCTAAATTGCTCAGTTAATCTTCTATCTCTGCCTCTTTTTTTCCTCTCTTTCCTAGGCACATGTGTATGTGGGGAATGCACATGCCATGATGTGGACCCAACTGGTGACTGGGGAGATATTCATGGAGATACTTGTGAGTGTGATGAAAGAAACTGCAAAGCAGTGTATGATAGATATTCTGATGACTTCTGTTCAGGTAAGGAATATATATAAAAGGAACTTAAGTGTAGTTTTATAACAAAAGCATCCAATTGGTCTGATCTTGCTCTTCCTTAGTGCTCCAATTCTCATTTTCCTTGCTTAAAATATACCAAGCTTTAGCTATTTTTTGGGGGAGTGACCTTTTTAAATTAAAAGACATAATCCTGTAAAAAAAAAATGTTTCCAGTTCTAAAGCTTTCTTAAAATATATCTTTTTTTCTGTGCCTTTTAACAAAATTCTGTAAATGTGAAATACTTTTAGGTGCCCATCTCCCTTCTAATACTCTTGTCTTCAGTGCAACCTAACATAAATTGGAGAATGGTTGAAATGTTACAATATATATTGTCGTGGTTTAACCCCAGCTGGCAACTAAGCACCACACAGCTGCTCGCTCACTCCCTGCCGGTGGGACAGAGTAGAGAATTGGAAGAGTAAAAGTGAGAAAACTCGTGGGTTGACATAAAGACAGCTTAATAGGTAAGGCAAAAGGCGCGCATGCAAGCAAAGCAAAACAAGGAATTCATTCGCTACTTCCCATCGGCAGCCATCTCCAGGAAAGCAGGGCTCCATCACGCGTAATGGTTACTTGGGAAGACAAATGCCATCACTCTGAACGTCCCCCTCTTCCTCCTTCTTCCCCCAGCTTTATATGCTGAGCATGACGCCATATGGTGTGGAATATCCCTTTGGTTAGCTGGGGTCAGCTGTCCCAGCTGTGTCCCCTCCCAGCTTCTTGTGCACCCCCAGCCTGCTTGCTGGTGGGGTGGTGTGAGAAGCAGAAAAGGCCTTGACTCTGTGTAAGCACTGCTCAGCAATAGTGAAAACATCCCTGTATTATCAACACTGTTTTCCCCACAAATACAAAACATAGGCCCCTACTAGCTACTGTGAAGAAAATTAACTCTACTCCAGCCAAAACCAGCACATATATATATACTTCCTTGGGGAAATTTAAATTTGAAAATTTGTTAGATTAAATTTTGTTATTTCATGTTATATGGCAGGGAGAGGACAAGCGAGAGGAAGAAATTCTAGGAAAAGTGAATTAATGAGTTAATGAAAAATAGTATCCTGAGAATACCAACTGACCTGAGAACAAGTAGAGCATCAATATATGGAAAATATGAATGTGTGGTCCAGCTACACATCACTGACTGTACATCTTAGACACTTTCACCTTCCTTTTTTCTTCTACTTGTACTTCAGAGCATTATATTCAAATTAGTTAACGTCCATTCAGCCATCCAAGGTTTGCAGTGTATTTAGATTGATGCTCCATGTATCAGCTAACAAAAGCTGAGATTCTGAGCGAGACCTTGCATACAATTTTGTATACTTATTGATAAAGATGCTAATACGGGGCAGAAGAGAAGGACTTTGATCAATACGCAGCATGCAATTTGTACACATAGGAACTTTGCAAAAACAAATGAGGGTGGTTTCAAAGGGACTTGACAGATTACAGGTTGTCAGCTCTATTGCATCCTGTAGAAATCTGATCTGGCCTAATTAACAGTAAGCAGAATGCAGTCACATCAAGGAAAACAATGATGTGGTATATTCTCCTCCTATTACTAGAATGAGAGATGCCCTCATAGAAAGATCATAGGAGTTGTCTGTGACAGGGAGCGAAGGCTGAAACAAACATGATATATAAAATTCTTAACCTCTTCTTTGCCTGTTATAAAGGTGAAAGTTTCTCAACTGTTGTGGTTTTTTTAATAAATATTGATGAATCACTAGCTAATAAAATGAGAAAAAAAAAAAAAGAAGCATTTCCAAAAACCTTCAGTGAATTCATTTGCTTGTTACTGTTTCAGCCACCTACAAATGTTGTATAAGTTTATTTAATTAATAAGTTGGAAGGATGTAGAACTGCAGTCATGAGAGCAGCAGGAGGATTGACTTTGGGATGTTGTCAATTTTTGAATGTATTATTGTGTTGCTGAGTATGTTTTTAGCACTCAGGGACTGATCAAAATGTCAGTATCAGCTAAGGAATACATAGGTAAAAAAAAAGCATGGTAAATATGTTCTGTAGTTAAGGGTGAACACAAGAGCTTCAAACCTAATTAGATTAAAGCAAGCCTGTGGCATCTACAGCTAATGCTGATCACTGAAACAGGGCTTGAACTCCCTCTTTCCTGGACATTATTGCCATTTCTGCTGCTGCTGCCCAGGGTGGTAATGGTTGTAAGAAAGCAGAGTGTAAGAAAGTATGGACAATTACAAAGGAGTTGGGGGGAAGATATTGCCATTTGAAAGGACTGGTACAGTGTTCTTTATTACACAGACATAACTGTAAATGAGCAAACCTTAATGGAGATACAAAAGGAGGTACTCATATGGCTTGCTTGATGTAACTAAAACTCAAGTTGAAATATAGTTTAGTTTTTCTATCTAATCAGCAAAAGTTTTAGTTTAGAAAAGCCTAATTTAGCCTTAGCTGGCCATCCAAGTATGCATTCCTCAAGTAGATTGTGCAAAACTCTCCCTTTTCATATGAAGCAGTGTGAGCAATGTCTTATAGTCCTGCTGTTTAGTCCTGTTTCAGAAATGGACAAGTATTAATTTTGGTTTATTATGGTAGACAGACAGAAACTGCAATTTACTAGCAGAATTGTAATTGGACAGCTTTTTTATTTGTTTATGTGAAATAAAATTACTTAGTGCACAAAGTGTGCATGCATTAGATGTGTCTGCAAAATATCCTCATTTTTCTCACAATTATTTGTAAATTGGTTTAGGATAAATCCAAGAGGGGTTAGTCAGATTATGGAAAATGATCCAGCTCTCTTAAAATCTACCTCAAATGGAGCTGATACAAAACTTTTCCTGTTTTGTTCTGCCTGCCTAATAGGTAGAGACAGGAAATCACATTGTTCTGAGTAGCAGATTGAAATGATAGGAAATCATGTTTATATGTAAAGAGTTTTACTGTAACCGAATGAAATGCTATGTTTATTTCATAAACTACAAATGACAGGAATCGACAGCCCTGCTGTGAGGATTTAACATCACACAACAGCAGCTCCCTCCAGAAGCTTCATATGGCTTGGGGTGACTGTCAATTTGCAGTACCTCATATTGGCAAGCAGATGCCTTCTTTTAACATCTGAAGTGCTGTTCAGTATGTTACTGAATGATTTTCTTTCAGAGGTGTTCACAATATTGAAGTGATTCTCTTCCTTTAAAGAGAGAATAGCTTTCATGAGTTGACCTAAAAAGAAAAAAGGCTTCCATAAGAAAATTCCTACATTCACACACCTCATTAACTCCTTTGCTGTGACTCTAGCAAAGAAAATATTACATGAAAGAACATCGTCCTCTCATAAGTATCTATCTGGATCATGGAACATATGTCCAATTTGCAACCTGTCAGCAGGTACACATGAAAGCAAGGGACAGAATCATAGAATCATAGAATGGTTTGGGTTGGAAGGAACCTTAAAGATCATCTAGTTCCAAACCCCCTGCCATGGGCAGGGACACCTTCCACCAGACCGGGTTGCTCAAAGTCCCAACCAATCTGACCTTGAACACTTCCAATGATGGGGCATCCACAACTTCTCTGGGCAACTTGTCCAGTGTCTCACCACCCTCACAGAAAAGAATTTCTTCCTAATATCTAATCTAAATCTACCCTCTAAACAAGAGGAAGCCCTTAATGCTTTTCATGGAAAACAAATAATTGATGTAAAGGAAAGTTATTCTTGTCAAATTAATAAGACTTGTATTCTGGGAACTACTCTGATAACTCATAGAATGCTTGCTTCCTCCCATTTTCTCCTTGTGAACTGATAAATGCATATGTTTTAGAAATATAATATAAGCCAGTCTTAAAATGCAAGTATGGTTAGAAAGAGATATAAAATCTGTGTTGTTACGCTTTTCAAAAAGAACCTGGATAGACAAGTGGACATCAGAGCAATGCTTTGGGGTCCTGTGTCCAGTAAATGATGACTATGTGAAAATTGTGAGAGCAGATCTAACCTGCTGTCAGAGCACATGAAAATAAATATTTGATTTTGTGGCAAGGAATGTTTTTGCTGATGCTCAAGCTTTCCTCATCCAGTGCAAGGAACATTTTGTATTGCCAGAATCCCACTGCTTTATGCAAAGAGCATTAGGCTCATGATGAAGGGAGCTGGGCAATTAGCTTGGTTTTTCTTGGTCTGGATATGTTAGGATTCACATAGAGGAAATAGATTGTTTGGATGGCTTTCCAGGCTAAGTTCTCTGGAGGGATTCACCCCTAACTTCTTGGCTGTCACATCTTTTTAAAGAAACTTTCCAGAAAAGCTTCTATGGAGTTCAGTTGCCTTTCCTCACTTCAACTTGCACAGTGAAAGTTGCATTTATGTTGCTATGTTCAGATATGGTCAGGAAGAGCCAAGTTAGCTAATGAGGTACCAAAACCACATCCAACCGCCCTATTGAAATGAGAATTGATTATGTCCAGTATTTTATTATTTGCATATCACTATTTAGTAGAAAGCACTGGTTTGAGACGTGGAATTGGTGTGACATTGCTTGTCTGTAGTGGCTTACGTTGATTGCAAGTAGATAAAAGGTGGTATTGATATATTACTTAGAGAATATCCTGCAACTGTGGTAGAAAAAGAAAAACATAAAGGTAAATGAAATATTGCCATATGACAGCCTCACTTTTCCAGACAGTGGTGAAATGTGTATTTGTAATCTCTATTCCACTCTTTTGCACAAGGAGTGTGTGCCAAGTGGCAAAACATCCCTTAAGAAAAAAAATCAAAAGGAAAAATGGCTCAAATGGAATGATAGACCAGTGCTATTTTCAGAAAAAAAAGTAGATATAGTGAATTGATTGTATTTTTTTGCCAGTCTGATTATTTAATCAAACCACAACTTTGATAAAGTTCATCTAATCATGAGGTTTTAACACCTATCATCAGTATGGAGGCTAATCTTTAATTGTATTTATTGTAAAGGTCATGGACAGTGTAATTGTGGAAGGTGTGACTGTAAAGAAGGATGGACTGGGAAGAAGTGTGAACATCCACGTTCTTGTCCATTGTCAGTTGAGGAAAGTGCCAAGAAATGCCAAGGAAATTCTAATTTACTTTGCTCTGGAAGAGGTAAGCACATTTCTGGAACAATTTTCATGCTTTTAAAATGTATTTCCATTAAAAGAATTTTTACAGATGTCCAGCATTACTAGTACTAAAAAATGTGAACTTTCTTGGCTTACTGTGCATGAGTCACACCTGCATAACTTATAGGTTATGAGAAGGGAGGAGAAGAATACAAAGGTCACCTATTTTTCCTGTCATCTGCTGCTTTGTATTTTATTTTACACATCTCAACGTTTGTTTTGGAGGTTTTCAAGGATGCTTTGAAGATTGCTGCAGTTAAGTCTTTACTAAAGCTACATCAAAAATATGAACCTATTCTATGCATTCTTTGACAAAACCAGCATGAGATTTTCAGCCTGTGCAAAATGTTGTGGCATCATTGTGATAAGAGCTGTTTCGATTTACACCACCTAAGAACCTGCCCTACTGAGTGCAGGACTGACTTCTAAAATGCAGTTATTCTTCAGTGCAGTTTGCTGGTTAGCCACTGGCTTTTCATTTGAAAGTGTTTCTTTGTGTCACTGTAGCCTTTTCAAAAGCTTTGACTAAAAAAATATACTAAAAGTCATACATACAATTGAAATACATATGGCAAGCAAAAGGAAACTTTTCTCAGAAGGAAAAGTGCCTGCTAATTTTCATCTGTCACTGTGTGAAATGTGGTTTTCTGCAGAGAGAAGAGAGAAAAGTAAATATGAGACAGACTTTTGCTAGAACTGGTAATTGAAGTTGTTATGAATTCTGCCCACTTAAGTATTTGCTTGGAAAGGTCTAAAGCTACTCTTGAATTACTGCATTTGACCCTAAATGTCATTTCATTTGCAATTTCTTCTTTCACTAATACTATCTAACATAGTCAAACATTGTAGGCAGTCCACCCAAGTTAGCACTGTGATAATTGTATTTTTCTCCCCCTGTAAATGTGTAGCAGCTCATAACTTAGTAAACACAGCATTAGCTGTATCTTAAAAGAACTATGTATTAACAGGTTGTTGCTTTCTTTTTTCTTAATTAAGCTACAGTTTTCCAGTGAATTACATCTCTCTTTTCTTGCTAAAAATTCTCAAAGGAATTTTTGGCTACAAGTTAGGTGAAACATGGACATCTGCAGAGAATTGACTGCATTTTATTGTTCATGATTGAAAGAATTATAACTAAAAGAAAGGAGTGTTGACATTTTTTTCTTTTTTTTTAATACTGGCTCACTCTTTTCCTATTCTGATTGGATGCTGAATGTCTTCCCTCATCTGCTTCACTAGGAGCTGTGTAAGTTGAGCATTTGGAGTCAGTTCTATAATTTAATTGCATTGTTCACTATGAGAGTCAAATGACAGAGAAAAGGACAGTCATAAAAACAAGTTTAATTTGAATAAAAATACAGTCTTAAGTTATGGAACATGTTGTTCCATTTATATTTTAAATTTTGAAAAGTTTTATTAAGTATAGTGAGAAGAGTGAGTTTAAAGATTTCAATGTTAATGGCAATAATTCTATCCTCTCAACTTTCTGAAAAAAACACCTGAGTATTAATGCTGGCAGTGTTCTCCTGTTGAGGTACTAGCAATAAAATAAATCCCTTTCAGGTGAATTCGTTTGATTGAATGATCTGATGGTCAAAATTTTCAAATAAAGTACAAGCAGTATCTATTGGAACAAAAGGCTTAATTGATAGCAGCTTTCACTGAACTTCCTTTGACTTCCAAAGAAGAAGAGATCACCAAGATTTATGAGGAAAGCAAATGGCACAGATGTGGATCTAGGACATAGTATGATAGACAGCTGCTGTAATGAAGGAACATGAATGAAGGATTCTGCATTCCATGCTTGAAAAACAATTCCTATGAAAACTGTCATTTTAAAATGGAATGCGGTATCTTGTTTTAGTTCTATGAACAATTTTGTTTAGGAAATTGGGAGAGAAAAAGAGAAAAGAGATTTTATTCTAATCGTCTGTAATTCACTGGGTATTGTATTTTTTTACCCTGGACTCCCTGGATTTCCCTTTCTTCCATCATATTTTGGATATAATAAAAAATGTGAGACAGTTCCTGTACTGCTGAAGTGATGTAGGTGTTTAGTTCCTATGAAAAATTGTCATTGGACTTACACAGTTAAATTCTTTGGTCCCATTTGAAAATCCTGCTACTTGTCATTACAGCTTGTCAAGGGCAGAAGTGTTACACAAGCAAATGAAAGAAAATAAAGATTTCCAATCAAACACAACCTCTTTCAAGTCTTCTGGGGTGGGAAAGGCCATGGACTTGTAAAACCACCCCCAATTTTTCTGAAGTCCGTAGAGAGGATTGTGTGACAAGGAAGGGAAAGTTCCAAAGGAAATGGAAGTGTTACCTTTTCCATTTGAACATTATTGTTTTGGTAACCTCCTTGTAATATTTTTCTCCTGGCTATGGTACAAGGACACTAAGTCCTTGTACAGGTCAGTAATCCACTGCACTGCTGGAGAAGTTGAGTACTTAATCTCCTTATTTAATGGGACCTTTTAGTAAGGCAGTTCATGTATGGAATAGGATGCAGAACAGAGAGCCCACAGATGCAGGTGCATGACGTTTTGACTTTGCCGTGTATTGTGTTTCCCTGAAGAATGTTTTCTATTCATCTGTACCTTTTGTTTCTAGGTAAGTCTACAACAGTTGTGACAGCTAACGTACGCTTTTACAATCACTTTTATGGTCCTGAATAAAAACATTGAAGGATAAAGCATTTTTAGGATTTTTAATGCCATATAGATAGCCAAAATGTGTAGGGAGAAAAAGATAGAACTGTTACAATTCATAGTCTCTTTCTATAGTCTCTGTCTAAATGCTGACATATGCTCAGATTTTCAAGTGGAGGAGTTTGAAACTTCAGTTGTGATACGCTGTTCCCAAGATTAACAAAAATTATGTTTCCTAGATGGTATTTTCTTGTTGAAATGTTAAGTATGATTTCAAAATGTGATAATCCTTCACTTAAACAGGAGTAAAAAAAAAAATCCATGCTGCCTGAGGAAGCATTGAAGAAATAGTCCTTCAAAGCTTTGGCTGGCCATTTTTAGTTTTTTGTGCATTTTGCAAAACTTTCTCATATGGAAGAGTATAAAACTCCCAATGATTCAGCTTCAGCCTTTAAAATCTCCAATAACAATTGCAGAAGGTGAACCAGGAAAAAAAAAAAAAAGAAAAAAAAAAACCCCAAACCATGCCACCAAATCCTCTAAATTCCTCATTAAAAAAAGGTTTGGGATTTGTATAATTTTATGTCAGAAATTTGGGATGGTGGGGGCTTACATTAAAAAAATATATATCCGTTGTTTCACTTCACCAGACTTTATAACATTAGCACAAAAATCATGGCAAAATGATACTCTTCAAAAATTTTCAAACATTCTGAGGGACCAAAAGCTTCCATCTTTGAACTTAATTTTGGTAAGGTGCTTATTTTATACCTTATACTTTGTTTTTACAGGTAATGATGAATGGAAAAGAAAAGAGGATATTAGCCTAATCTTACTCTTTTTTTTTATGATTCAATGACCCAACATGTTTGTAATATAGAATTTTCATATAAAGTACCAGGTTTTTTTACAAATGTACCCACATTTTTTTTAGTTACCTTTAAGGCAAATCATGTTCCTACATAGGGGAGACCTTATCACTCTCTACAACTATGTGAAAGGAGGTTGTAGTGAAGTGGGTGTTGGTCTCTTCTCCCAAGTAACCAGCGATAGGGCGAGAGCAAATGGCCTCAAGCTGCGTCAGGGAAGGTTTAGATTGGATATTAGGAAAAATTTCTTTACTGAAAGAGTGGTCAAGCATTGGAACAGGCTGCCCAGAGAGGTGGTGCAGTCACCATCCCTGGAGGTGTTCAAAAAATGTGTAGACGTGGCACTTCAGGACTTGGTTTAGGAGGCATGGTGGTTTTGGGTTGATGGTTGGACTTGATGATCTTAGAGGTCTTTTCCAACCTTAATGATTCTATGATTTTATGATAGGCAGAAATAGAGAAAGCACCAGCAATGCAAACTAAGAGAATTGTCACGTGCCACCCAGATTTTGAGAATCCCAGGTTCCCTTAACTATAAGTCATGTAACCTCAGCAAGAGAAAAAAAGATATAGGAAAAAAATTAACAGTGAAAGAAAGCTTTTTTAAAGTAAATTATTTAATATATCAGGGGTACATAAAAGTTGTATTAAAAATTTTAGAGAATTAAAAGGAAGTTATGAAGAACACGACCTAATTAGATAACCAGTGTCTATAAAATGCTATAGATTACAATTTCTCAGTCTGCATTTTGGTCTCCTGACAGCAGATGATGCAGTGAACTTTTATTCCAGACTGAAATTCCCTTCTTGATTTTCCCCAGTCACTCACAGGAATTACAAGCTGTTTCATGAGTGCTGGTCAGCATGTAGGGAGAGCAGAGATGCTGCCAAAAATATATTTTACCATGGTCTTATATTTCTTAGCTGCTTCAGTAGGTGAAGGAGAGAGAAGGCTTTATATTACATGCTGAGCAGTAAGTGAGAATGTCTACATTCTCAAATAATGTTATAAAGGCAGAGGAAATATAAATCCTCTCAGTTATATCAATCAGGCTGTCTTTACCTTCAGTAGTTCCAGTTATATATAATGGGAGAGAAGGATCAGATGAAAATTTTGGGAATTCAAATACACTGTCACTAGGTACTTTCCAAAAATTACTTTCCCTGCAAAAGCATGTTGAGGATGAGGAGAGATTCTAGCCAGCTTCATTCATATAAAGTGAATAATTCCTTCTACACTTTTATTCCTGAGGGTGTTTTTTTTACTTGCTGCATGACTTTTCACTATAGATGTAATACTTTCACAGTGAAAGTCTGTCCCTTTTAAGAACACACTGTACAAGACCAGTGTCAGAGGTAAAGGAAAAGACACACCAAAAAATCCTTACGGTAAGAAATAAAGAGATAGCATATTGTTGTTAGGATTAAGGGACAAGACAAACCACTTTTCTCTTTAAAATGCACATCACTCACTTGAGTTTCCCCTTAGGGCAAAGAGCAGATTTAAAAATAGTTATAATTAAAAAGCCTTTGGAAGAGAACTGAAAATAAAAAGAGTAGATTTTGAGAATAATAGATGAGAGCTTTTTTTTAAATAATCTTGTTCTCATCACTTACCCTTCATGAAGGCAGCCATCCCATGGCAGTGATCCAAAGACAGATAAATGACAAATCTTCTTATTGGTAGTGTCTTTTACCATTTTAATCTCTTTTCTATAATTGCTTTTATTTATTTGTCATATGGAGAGAATGAAACTGTTTCTTTATCTGTGAAATACCTCCTTACACTTATGCTCTAGCATTGCCTATCTGAAATATGAAGAGCTTTTTTGATTCTGTACTGAAGAAGATTTTTGGTTTTTTTGCAAACTCTCCAAAGTCCCATTTTCAAAATATTAAATTTGTGAGTTCAAAAGCTGTATGACATTTTGAAAGTTTACTGACATAGTGACTTTACAGTAACTGCTGTTTCTTCTCTATTTAAAATTATTGGATGTTGACTGACTTAGTGGAAGAGCAACAGTGCTCAATGTATTATTAAAGATTCCTTGTGGTGAACTGAGACAGTGCTTCAATCCCTTGTGTTCAGTGCTGGATTCTGTAATGCATGTTGCTAGTCTGCAGGATACCATCTCCTAGAGTCTGAAAACAAAGCTTAGGGGTAAGGGTCAATGATGACCCCAAAGAGCAGTGCCATTGGCCAGTGGCTGCTGTAAAATCCTAATCTTTTTTGGGATATCTTGGCTGTACTATTGTATAATATACACTTTTTGCTGCTCTGAAACATAGCTCATCAAAGCCTTGGCTGATACAGGAAATGCTGTAAATTCCTGTTGATACAACGCGCCATGATATGCAGAAGGAAAGAGAAACACGCATGGAATAAATCATATCTGTTACCAGTCCAGGTAACATATCTGTGTACTGACAAGAATGGATGGAAACTAGATAAAAAGATATGTGCTAAATAGGTGCCACACTGCCTAAAAGCAGGTGTAACTATGCAATTCTCTTCTGAGCTTTGTGAAGTCTTACATGACTGATCATAAGTATGACATAAAATATTCAGCTTGTAAATAGTTTCTGGGGTTAGCTCATCAACTGCTATAGCTTCATATAGCATACACTTCATATAAACCTTTGGATGACATCATAGAATCATAGAATCATAGAATCATTAGGTTGGAAAAGACCTCTAAGATCATCAAGTCCAACCATCAACTAACACCACCATGACTCCTAAACTAGCCCCTGGAGTGCCACGTCTATACCTTTTTTGAACGCCTCCAGGGTAGACGACTCCACCACCTCTCTGGGCAGCCTGTTCCAATGCCTAACCACTCTTTCAGTAAAGAAATTCTTCCTAATGTCCAATCTAAACCTCCCCTGACACAACTTGCAGCCATTTCCTCTCGTCCTATCGCTAGTTTCTTGGGAGAAGAGTCCAGCACCCGCTTCCCTACAACCTCCCTTCAGGTAGTTGTAGAGAGCGATAAGGTCTCCCCTCAGCCTCCTCTTCTCCAGACTAAACAACCCCAGTTCTCTCAGCCGCTCCTCATAAGACTTGTTTTCTAGTCCCTTCACCAGCCTCGTTGCCCTTCTCTGGACATGCTCCAGCACCTCAGTGTCCTTCTTGTACTGAGGGGCCCAAAACTGAACACAGTACTCGAGGTGCGGCCTCACCAGTGCCGAGTACAGGGGCACGATCACTTCCCTACTCCTGCTGGTCACACTATTCCTGATACAAGCCAGGATGCTGTTGGCTTTCTTGGCCACCTGGGCACACTGCCGGCTCATGTTCAGCCAGCTGTCGACCAGCACCCCCAGGTCCTTTTCTGCCGGGCAGCTCTCCAGCCACTCTTCCCCATCATTCGGTATATCTTCAAGATTTTTAAATCTATACAAACTGTAATATAGTAATGCCAATCTGATCATCTCTCCCAACAGATAAGTCTCTACAGATAGGCACGATGCCTTAAAAGGGCAGAAGGGCTGCTGGTGGCATGTGCCACATCATGAGAACTAGTTCTGTGCTATTATCACTGGAGCCTTATTTACTATAGTTTTATGTCCTCACAGTTGTGGTTCTTTTGTTCTAAGTGCAGTTATTAATTAAGGACTTCGGGGTCCCCCTCTAGTATGATATTGCCAAAACCAATCAACCAAAAAAATTTCCTATTTCTATTAGGTACCCATAGAAAAACATTGTTTCTAAAGCCTGATGCTTGTTGACTTAGTAAAGGAAGATGATAGTAGAAGTTGCCATTTGAATAATTCACTGTACTTTATATATGACAGGATGGGTTTAGAGCAGAAAAGTGTAAACAATCCTAAGGTAAAATCTAGGTTACTATCCCTGCTACCAGCTCTTTATTGCAGCCTCTTATTATGCAAATTGCACTGTTTAATTGAAGTGTAAATTACTCTAATGTACATCATCTCTGAATTTGGCCTGCTGTTTTCATTCATTTTACATGACCCCTGCATTCTGAAGGAGGTCTTAATTAAAGCACTATAATAGACAGCCTGGCAGCAAGTAATGTTATTAGCTGGTGTAACAAGAACAGAACATAAATGCAAGTCATGTGTCACGTCTTTAGCTTTCACCTCATCAACTTTGAGACTGAACTCCGTTATACATCTGTGTGCTTCAAGCAGAGAGGCACTCTTACTATGCTAGTACTTAAATGCCAAATAAGCTGGCATAACAGTATTTGTTATACAGTTTGGAATACCCATATATACTGGACTGGCACTCTGAACTCCACTTGTAGTCTGTTGAAGTCTAAGAGAAAAAATACAGATAAATAGTTGCATCACACTCTTCCTAGATTTGTCTATCAAGAGCTTAGATTGCTGATTTTAAACTGCTTCTCTGATTCAGGCTCTGTATGAGCCTCTCTCTCTCTGTTGATTGAAGCAGGATCCTCTGGGAGCTACCTTTTGTTAGGAAAGCCAATTTGGAACTGCTGAGAATATTTCTCCTTTTTCCATTTCTGATTTTTTAAAATGTATTTATCTTTTTTTATCAGAAAATGTTCAGGAGCTCAATACTTCAGTATTTCTCTGTAGAGGAAGCTACCTATTTGTCAGTGACCCACCTACAGCACTCCTGGCTATTGTTTTTGCCTTTTACTGTTGTCTTTTTGGGGAGACAGCAAGTAGGGACAGAGGAACCAAGGACGGGCTGTAAATCAAGAGAACATTTCATTTCTGCAGTGAACCCATAGTTGCAGTGCTTATAACTCAGTAATAAATGGTTCAGGAAGTACTTTGTTTCTGCATAAGTGCTTTTTTAATCTGTTCTGGGAGAAGCAGGGTGTGTTGAAAGTTGTCTGGTTTTGCATGTGGGTGATATTGCAAGAGTGAAGTTCACGAAAATTTCTGTGATAGAATTTGTTAATGTTCTGAAGTTTCCCACTTGTTTTCACAGTGAGAAGTTTGAGAAGAGGTAAAGAGCAGAGGAAAAGTAACATATCTGTTTTAGGATGATACTTAGGAATTAGGGCTGTGGGATAAAAGCCCAGTATAACAAAGGAATCTTTAAACCATGGCACCTATGGCTGGCAGAGTAACAACCATGGATGCCCCTTTACAATGAGAATAACCTGACATGCTCTTTTTCAGTATAACGTTTTTTGGTTCAAATGTCTTTTATTTTATTCTCACCAGTAAGAAAGGCAGTGCAGGACAAAACAAATTCTGATGTTTAAATGGATATGCAAGAGGCAGGCACAATTATTTATATATGATATATTTATGTAATTATATATGATATATTTATGTAATTATTCATATGTGATATATTCATATATAATTATTTATTATGAGTGTGGTAGGTGTCTGCTACAGACCACCTGATCAAGAAAGGATATAAATGAAGCCTTCTTTAGACAGCTGAAGGAAGTCTCAAGATTGGAGGCCTTGCAAATCACAGGCAATTTCGGTCACCTTGATATCTGCTGGAAGATCAGGATAGCTCAGTGCAAGTAACCTAGCAGATTCTTCCCACATCTCTCAAGCCCCTGAACCTCAAGTCAGGGACTAAGGGAATGAAATCCCTCCCATTGTAGGAGAAGATCAGGTTCGAGATCACCTGAGGAACCTGAACATACATTTACAAGAAGGGCCAGAAAGAGGATCCGGGGAACTACAGGCCAGTCAGCCTGACCTCGGTGCCGGGGAAGATTATGGAGCGGCTCATCTTGAGTGCGCTCACCGGGCAGGTGCAAGACAACCAGGGGATCAGGCCCAGCCAGCATGGCTTCATGAAAGGCAGGTCCTGCCTGACCAACCTGATCTCCTTCTATGACCACGTGACCCACCTAGTGGATGAGGGCAAGGCTGTGGACATTGTCTACCTGGACTTTAGTAAGGCCTTCGACACTGTCTGCCACGACATTCTCCTGGAGAAGCTGGCAGCTCATGGCTTAGACAGGTGTACTCTTTGCTGGGTAAAAAACTGGCTGGATGGCCGAGCCCAGAGAGTGGTGGTGAATGGAGTTAAATCCAGTTGGTGGCTGGTCACAAGCGGTGTTCCCCAGGGCTCAGTGTTGGGGCCGGTCTTGTTTAACATCTTTATCAATGATCTGGACGAGGGGATTGAGTGCACCCTCAGCAAGTTTGCAGATGNCGAAGCTGGTGAAGGGTCTAGAAAACAAGTCTTATGAGGAGCGGCTGAGGGAACTGGGGTTGTTTAGTCTGGAGAAGAGGAGGCTGAGGGGAGACCTTATCGCTCTCTACAACTACCTGAAAGGAGGTTGTAGTGAGGTGGGTGTTGGACTCTTCTCCCAAGTAACCAGCGATAGGGCGAGAGGAAATGGCTGCAAGTTGTGTCAGGGGAGGTTTAGATTGGATATTTGGAAAAATTTCTTTACTGAAAGAGTGGTTAGGCATTGGAACAGGCTGCCCAGAGAGGTGGTGGAGTCGTCATCCCTGGAGGTGTTCAAAAAAGGTATAGACGTGGCACTTCAGGACCTGGTTTAGGAGGCATGGTGGTGTTGGGTTGATGGTTGGACTTGATCTTAGAGGTCTTTTCCAACCTTAATGATTCTATGATTCTACCTAAGTCCATGGGACCTGATGAGGTGCATCCCAGGGTCCTGAGGGAACTGGCAGATTTAGTTGGTAAGCCACTATCCATCATATTTGATTGCCACTAAATTAGAGACAGATGGGTTTGATCAATTGACTGTTAGATGGAAGAGGAATTGGCTGGATGGCCATGTCCAAAGAGTCAATGGGTCAATGTCCAAGTTGAAACCAGTAACGAGTGGTGTCCCTCAAGGGTCTGTACTGGGACCAATACTATTTAATATCTTCATCAACGATATGTACGGCGGGATTGAATCACCCTCAGCAAGTTTGCAGATGATACTAAGCTGAGTGGTGCAGTTGATGTGCTTGAGGGAAGAGATGCCATCCAGAGGTACCTTGACATGCTTGAGGAGCAGGCCCATGCAAACGTCATAAAGTTCAACAGGGCTAAGTGCAAGGTCCTGCACCTGGGTTGGGGAAATCCCCAATACCAATACAGACACAAGGGATGAATGGATTGAGAGCAACCCTGTGGAGAAGGACTTGGGGATACTGGTGGACAAAAAATTAGATATCTCCATCCTTGGAGATTTTCAAAACTCTGTGGGTCACAGTCCTGAGCAACCTTCTGTAATAGGACTGCTCTGGGCAGGACTTTGGGCTAGTTGACCTCAGGAGGCTCTTCCAGCATACATGATTCCATGAGTCTATGATACAACCTGTGTACAAGATATCTTGTAATCAATCAGCTTTGATTTCTTGTGCAATTTTGAAGAGATTGGGATACAACTGTGTAACTGTCCATTTTGTGGAATGTGTTATTTCTAAGTACATGTCTTTGCTGTTTTTAAAGCTTATATACTTCAGAGAGTAGAAACAATTCCACAGAGTCACTGGAACACCTAGCATGACCATAGATCACCTACAGCTGCAAAATTTGAAAAGCGACCAATTGGCTTTGTCATCTGTCAGTCCTCTTCATCATATTAACGGCTATTAAATCATAGCAAGTAGCTTCACCTATCAGGAAATAACAGCAAAATAAGTGATCCATGCACAGTTTAGTGCCAGCCATTTCATTTCAGAATTTTGAAACCTGGCATATGTGTTATAGTTTGGCTTTGCATTATTTCTGCTTACTGGTTAGAAAAGTAAAGGAGTGTGTTTCCTTGCTTTTTTCAATCATTCAGCTCAGCTTTAGCTTTTCTCTCTGAGATCTCCAGAAAAAAGAAATCAGTGTGCAAATGCTTTATTGGCAGCTGTTAAGAGACAAGATTCTATGTTGTGCCTCCACCAGTGAAAAGGGAGATAAAATGCAGCAGTACATTTTTTGTACTCAGTAGGCCAATCTGCACAAACCCACTAGCCAGCCAGTTTGCGTGGTTTTGTTTCTAATGAGCCATTATGCCTATTGGGGTGTATTTGGAGGCATGGGTTTCAGTAGGGTTAAGCTGATGGATAAGAATGGGTAGGGTACAAAAGGCAGAAATCTGTAAAAAATTGGACTTACTCATTTCACAGCTTAGGGAGGAATGTGTTTTTCTGATCGCTGTAAGCATTAACCACATGAAAGATCAGTCTTGTTCTCTCAGTCAGTGCTTCTGAAATGCTACCATCTCTGGATACATTGCAAATTTCTTTTTGTATGTGATGTGGTCTTCCTTGTTCTTGTTCCCTTGATTGTAATTCTTCCTCCAGCAGACAAAGACAACCTCTTTCATCTGTGAAAGACATCTGTGAAAGAACTTCAAGGCCAGGACTGCCTTCTCTCTGACAGCTAGTTATCTTCTGCACAGTCTTTTCTGTATCCCAGTCTTGCTTAATTGTTCTTAGCCTGTATCTTCCCATTTTCAATTGGTGGGAGTCTCTCTTGCTGTTTTCTAAATGTCAATATTCAGTGACTGTTAGTTTGTCTTTTGACATAGTTGGTCTTTTTTTCAGATGCCCCTGTTTTTTCAAATTGTTTCAGCTTGGCTTCTTGTTTAGCAGAGCAGGGAACATAATATGGAAGGCAAACTGAAAAAAAATTCATAATATATTTACCTTATGTCTATATAATATAAAAAACTCAGCATTGAAATTGTTATCCAGAAAAAGAGTATGTGAGAAATAATAGTTTTGCCATAGTGTTGTGTGTGAATTTGGGTTAAACTTTCAATAGTGCCCGTTCTATTTACATTCCAGTGAGATGTATATCTGTGGATGATGCATCTAACTTAGAGAAATTTGCCATATATTAATAAGATGGAATAGATCACAGTCTTAAATTATCAGGCCAACTTATGCTGTTTACAACTGAAAGAACATGGTTAGTATTCAAAAAGTTCAGGCAAAGCTTTGCATAAGTGGATACTTGCAAGTGCTTTGCTTTGCAGCAGGCTGGCAATTTTGGAACACTTCCCTGTAGTGGATTGCTGTAATTATCATAATTGCCATTACCTAACCAAAGAATGGACTGACACTCATTTGTGCTAGACTTCCTCCGAATCTTTGTCTAGTCTGTCTCTTTCATTTGATTGGATAGTGAGCTGCATATAGACCTGCAACACATCAACACCTTTGATGGATGGTGTGTGCTTGTAGAGTCTGCAAAGGGAATATATTGTTGTCAATGCTAGATAGAGAAACTGCATACACTTAAGCAGTAAATCCTGCTAGTCAGAGGTTTGCGGTAAAATATCTTTAGTTTCTGCTGAAGGATGCCTAACAAACATTAAATATACTTGCTGTTTTGGTATACCAAAATAATTTGTAAGGAGGTAGAACATAAGCTATTTGTTCCAGTCAGAGAAGATATAGCCAATTAAATTTAATAATAATTTTAAAAGTAGATTAGATTTTTGCTGCTCTGAGTTGTCATCCTATTTTGGTTCATTTCAAAAATGATGTCTGACCTGAAGTCAGGATTTATCAATGTCTTGAGTACTTGCAGAGATATGGGAATGATTCACACTGCCGAAAAAATTATTCCTTGAAATGTGCAAGGGTAATTGTATGAAGGGATGTTTATGCAATGCATAGAACACGAGAGATAGATGCAGGTTCATTTTACATTTGTGGAAGCATGGAAGCTATTTAAAATAAAATTACCTTTAAGTACCTTGTCTCTCATAACTTTGGTATATCAAGTGTTTGTAGTTTGATCACAGTAACAGGAGACATTCCAAAAGAATCTCTGCTGGGAAAAAAGAAGCAAGTGAGGTGTGTGTACATCTTTATGTGTGAGAGCTGATTAGATTTCACAGCTTGTTGACTAGAACAAATACCTGATATAAAGTGATGAAGTTGTACATTGCAGCAAAAAGTGAGGTGAAGGCCTGTATTGTCCAAAATTTTTACTCATCCCCATAATAAATGTATGTATATTGAAACATTACTGCATGAGCCAGCTTGCATTTGGAAATGCAGAACTGACTGGTGTATGCACAACAGAGCATTTTTGTTCACCTGTACAGCTGCCTACAAGGGGGAAAAAACAAAGTCAAGTCATCATGTTAAATATATGCTAGCTATTGTAAACAAGTAGAATATTCTGGGTGAGGCTCATCTCTTGAATTTATCTAGACATGAAAATGTGAGACACTTCAGCCTTTGTTTTCGGTGGAATGATAGTACCTCTAAATCGGAGGCAATTTGCCTGTTTCTTCTATATTTCTGTGTTACTATAAGATGAATTGTCATTGTTCATACTTTTCCCTACTGTCCTTAAAGAGAATGACTACCGGGCTAACCTTTAGATGCCTGCATTTGGGTTCTATGGATTCCACCAGTTTATGAAATTATTTACCCCAACTGTAATGTTTTACTATAGGACAAATGAAATGAATAGAAGTCTGCTTGGGCTGGAGCAAAGAACCTCTGCTATTGATATGCAGATATGAGTTCTTTTTCTGAATATCTTGTTGTAGTTTATGGATTGTTTTGAGCTGCCTTAGCAGTGACATCTAGGCTAATAAATTAAATAGTGCTATGGATCATCCCCAGGCACTGCAGCTTGTTTGTCTGTAATGTCAGATTGTTAGAACAGTCACTGGCCCACTTTTGCCCTGTGCCAGCTAGTATTCTTTCCAAACAATTCCTGCTTATAGTTCAGGAATTAGCGTGGGCTAGTGACTGGTCCCAGCAGGCAGTCTAGATGAGGCCACCTTCATGAAAGACAGCTTGGTAGTACGGAAGCCAGTTCTTTTGCACCAGTCGGCCTCAGTGACAGGGAACAGTCCCAATTGCATTTAATTGACTAGTAGAGACACATCTATCAAATACTGTACTGTTGTTATAGTAATGAAGATTGACCTTCTCTCTGCACTGTTATCGGTGTGGTATCTATGTAGCCCACAGGAAAAGGTGAAAGAAAGAAAAGAGTTTCCAGCACACCTTGCCAAGGACCCATTGCCTACTCTGAAGCTGTTACCTGCTCTGTGCCTTCTCCAAGACAGCAGCTTGTGTAAAATAAATGGATCAGTGCTCTCCCAAAATTGATTTTGTGTAGTGTGACAGAAGATTAATAGATTTCCAGGCTGCCTAAGTAGTTTGATTTCTTCCTTCTTTTGTGCTTCTTTTATGAAAATTTTTACTTAAAAATACCTTAAAGGCCCTGAAAATTCAAATGGAAGCAATTTTTTAAGCTGAAAACTGTTAAGAATTGAAAGTGTTCAGATTGTTGGTGAATACCATGACATGTTGTTTTCCAGAATTTGCTTTTTGGAAAGGAGGCCTGGACTTCATGGCATAATTTTAGAAGTCCAGCCTTCCATAGTACAAAAATGACACCCCACCCTTTTTCTTAACTGGATTTAGAGCTGACCAGGTTCTAGCCTAATCAATGCTTTCTTGCTTACATGTCTCATAGTTTCTTGTTTGGGGAGTTCGTTATTTCTCTTCAAGTATTTTGCTATGTCATGCTTATGGTGCAAAATGAGTTATTCCACTCCCACGGTAACTGTGTATAAGTACAGTGTATTTGAAGCATATAGGTACAAAGATTAAAAACTTCTTTAAATTCTGTGAGGGAGAAGGCTATTAAAAAGCTAAGCAAACTTTATTTTTCTGAGAGACAAAAATAATGTTTCATGTTTATATCTATAGTTATGTTCTGCTTTAGTTAAATTCTAAAGTGCTGTTTGCCAACTTTGGA
>WAAD01037794.1:115966-138981 GCA_013389945.1 Fregata magnificens
GTATTTGTAAGAGTCAGAACATTATAAAGGTAATTTATTAAGTCAGTGAATCTATTTTCAAAGTATGTAGGCTTTCCTATCAGGAAAAAAAGTCTACCATTTTTTAGCAAAGCAACTTTAAGAAGTTAATACATTTAGCAAATGCTGAATTTAAATCAACCTGATCCTGATATTTACACTGAACTTTTACTGTACCACTTTTTGAGGTTGCTTATTTGGTGTGAAGGTTCACAGTCATCAGTGATACAATTTATAGGGGAAAAACCAGAGTATCTTGCAAAAACATGTAACATTTGATTAATTTTTTTTTCTGAGGAAACTAAAAAGAAAATGTTATGAGTTGCTGCTAAGTAAGAATGTCTTTAAAATGATGTTCTTTAGAAAACTAGTTCTTTAGCGTTTTAAAGGTCTATCAAACACCTATTGATAAAACTCAGCAATATTTTTTATGTGGATAGTGCTTTTAAAGTATTTTGTTCCCTGTGATTGTATAAACAGTTGCATCCTTGCTTTGCGTAGGACACTGAAATTGTAGCATAAGCACCACGAGAGAGAGAGATGTGGAATTGTTTCCCTACTTTTAAGTGCTTCTAGAGAGATTTGTGTGCTATGAGAACTGGGTACAGACTGGACTAAATATTTTAACTGGAAGCAAGGAACCTGGGGAGAAGTGAGACTGGGGGGAAGTATCTAGGCTTCTGGTGTCTCATTGAGAGTTTTTGCAGTTATCAGTGGAAAGTGGGAAGTATACTTAGCAACTAAGAGCCTGAATACTTTTTGAAATCTTTGTTGGAATTAAGTCTAAATATTGATATGAAACCTTGGGAAATAACTCTAAGGTAAAGTTCTTTTCTGCAATTTATGTTTGGAGAAAACTGGTGCAAAGTTCAATGACAGTTCAAAGTCAAGAAAAGTCAGGCTGAAAGCCAGTCTTCATACTGAGAAATTCCTAACAAAGTCTTCTTCCAAGTCAAAATCTTTGTCCCAGATGTTGCGGATCTCTTTCTGAGATAGTGTTTCACAAAGAGGAACTAGAAATTGCTCTAAATACATTATGTCATTTTTGTTTCCTGAATACCATTAATGCATTTCTTTTACAGGAACTGCTGCAATTTTTCTAAGTAATAGGCCCCTGGGTTCAAATGTTCTCCCCTTTCCTTGCCATCTTCATTTGTCCAGTGCTCAAAATACTTTCAGCAGACAGCTTTGTCAGTTCTGTTAGGAAAATTATTTTATGGCACACTTAAAGTCTGATATTTGTCTTCGTCTGTGTTCTCTTTAGTTTGTCATCTAAATCACACTTCAGAAAGCCAATAATGCAAGGCATGACCCAAAAAACTAAGTACTTCTGATTAAATCATCATTCCTGTGAAATTTACTGGAATTTCATCTTTCCAGTTCTAAAACTGAAAGCTTAGTGTTGGGTAAACCCAAGCAAAACAACTGTCTTTCATACAATTATACAGGTTTTCAGAAAGACAGATAAATACCAGATCCAAGAAACTGCTGTCATAAAAATATTAATACTTGCTGAACCTGCTCCCTCTGAGACATGGAGGCAGAGAAGGGCAGACAAATGAGATACTAAACATTAACGGTTTTATTTTAAGCTTTGGGGTTTTTTGTTTGGTTGGTTGTTTTTTGGTAGGGTTTTTTTTTTTCTCATGGGTCATAGTTATGGTTTTAAAGCCCAAGTATCTGAAGATATGCTGTTCCTAATTCTTTATAAAGTGCAATATTTACACCCATTCTTTCTTGTATTTGTACTATAATAAATAATTACTATCTACTTTGCTTACTCATTATAAATCAGTCATTGCCTAAATACCTATTTCAAAATGACACCACTTTATTCACAGAATCACAGAATCACAGAATCACAGAATGGTTGGGGTTGGAAGGGACCTCTGGAGATCATCTCATCCAACCCCCCTGCTTGAGCAGGCACACCTAGAGCAGGGTGCACAGGACCGCGTCCAGGCAGGTTTTGAATATTTCCAGAGAAGGAGACTCCACAGCCTCTCTGGACAGCCTGTTCCAGTGCTCTGTCACCCTCACAGTAAAGAAGTTTTTCCTCATATTCAGGTGGAACTTCCTGTGTTCCAGTTTGTGTCCATTGCCCCTTGTCCTGTCGTTGGGCACCACTGAGAAGAGTCTGGCCCCATCCTCTTGACCCTCACCCTTCAGATATTTGTGAGCAGTAACAAGATTCCCCCTCAGTCTTCTCTTCTCCAGGCTGAACAGATCCAGGTCTCTCAGCCTTTCCGCATAAGAGAGGTGCTCCAGTCCTCTGATCATCTTCATAGCTCCCTGCTGGACTTGCTCCAGTAGTTCCCTGTCCTTCTTGAACTGGGGAACCCAGAACTGGACACAGTAAATTATTCAATGAATGTTTTTGGGAAGTTGTATGACAGAGAACTGAACACCAACCTCTGTGTGTCTAATGGGGTCCCTTTCTCTACCAGTTTACTCATGAATCTTTTAACTGCATCTTCTGCCTCCTTTATGTAGGCCAACTTTGGAACTGTGTGTTTGGAGTTAATTTATGCTGTTTTTTGCCTGCTATATGTGCCTTTCTTCTCATTGTGAAAGGTGTCCATTTTGTAACTCTGCCAGTACTGTGTATGTTTATAAGGCTGTGGAACATACACACACAAAAAATTCCTTCTTTCTAAGTGGGTCATGAACCCAGCCTGTTATTTCCTAGTAGGGACTTGTGTGCAAACATAAGGCAATGATTAAGAATAGACATTGAAGAGAAACCTGGAACATAACAACTTGTTTCAAATTTAGACTTCTCTTCTTAAATGACCTTTGGAATCATTTGCACTGCGTGAAAGTGGCAACCTTACCACACCTAACAACTTACAAACAGTGCTACTTACTGTTATTGCCAGTAGATGGCATTCTTTATATTAACTAAATAACTAACAGTTTGAAACTTTTTTGTCATTTTTTTTGCAGGGGAAGGGGGGCATTGATAGCCAGTTGCTTTTCAGAGTATTCATGGAAATCATACATACCTGCTATTTTGAAATGTTTTGTCAAAATTCCTTATTTCAATTCAACAAAGCAATCTTACTTTTTTCCAAAATGAAACAGTCATTTCAGATTCATGTAATGATGCAATTCAACTGATGTAGTAATTTTTACTTTTATTTGGGGTGAGGAAGACGAAAAGATTTTTTTCCTCTTTTGGAAGATAAACCCAAATATTTAATTGACAGCTTAGAGTTAAATATTGCTGTTTTCATTTCAGAAAACTTCTTTAAGAGACATTTCTTCTGCCCTATTGCTTATTGTCTGCAACACCTACAGACTATCGACACAACCATTTTTTTCTGTAGCAGATCTGTAATGTCCTGTGGCAGAGCTGGGGGAATAACCCAGCAACCTGAGTACAGGTGTAATTTATAGATCACTAACGTTTTTCTTTTTTTTTTGTCCCCTTTGAATGCTTAATCCAAAGCCCACTAAAGTTAACAAGGGCTGCTCACAAAGTGAGATACGTTGATGGAAGCTAACCAGGAGATTTTTAGTGCATTAGTCATATTGGAATCCATGACCTTTGCAATGATAAATGAGCAACTGAAGTGTAGAAGATATTTCAAGATCCATTGCATTTCAAAATGTATTGCATATTCCACTGCATAATCCAGATATTGATCCTTGTGGCTTTTGTGTGTGCTGAATGTTTATTTCACAGGCACCAATGAGTAGGTAGGAGCTGGACACCCCTGAGGGTGTGCACACTAGAAGTCTGATGTTCCCAGCTGGGGTACTGGAATACTGTACACTTGGTTCAATTTGCTATCGCATGTGAACTGAGTCCATCACTTTGTGCCTGTACAGCCACCATTTACCCAGATGTGAGTTTGAGGAGAGTGTGAGCAGCAGCATCTCAGATTGTGGGCAAATGATCCTTCTCTGATTGGAGGAGGTACTGCCAAACGTGGAACGCTTTCCAGATACAACTATTGGTGATAATTAATATATATCTACTAAGTAATGGATTCATATCAGCAATGGCTTCGTTTCTAAACCTAGCCTTTGAATGGCAGTGATTTTCAGTCCTTAATAATGTACAGTAGTGTCAAACTGAAGAACTAAGTTGGAAGACCCTCTGTCCCAGTAGGTCAACTGACCTACATAGGCTTACACCCCATAGCACTGAAGAAACAAAATAGAGTTTTACCTTACTGCACATTTTTGTGTATTGGACAAAAATCTTCTATTACTCCGAGGACCATCAAAATCCTGTATGCAGTAACCTGGTTGCAGTGTCACTGGATACAAAGGAATTAGTCACAGTGGTGGTTCTTGTCATGACACTGTAGTTAGACGACCAAGTTGAGAGCCAGGGAAGAACAAAGGTGTTTTAATTGTGCTTATGATTATGGACAAAATGCCTGTGGAAGGATATTCAGGTCATCAGTAATGCTACCTCTGCTACCCAGAGGTTATTCCATTTACCCAATCTTCATTGGAAATGTCGTTCACAACGCTGCTTACTTAGGGAAGATGCTGCCACATGAATTTGTTGCAAATACTACCTTGGCACACAAGGAATTGCATTAATTTTGTGTAGCTTGAGGGGTAAGGTATTTATCCCTCACTGCACAGAGGTTCAGATTTTTATGTAGAACATGCACTGGAGCATATTTGAAGAGCAGCTCAAAGTGTCTCCCACCCTTTAAAGTTTCATATAAGCTTTAAGTGGACTCTGAAAGTAAAAGGGATTAATAGAAACCAGAAATATCACAAACATATGCAGACTTATGTTTTTATGTATGTAATGGCATACGGGAATTCTGTTTGCTGCTTATATGTTAGATTAAACTGTAGGTGAACTTTAATCTTTGTTGTGATTAGTAAATTTGATTGTTGTCCTTAATCCATGCCTTTAACAAAAAGCATACGATACTAATCTGTTTTATCATTATTGAAATGATAATTAACTTGAGCTGGCATGCAAATGTTATAAATTCTGGATCTTTTAATTCAAATTTTTACTTCTACGTACATTTGTGGGGTCTTGTACCCAAATCAGTAATAGTTCTGTTTTATTAGTTTCAGCATGTTTTAATACTTAAAAGCTGTTACCGTAAACAAGAAATATGCTGATCTTTTCTCACTCTTCTGGATGTAGAAAGAATGGGGTAGTTAGTCTGAACAGCCTGCACTTTATTTTGTATTAGCTATCTTTTTATTTCATATCACAGATTCAAAGATATTTTTACATAACTCTGTGACCTTTGCTACTGATCCGTTAGCAATTTGAATGTGATGCACCATTGATTATCATCTAATATAGAGATTTGCAAGAAATAATCAACTCAGAGGCCTGTTGGTCTCATGTATATGGTGTATTGAATTTCATTATTGGCATCTTACACTCATTAGTAATAGGCGACTGATTTTTGACTGCAGATATCACAGTAATGTGATGTCAAGAATGTATTTGTCCAGTTTTTGTGAGGATACAGATGAATAGTAATTGAATAATAAACAGCCAATGATTATTTTATAAACATTTCAAGTAATTAACACAGCAAAAAAGAGAAGGGTAATGATGAATGGAGGGTAAATCATAAGAAGTGTAAATATGGCTTTATGATTTCCTACGCCTTAATAGTTCTTTGGTGGCAATGGCAACTAAGCAAAAGACAGGGAAAAAAAGCTCTGAAGAGACAGAAGGAAGGGCATTATGAATATAAATATAAATGCATTCATTAATATTAATACAGGTTTTCCTGAGGTCTGAAATGAAGTGCATAATGATGAGCAGTTGTATCTAAATCAAAGCAAGATGTGCAAGAATCTGTCACCTGTAGAATTATCTAGCATGCCAAACTTCAGACATTAATTACAGTTCCGTTCCTGGGTCATCTCAGTGAATATATTAACAGTAGGTCACAGGAATTTCAAAGAAAACTTCTCATTCGTGGTGTTGAGCATAGTGAGGTTTCTAAGAATCTTGAAGAGATCATCAGTCTTTTGGGTAGGAAGCTTGCACTTCTGTAAATTTGCAAGTTGTATCGGTTTCTATTGAGATCAGGTAGATCGTTTCTCAGATGACAAACTTTCAAGGATGATCTAATAAGCAGATACTCTATAGAAAGAAACAAGTGATCTGCTAGAGTCCATTCTCCTGTTCGTCAGGTTTTCTCGCTTCTATGTTTAACTTGTAAATTCTTAAGATTAGAGTTTATTTTCTTTATAGCAAACAGTTATGAAACTTGATGTGATGGGTTTGGGTCAGCTAGACTTAGCTGCAATGCAAATAGGACATGCAAACATAGCCAGTGGTAAGTAATATCTAAATTACATCTGAGGCTGGTTCAGTTCTAAATGATAACTCACACTAAATGACCTTATAAATAGTGTTTACTGATATGGAATTGTGTATTGACTGTCATTTTGTCGTATGACAAGTGTAGCTGTGTTTCTGAAGAGCTCTTTCTGAGGTGTTAAACGTGGTTGTTTCTCAATGGGAATGACTCATATAATCACAAATTTGATATTGTGACATTTTCAGGTTTTAGTCCATCTTAACCGTGTGGCTTAGTGTTATACTCTTCAGACTGTTATACATTGACTGAACTGAGTCAGCAAGGTGACATAATCTTATTATCGATAACGTAATCATTTAAAAGGATTGTGGAGCAATAGATCCTTTAGATAATGGAGTGTGATAGTGATTTGTTCTGCTTTAAAACTTGTAAAAAGGAAATTTCCTCACAGAGGGGTGACTTTTTGACAACTATCTCTTATGAGCTAGAAAAAGGCTGTTCCACCTTTCATAACAGTAAGTTTTCTTTGGGGATTAACATATCTAGATTTCTAGTGGTGGACCATTTAGCCATAGTTAAGGTGGATGACTATAACAGGCACTATAATTTTTGAATCTTCAAATTTAAAACTTAATTTTCTTTTATCTTGCTTGTTTCTCTTTAAGAATTCATATCTGTGAACCAGCTGAGTGAGATCTACTTGCACAGGCACGTGCAGAAAGTGAATCTCAAGTTCAGAATCTTAAAGATTTGCACGCTAATTGCTACACTTCTTTTTTTTAAAGTTAGGGCAAATCTTGTCTCAACAGACCGGCAGAATTTTTCAATGTCCTTCCAGAGGCAAAGAAATAACCCAGTCAGGGACCTAATTACAATCTTTACATGGAATTACTTTATGTCAGTAAGGATTGTGCAGTGCTAGAGGCAATGCACTCTGTATATCTTACAGATAACATGTTACGGTTTCTAAACCCCTTTGTCAGAATCCCAAATACCTTGTGCCTCATGCAGAAAACTTTGCAAGACTGACGTTTCAGCATGGTTAACGCCCTTGAGTTCTGCTGAGTATTTTCTATATGGTCTTACATGTAGGAGGCCTTCAGGGGGTTCTTCATTTGCTGAAATAAATATTTGTGGGGAGGTAATGAAATCTACATTTCTTCCAGAAGTTTTTGCTGAATTGCCATGCTAATGATATATTTCTATAATATGATTTGCCTAGTAAAGGCAAAAATGTTTCAGTATAAGGCGCTATTATCACTAACAAAAAATCACATATCAATATATCATGTAAATCTTCACTCGGCTTTTTAAAATTGCTTTGGGTACAGTGAGGGCTGAATGTAGAAACCTTTATGGCAAGGTGAAGTGTTCCTGCTGTATCTGAATATCTATGTACAGCTCAGTAGTGAAGCAATTAAAAAAAAATAAAAATAGGATAAATGCCAAATAATGGAAAATGGACCTTGAAACCAGTTGTCGTGGTTTAACCTCGCAGGCAGCTAAACACCACACAGCCGTTCGCTCACTCCCCCCTAGTGGGATGGAGGAGAGAACTGGAAAAATAGTAAAACTCGTGGGTTGAGATAAAGACAATTTAATAGGACAGAAAAGGAAGGGGAAAATACTAATAATGATAAAAAAATGTACAAAACAAGTGATGCACAATGCAATTGCTCACCACCTGCTGACCGATGCCCAGCCAGTTCCCAGCCAGTTCCCGAGCAGCGGCCGCGCCCCCCAGCCAAACTCCCCAGTTTTTGTTCAGCATTACGCCATATGGTATGGAATATCCCTTTGGTCAGTTGGGGTCAGCTGTCCTGGCTGTGTCCCCTCCCAGCTTCTTGTGCACCTCCAGCCTCCTCTCTGGCAGGTCAGTATGCGAAGCCGAAAAGTCCTTGACTTAGTGTAAGCACTGCTCAGCAACAACTAAAACATCTGTGTATTATCAACATTTTCTCATCCTAAATCCAAAACACAGCACTGTACTCCATCCCAGCTGAAACCAGGACACCAGTGTAAGAAATTGAAATGAAAAAATACTGGGAAAATGTCCATTCTATTTTCCTCCTGTACTGGGTGCAGATAGCAAGGTGGTGGTGGTGGGGGCTGCAGGGGCGGCCTCTGTGAGGAGAGGCCAGGGCTGCCCCGTGCCGGACACAGCCGGTTCCAGCTGGCTCCAACAGACCCACTGCAGGGCACAGCTAAGCCCCTCAGTCAAGATGGTGGTGCCTCTGGGAAAGCCTGTTTAAGAAAGAGCAGAAAATGGTGGACAAGGAGGAGGGGAAAAAAGGGTAAGAAACAGCAGTATGAACACTGAGGTCAGAGAAAGGAGGAGGAGGAGGCAGTAGCAGTGGCAGCACTCCATGGCAGAGCAAATACCCACTGCAGCCCGTGGAGGACCCGCACTGGAGCAGGGGAAAAGTGTGAGGAGGAAGGAGCAGCAGAGGAGCTGTTATGGACTGACCAGAACTTCCAGTTCCCCACCCCGCTGTGCTGCTTGTGGTGGGGGAGGAGAGGAGTCAAGAGTGGAGGAGTGAAGCTGAACATGGGAAAGGGGTAGGAGAGGTATAGTTTTAATGTTCATCTTTTTGTTTCCCAGTACCAAAAATAGTAATTAAATATATATTTAATAGTATTAGATATTAAATATTTATTAATAATTAAATATTCGTATCATTATAATAATTAAAATTCTTTTTCCTCAAGTCGGGTCTGTTTTGCCCACTGAATTTAACTTTGCAAAGACAGTTCACAATTCAGATGTTCAGATTCCATACAGACACTTATGTATTGAGGTCATTATTTTCTGTTTGATTTAAGAACAAAGCTGTATCTTCAAGAAAGGCCTGTGACCCTGGTTTGGAAGGTGAACACAGCACTTTCTCTGATGGCGTTTTGATGATTAAACACCTTCATTACTATAACCATTTGCAATATAAATACCCAGCGGGACATTGATGCTATCTCCTCTAACTCCTACAAGAATTTGAAAAATAAACAAGCATGGATTCTGGGGCTGGCCCACTTGGAAAGAGGAAAAATGGTTCCCTGTTCCCACAAAATCAAAAGTTCATGGTCATTGCATTTCAATTTCAGGAAAATAAGCTTAATTTGTACTATTACATTTATCTATACATATGCTGCTTTAATAATTCATTTGTCAAATAGTGGTTATCCTTAGTCAAGATGAAATCAAGCCCAAAAATCATTACCTGAGATTTTGTGTAATGGTGGCGTTGGCAGTCGTGTACTAAGAGTGGATAGTGACTACTAATACCTGGTCTGAATGATCTTGGCAGGTAGAAGCACAAACTGCCAATATTTTACCAAAATTTCTTTACAGCTATGTTCTGCATGGTACTATTATCTCTTCACTTGGTGTCACTTTAGAAGAAATAGGGTAGTACAAATACGCAATCCAAAAATCATCATTTAGGAAATACAGCCATTACACTGTACTTGGTTTTGAGTATTAGTATGTTTTAAACAAGGACAGGTAGTACTGAGTTTGGAATTTCTTTACAGTTGGCACTAAATTGCTACCAGGATAGGAAAGAATGGTAGATAAGAAAAAATTAAGGCCAACATCTCTAAAAATTGTAAAAGATGATGCTATGTTAAGTATAAATATATAAATTTCTATAAAATTACCCAGTCATTAAAAAAGTTAGTAGCAAGTAAGATTCTTTTCAATTCTTTCCCCTCTTCTTTTTTCTACTTCACATTATTTTAAAAAACAGTACTTAGAGTTTGTTCAGCTTTTCTATTTTAACCTGACAACAGGATTTAGTAAAACGGTGTATCCTAGAGAAAAGCATCAAAGGATAGGCTAAGACTAGTCTTACTGTTTTCACAGGTAACAACAGATCTCTTAAGATCAAGCAATGACTTATTAACAGAGAAAAAGCTGAACAATTGAGACTTAAAAAACTATTTCTCCCCCCCCCCCCCCCCCCCCCCCCNACCAGAAAGTTGAGATATTATTCTGGATGGTAATATTGTAACGGGTAGGACCTGTTCTCCATTCCAAAAGGTCCCAAATAATGGTGTTTCTAATTAGGCCTGTAACGAAGTGTACTACACAAATTTTACACTTCTTACAGCTGTGTAAAGGGCAGTGAATTTCACAGATAAATACATCACAGGATAGTTTTGTAGTTTTGCAGGTAGCTTCAAGGTAACCTCTTGCTTCAGTCTGAGATGGCTCAGATCCTTCTTAGTGTTTGCCTTCAAAGACACCACATTAGTGTTAAGGAAGCATAAAATACTGCATGGTGAGTCTTTTAAATGGTACTGTTTGTGTGAGAGTAGATGCATAATGGCAAACTAATGATTCTACTGTATCTATATGTTTAATAAATCAAACTGAGGTTTATATTTAGGCTCTGCATTTAGTCACCAGCTATCTCAGGCTTAGTTTCAATTACTCTGTGATCATTTGTATTCTCTTAGTGCCTCTGGTCTCCACTTGGGAGTTGGCAGCAATATTTCTGTAAGCCCTGTATGCCTATGTGGCAACAGGTGATGGCTCTTGTCTGAAGAGGTTTCTTGTTTAAGGAGGGACCATTGTGTTCTGTTGACAATGAATAATGGCATATGGGAGACGAAAGGGAACATTGCCTTCTCAGACTCAGTGTTAGCTGAGATTTTAATTGTTCTTGTCTTCTGTGTTATCAATTATAATGTCACTTTCTCTGCTTTGGGGTTCAACAAACTATATGTTTTATTGTGAAGCCTGATATTCCCCAGTAAGAAATACATAATTGGGTACTTAAAAAGAGCATGAAAGAATATTTTGAACTTTTAGTCTGAAATGCTGAGTAACACCTGCTTTCACTGCCCATAGTGGGGCTCAGTAACCTCCCTAATTGCCTACCACCTTAGTGGAACAATGAGGAGTAATTCCAGGTGTTATATAATATTTCAAAACAACACAGATGAATTAGATTGCACCATACATTTATTGCTACCTTCATATTTACTCTGTCAGGAATTCTTTGCACTGCTTTCTACTTAGTATGATTTGGGTTTGTATTTCGTGTTATGAAGACTTTTGACAAAGAGAAATATTGCGCAATTCTAGTAATTAGGCCAGACTTGGTACCTGGATTAGAAATTTCAACACAGTTATCTACCCGATTTTTTATTCACACCTTCAAAACTTCCGTCAGCTGCTTCAAAGAGGACTTTGGGATACGGTAAGGAACAGGAAAAAGTTCAAAAGAAAATGCAAACTCTTGCAGAATTATTAATCTTTTAAAGTCCTATTTGATAGCAGCTGCAAGAAGGATTGTCTTTGTTTCACAAGTGCAAGCTGCAAATGCATCAATGGCAATGACATTTACAATTCAACCCACAGCATCAGTATATTCGAAATCATATAGAAGATTGCGTATTCATGGCTGCATTCATAACACTGCCCATTTTTATGGTTGTATTTTCATTCTTAGGAGTCAATGAGATCTGCCTACACCTCTTTCAAGTTTTTGACCTTCATTTGAAGGTTCTGAAATGATCTTTCTGATTGTTTGATTTCCTTTCCGGTAAAAAAACCCTGTTTTGAGAATGGAACAAGGTGAGGAATGGTTTGGGTTTTTTTTCCCCCCCTCCCCATTTTCCCCTCCTAAAAGTTTATCCCTTTGATACCTGGAAAGAAATGGGCTTCTCAGTACTCTGAGTCAGGGAAGAATGGTTATAATTCCTGAATGTTATAAGCCTTTTCTCATCTGACTTTTTATAGATTATTATGTCTGCTTGTGGATCCATAGGCACTCTTGAAGTGATCCCTGGTTTTCTATGAGGGATGCACGGAAGGGAGCTGAGCTTTGTAACATGGAGTTTGGCATATCAAATCTGAATCTTCCAAAACTTTTCATGGTCAGTGAATGGATACAGAAACAGATATACTATTGCTTTGCTTCAGTACAGCAATTCCTGCATTGTTCTGTTTTGTCTAGGCTGAATCTCTTTGTGTGTTTTGGCAGATTTATTCAAACTATAAACTTAACAGACATTTCATGACAGGTGGTATGTGTTAGCTTCCAGTTCATAAATGGTGTAACACAAAACTATTTTCAGAATCATCTGTAATTATAAATAGATGATGCCTTCCATTAATATACATTATGAGGTTACAGTCAAACTGTCTAACGTTAACATGGCATCCAAATTCCTTCCATGGGCAGGCCCTAACTTCTGGGAAAGAAGAAAAAGAGGGTGAAAAACATATGTATATATTCCACAGTCAAGTTGTTGAGAGCAGAAATATCTGAGCCTATTTACTTAGACTTCTTGTTCCTATTGAAATTACTTTTTTTTTTTTTTCCTGAATCACTCCGAAATCTACATTTGTCTTCCAACTATTTCAGACACATCCTGCAGATACAGCTAATTAAGAGCCAACCACTGGTTGGAGTTTCCCTCAGTGCTTTCCACTGATTTGTTTTTGTTTATGATGTGTTTTGTTTGCTTCATTTCTGTGATACATTTGTGCAGTCTTATTTAGCCTTTAGATCATCAAGTTATTGGAGCATCAGTACACACGGCATGAAAAGAAATGAGTCACTCACCCATTCCCAATCTTTTGTTTCCTCAGCTGATTGAAGGGTTCAATAAATTACTGTGGTTCATAATGACTATAAAAGTTAAACACTATTTTTATCTATTCAGCTGTGTTTTAAATACAGCATTGGGATCTATCATTCTGTCATGGAGAGAGGCTCTGGAAGCATTTGACAACTTCTAATCTTTCCTCCTTCACATATTCATGAGAGAGGAAGATTATGCATGCAAGCAATAACTTTACACATTAATTATTGAGTCAGATATCAGGAAGACTATAACTTCCTGAAAGACAATGCACAGAAATACTTCGATTTGAAGAAAAGATAAAGCTCAAGGGCAAAAATCCTGGGGTTTGAATAACAACAGATAATTTCCTGTCCTTCCTCCTCTATCCCTTATCTAACTTTCAGGCTAGAATATCTATATTATGAGAAGTCCCTAAGGAAGAACAGAAGTGAGCAGCAGGAGATACAGCTGTTCATTGGGCTCATTAATGGCTTTGGGCAATGCCTGACTGGTGCCTATTACAGGTGGTGTAATGAGATTCATCTCCCAGTGAATCAGTTGTGATTCTTAGCATGCTGCAAGGAGTCAGCAGGCCCATGACCCTGTAACTTTCTACACTTTGACATCATATTACTTTCTTCCTGGAAAGAAGATGGAGCCAGCCAGTTGCCTTGCTCAGACCATGCAGCGTGAATGGTGGGCTTCTAGTACATCCTTCTCCCCTCTTTATTGTCTTCTTGTTTGACTTAATAAATCAGTGCATCCATCTCAATACATCAAACAGTGCTGAGGTAGCCCCTTTATTTGTTCATGGCTGTTGGTGAGTCATACTACTAACTCCAAGTAATTCAACTGACGGTATTTTGGAAGCCCCTACACTCATTCTTAGAGTATTAGTGCTTTTTTGAGGTAAGCACTTGTAATTCATCCTGGTATTATACAGGAATAATTCACTGAAAAGATTTCTTTGAAAGGGAGAGACAGAAAAATGCTTCTATGGCCCTTTCATCTACACACTGTAACATAGAAACAACGCTTGGCAGGAGTTAACCCATGATCCTGAATAATCTTTCGCAGATTAAAAAATGAAGGCATACTGAGCAATTTTTTTCATTCAAGTGACATTTGGACATGAAGCTTCCCACAGCCCTTTTTTTCAGATAATGTGGACTGGATATAAAATGAATTTAGTGCAGAGAGATGGCTGTTGTCTTTAACCGGGAAAGTCTCATGATATACTCTGTAGGCTAGAGCCCCTGTGGTTTAAGATCATAAATATTCCATTTCTAGTAATTTTAGCTTTTTCTATATATTGCATATGATAAGAACAAAGCAGTTACAGTTACTTACATGTATGTAAGTGTATGAACACAGTAGAAATGACACTTGGCACTGTTGCATAATTTGTTCTGTGTTCAGCCATAATATATCCTGCTATACAAAAGGGGCCCAGGTAAGGGGATCTAGGTTGTGTAATTTGGAATTGCCAAGCTTTTGTACTTTTGAGGCTTTATCCTACTGTCACACTTGTTTTGCCAGAAATTGTATTAGTGCCTCCTAGAATATACTTAATTTTAAAATTTAATTTTATTTTATTTTATTTTATTTTATTTTATTTTTTGTGAAGGTGTGCATTGATGTACTTTGAACGGGGCTTGGTACAAAACAGATATCCCTCATAGACTTATGCTGACTTTTTATGTTTCTTCATAGTTGTAGACTTGAAATGATGCTATTGTGAGAACTTTGTTATACATCAGAGTTACTCTCGACAAAGGACAGGAAAATGCATTGTTTAAAAGATATAGAGCAATCTATTTTTAAAACTCCAGAAATCTCAACAGCTTGAGGTTGTTTCACACCTGTCTTCAATCCATGTCATTTGCTTTAGTTAAACATATTTTCCTTGCAGACTGCCCTGTTTATGACCATCTTCTATTAGAATTCCCCTATTAAATTCTTGGCTTAGCTTTGCATTCAAGGTGTTGATCTGCTTTTCAGGCTTGCTGCCTTGCTTTGTTAAACACCATAAGGCTGTTCATCCTCTTGAATTTCTTTGAATACCCTTTTGTGGTGTTTGGAATTCATTCTAACCTGTGTGTGCTCTTACACAACATCCGCACCATATCCAAGTGCCTTTCAGTTGCCTGCTAAGGAAAAGCGCTACCACTTGAGATTTGCTCTTTTTCTCAGCCTTTCCCGATGGAAGAGTGTTTTGTTTTGAGGAGGTGAATTGCTGATTTACGTTAGGAGACATTGAAAAAGAACTCCACCTTGTCCTCAGAGCAGAGTATGGTAATGTTTGTGGCAGTCCTCATGCTCTGTAAATTTTTGTTTTCCAGTTGCAGACCTGCTCCTGAGAATCTCTGCCTGCAGTGTAGATCAGATTTTTTTGTTTGTTTTGTATAAAATAGCTTTGCGCCTAATCTGAATTTGAGATCTTACTGTAGATCTTGTACTAGTGCTTAAGACAAAGCATCAGTTATTAAAGTCAGTGCTACTGACTGACTCAAAGATAAGAACACTGAATATTTTTTTACAAGCCATTTGATTCTTTAATCAAAGAAAACAGAAAAATAACTTGAAATTTCTTGATAGAGCATTTAGGAAGATTAATCCTGTGATAGTTTCATTTAAAAAATTGTCTCATTTCTGATGGGATGTCTTACAAACATCTTCCCTAGGAAATAAGTTTACAACAAATGTGGAGCCATTTTGATAGTCTAAGACTGACAAGCAGAGTACTTCTTTCTGCTTTAATGAATGTTACTTCATTTCTAAGTCTGAGGTTCTTTCTGAGGACTCTGCACCCAGCAGGGCAAGAAGAGTGAGTTACTTGAAGTGCGTCCTTCATAGACATTTGAAATCTATCACTGTTTTAAAGGTAGCTGGCAAAAGCACACTTTTAAGAATTAATTTCTGTGTTACGTAGAAGTCAGTAAAATATGTTGCCATATTTATTCTGGTCCTAATTTATGTATTTAGAAAAAGCATAATCTATTAGTCAAAAATAGTATACAGGCTATGCAAACCAGATACATAACTACTTCCTTTTCAAAGGAATACAGGGTGGAGATGGTGGGTTCTATAAAATATTCCATTTCCCAGATTGTTTCATATTTTTTTGATGAATCAGAAAGTGTTGAGTGTAAATGCATATTGTGCATTTCTACCACAAGCTTTTGGGAAACTTATATTTGTTTTTCCCAAAAAATCTCAATGATCTCTAGTAAATCAACCAACTTTTTTACTTTCTTTGCCTCCTACAGGGGAGGTATTTTAATAATTTATGCTAAAATTCTGTGATTTTTCTGGGTAATGGAAACCCATGAACATCCTGGTGCCACAGTAGATCAGAGGAGGAAAAGGACTAAGATGAAAAAAAAATTCTTTACTGCGAGGGTGGCCACACACTGGAAGAGGTTGCCTAGAGGTTTTGTGTGGTCTCCATCCTTGCAGTCATTCAAAACCTAACTGGACACAGTACTGGACAGCCTGCTGTAGGTCACCCTGTGCTGAGCAGAGGGGTTGGACTAGATGATCTCCAGGGGTGCCTTCCCACCTCAACTATTCTGTGATCCCCATTGATTACACTGTTAGCCACATTAGCTGAAAAGACTTTCCCACAAAGACACATAAATCTGTTGAATTTTGCTGCATCTCTTCATGGCAAGTTTCATTTTCCCATCAATACAAATGAATTAATTTCAATTAAAGACAACATATTGCAGTCCCTTAGGAGTAGGAGGCAGCAGTACTAGGCACTCAGTCCATCTCTCTGCTAATTTGAGATGATGTGATTTCATGGTACTAGGCTAACACCCGAGAGTAGTGTTGTTCATATATTCTAATGAAAAAGGAAAAGCTAAGACACTCCTCAGTGTGTGTATGTCTCTGGTTTATATATCTGTGCAGATACTGCTGTTAATTTATGTTGTGCTGTTTTCCCTTTTTTCCTTGTGTAACAAGTACATGAGAATTGGAGGGTCACTCATCACTTAACTACTCAGTAACTTGTTCCTTTGCAGCAGGCAGTCCCTGCGACTGCCTGGGCTTCCCTAGGAAGAGAGCATTAACGACAAATGGAGAGCTAAAGGGGGGAGTTCAGAGAGCTGCTTCCTCTGCATTTCAGGTTCTGCACGAAGACATCCCTTGTTGGCTAGTTTACAGTTCAATTCAGCCTTCATGCTAACTAGTGGGGCTCTCCTTTACTGAGATCTTTGGAGCCACAGGAATTCTTAAAATTGAGTTTATTTTCATTAAAAATCTGTCTGCAGAAGACAAATATACGAGCTTCCACACAGCCTGAGTTCCAGCCACATCTCCGTAGTTACCATGGATCACATCTAATCAAGGGCTTTGTATGGTATATACAGCTGTCTTGGAGTTAGTAAGATTCTTCAGAAAAATACATCATTTCATTAGGAACAGAGGCCATGGTTCAGCTCAAAACTCTTCAGCATTGCTGAGAGCTTGTCCATAGGGTCTTCTACAGAAAGTCCAGAGTTTGTGTTTCATAGTATGTTAGCCATACAAGATCCAGCTCCAGATGTGAAACCACATTAGCATAGCAGCATGCCTGAGTTGATAAACTCTGCTAAGCATCTGTATTCATGCTGATAACTGAGGTTTGGATACAGCTTTGTTTGGAGAGTGTACAGATCAATCCTTAAAGGTTTTATCTCCTTCCTAGGAGAAGCAGAAGGATGGGGTGGAAGCTGACAAGTAATTTCTTACCCTTTAGTATAGAAGCAACCAGGGGCTTGTTCTGTGTTTGTTTTTTGGGTGAACTTGTTGAAAATTACATGAAACACAGAATTGCACTGTTTGACTTGAGTGCCTTTCACGCTGTTGCAGATCCGTGTGTACGTTGCAAACTATACTGTACCTGCCATTCCAAATTTTCCTCCATTTGGAAGTTACTTTAAACTGACATTTTGGGGTGGTGGTGGTGTTATTTTCCCTAGAATTATATTGACCTTCAGTGTCATGATAAGTCATGTGATCATGTGATTTTGGTACAGCTTGCTGTGAAAGCTCAGCGTTTGTTACTTTTTGCCTTTAAGAAACACTTGCATGCATGTGGTCTTGCATGGGTTTTGTGTATAGAAGATATCTGTATCAATCTGTACTACAGTTTTGCACATAAAGGTATTTTGGGGGAAAAATGCCCATGGAAATAATTGCATTTGCAGTATAGAAACAGAAACATAAAATCATAGAATAGTTTGGGTTGGAAGGGTCCTTTAAAGGTCATCTAGTCCAACCCCCCCTGCAATGAGCAGGGACATCTTCAACTAAATCAGGTTGCTCAGAGCCCCGTCCAACCTGACCTTGAATGCTTCCAGAGATGGGGCATCTACCACCTCTCTGGGCAACCTGTTCCAGTGTTTCACCACCCTCGTTGTAAACAATTCCTTCCTTGTATCTAGTCTGAATCTGCCCTTTTTTAGTTTAAAACCGTTACCCCTTGTCCTATCAAAATGTTGTGCTCGGCATGCCTCTTGACGTTTGGGGTGGGGTTCGTTTGGTTTTGTATGCTGATTTTATTGGTCTTCTGAACACTGAACCTCTGCTTAGCAGTGGTGGCTTTTTTAGGGTAAGCCTAGATTATCTTTCAGATAGATATAAAAAGTGAGGGGGGTTTGTGTATATTGTTTTATATGTATTTCTTATACTGTATAAACTATTGGGTTTGTAGATAGTTTTCACTTGTGTAGTGAAACTTCTTGGGAAAATACATTTCTTTTTCATTAATTGCAGCTATAAATAAAGTAGTGGAGAAGCAGATAGGGATGGGTGTAATGTTTCCTGTTGTGATCTTTGAGACAGGATAGATGAATGAGTCATTCATTTAAGTAGCAGTGCTGATAATGAAGGCTTGAAGGAAAATATTAAATGCTGTCATTGTGATCTGCCTATCCTCAGGCTCCTGATCCTGAGAGCAACAATCCCAGGCTCTCCAGGTCTGTTGCAATGCAGCCTGCTCTGGCAGTCGCCCACTGCTGCTCTGCCTGCTGACCCCTTTTTCCGTTATAACTTCTGAAAGCCAAACTATTCACATGCAAGGTGGAGAGACCCGACGTCTCCGGCAGTGATGCTGAGATGCATGGAGTCTCACTGCTGGGGAGGAGGCAGAGCTGCTGCTCTTGGGAAGGAAGCAAAGGATGACTGACCTTTTAAAACAAATGCTTCGTTTCTGTGAGTGTGTGCGTGTGTGCACTGCAAGAGTTTTGACGTGTTTTGCATGCTACTGGTGCTATAGTACATGTGGTTGCTGCTTATTTTCAGCTGATGTCTCCACTGCTCTTTTTCCTCTCACAACTGAGTATCAGTTTCTGCCCTTGTCTGATCTACAATTACCGCCCCCTATAACTTATGCCTCCCACTTTTTCTCACAGAAAAATAATGAGTTCTACTGATTATTTTCCTTATTTCTTCCCACTCCCTCAGCACCAGGCCTCACTAGCCTCTGGCTCCAGGGAGGGGAAAATGAAAATAGCAACAAAATTACTAATTCTTCTGTGGCAGCCTCTTATTTGCTGCTGTCAGTGCTCTGCCATAACTCAGGTTCCTGGGGAGAAGGGTTAAAGTCCAAGCAATTGCTGGGACCTGACATCTTCCTGTACAGGAATTTAATAACGCACCATTTTTTCAGTTGCACGGAACTACTGAGAGGAAGCTTAAATACAATTTTCTTATGACTGTATTGGCAAAGAGGAGCCAATCTACCTTTTTTTTATGAAATAAATGCTGTTTAGTTCATTATTGCTTGCTGTTAAAAACAAACAAAGCAAAACAAAACCAAACCTTTATTACCTTAAAAAATAGATCTGCATAATTAATTGCTTTTTAAGCATAGCATTAAACCGTTGTTTTAATTTGTCTGAGTAATTTGGGGTACTTTTCTCTAAAACAGTAATAAAAGTAAATGCCACATTCATGCTGTGTTTAAAGCAACTTTGACAAATTTAAACTGGTGATACCAGACCTATTTTGTTTCTCTAATAAGATTTTTATGATAAGTCTGGAATGCTCCATCTAAGCCTGGTTTCCAGCTGAAATCAGGTATGACAGATCTTGCCAAACTCATTGTGTTCAATCTCGTTTACAGTAATTGTTTTTAGTTTTTTTTTCCTTTTATTTGCTAAACAGAACTCTGACATTTCCTGGAAAAGGACTGGGATGAATTTTTGATAGTCTGTAAAAATCCATATAAGCAAACATGGCTTTAGCATTAATTCACGCAATGCTAAAATCAGAGATGGCATCCCAGTGCTGGAACAATGTTTCTCACTACTGGGATTTGCCTCCTGTTTGCTCTCTCATACTAGTTTAATCCCTCTCAGTGAAAGCCATGAACAACAGATGGTACTTTACACTTGCTGCAAAACTGCCTGGTTCATCTCCAGTGCTTCTTGTGGATATACAGGTCCGAGCTCAACAGCTGAGTTCGGCTCCAGGGGCAGCCGCCTTCCAGCAGGGCCGGATCCTTCTGCTGTCAGAAGATGCCCTGGAGCTGAGGGCTCAGCAGAACTCACGAGTGCCTTCTGCGCCAAGCATGGCAATACCTCCATGAGCAGCAGAGCTGATGGACATAGAAGCACCAAGCTCCTGCGAGCCATCACCTCTCATGCAAACCAAGAGCTGCCAGCTCTTGTGGCTCCTTTGAGTGCAGCAGGAGCCAAGAGCTGGGAGCGCCTGACTTTCACAGCAGCACAAGAGCTCCTGTGAGCCACTAAATGATATCTTGCAGCTGTGAGGGGCAGTTCCCCCCACATAGTCTTTCTCCATCTGGAGATGCTCTTTGCAAATTTCCCCTTCTTGCAAGGCATAGGTTGTGGGGTTGTTTTTTTTTTTTCATAACACCACTTTGCATGCTGACTGCTTTTAATGCACTGGTTGCTAGTGCTCTGCTTTCGGGTGCTGTAATCCTTCTTCATTCTTGTAGACAAGAAGGTAGATTGCTAATGATTTGCCTAGATTCAGATCCATGGTGAAACTCAGAAGGTGCAACCATGCACTGTGATCCCTGATGCCCTCTCTAATTATAACGAGTAAGTGTATAGGAACAGTTGTTTTTACTGAAAGAAAGATCTAGCTTGATTGAACAGCCAAGTGGGAACACACTTTTTCTCCAGGTCGGCACAAGCTCTCTAACTATGCCACCATGCTTCCCATGTGTTATGGCCACCATTCAATCCTTATAAGCCATGGTAGTTCAGAGGTGGTTTGGTGCCACTGTGTAAGAGCAAAGGTGGCCATAGCAGTGACAGAAAAATTGTTCTTAGACAATAAAAATCAGCTGGCAAAGTTTTGAACCATGGTGGTGCAGGAAATAGTGTTTCTTTCTGTAGACTCAGCAGTCTGTAAAATGATACATTGCTTCATAGTTCAGCAAGGTGAATGTCTTGATTAATCAGAGGTGTCTTCCTATGGAAATGGGGTCTGATTATTTATTATTATGGAAAATGTGTTGGCTCTTTCCATAGATAAAGTCATTTTGACTTGGATAGAAGTTCTTTTGCTTTTAGAGCATAATATAGCTTTTCTCTCTCTTCACACCACTGCTTGAGCTAGCTGTTGTCTTTAATTCTCTTTTAACGCCACTTCTTTTCTGCAAATTGGAAAAATATTCCTGAGGACACCTGGGTTTCCACTTGCTGGAGCATCTTCCTCAGAACTACTCATCCTCACCCCTTTTGCAAACCCTTGTATTTTTGAGATTAATCAGCCTTATTTTGCTGAGCGTCAGTCACAGGTTCTCCTTCTTCCTTTGTTCTTTCTTTTGGCAGATCACCTCACTTTCTGTTTTCACACCATCACCCACTTATTATTCTGTGAGCTCTGATACTTACCTGCCTCCCTTCTCTGTTCCTCAGCGATAAGGGGAGACCTTATCGCTCTCTACCCGGAAGGAGGTTGTAGCAAGGTGGGTGTCAGCCTGTTTTCCCAAGTAGCAAGTGATAGGACAAGAGGAAATGGCCTCAAGTTGCACCAGGGGAGGTTTAGATTGGATATTAGGAAAAATTTCTTCCCTGAAAGGGTTGTCAAGCATTGGAACAGGCTGCCCAGGGAAGTGGTTGGTCTCACCATCCCTGGAGGTATTTAAAAGACATGTAGACATGGCACTTAGGGACATGGTTTAGTGGTGGACTTAGTAGTGTTAGGTTAATGGTCGGACTCAATGATCTTAAGGGTCTTTTCCAACCTAAATGGTTCTGTGATTCTATGATTCTATGATTTGCAGGCATCTTTGCTCTTCTTTCCTTCCATTTCACATCTTTTCTTCATTTTTCAGGGTGTTTGGAGCACTGCAAACTTATCCTTCAAGTCTGATTCTTCTCTGTTACTCGTTTTCCTTTTGTATCCTGACTTCATGGCCAGATGTTTCCCATTCTCCTCATCTAGGAATCTGCTGTCAAAATCTTCTTGTTTGCCAGATTTGCAAGATTTCAGTATATCTGGCCTTCCCTCTTCTCTCATACCTCTTCATTCCTCATCCAAATTTTGCCTTCATCCTCAGCTGTGGCTTTAGCCTTGGGATCTTTTCTTTGGTGGTGTGGTGGGTTGACCCTGACTGGATGCCAGGTGCCCATCAAAGCTGCTCTATCACTCCCCCTCCTCAACTGGACAGGGGAGAGAAAATATAATGCAAGGCTCACGGGTCAAGATAAGGACAGGGAGAGATCACTTAGCAGTTATCGTGACGGGCAAAACAGACTCGACATGGGGAAATTAGCCTAATTTATTAACAATCAAATCAGAATAGGGTAATGAGAAATAAAACCAAGTCTTAAAACACCTTCCCCCCACCCTTCTTCCCAGGCTTAACTTCACTCCCGATTATTCTCTACCTCCTCCCCCTGAGCGGCACAGGGGGACGGGGAATGGGGGTTGCGGTCAGTTCATCACACCTTGTTTCTGCTGCTCCTTCCTCCTCAGGGGGAGGACTCCTCACACTCTTCCCCTGCTCCAGCGTGGGGTCCCTCCCACAGGAGACAGTCCTCCATGAACTTCTCCAACGTGGGTCCTTCCCATGGCCTACAGTTCTTCATGAACTTCTCCAGCATGGGTCCTTTCCATGGGGTGCAGTCCTTCAGGAACAGACTGCTCCAGCGTGGGTCCCCCGTGGGGTCACAAGTCCTG